>CM033644.1:116221676-116546746 GCA_019512145.1 Engystomops pustulosus | reverse complement strand
TTCTGTGTCTGGATGCCGCTAGGGAGAGAGCTGCTGCTGGTCAGGGACAGCGTTAGGGTGCTAGTAGATTACTGTTAGGCAGGAGTGATTCAACAAGAACCCAACAGCCCTTCTTAGGGCTACAATAACGTTATACTTTTTTTTTTTTTGTTTGCTTGTGGCTGGGCTTGCTGGCACTAGTAGTGCAGCTAGTACCATATTGTGAGGAATTTGCAGGGGGACTTGCTACCGTTGTGTTTAGCTCTTAGTGACACACATATCCACCTCAAACACCAAAGTGGGAAAATTTATTAGGGGTTTGATTTCAATGAGGCACAGTCGCCAGTTTCTTTTTATTTACGTGTATTTTTCGAACTCAGCGTTCATCTCATCAGTGTGCTTTCATACTTGGCTAGAAAATAGCCAAAGGAGAATCCAAACGGCTTACTTACGCCTACAATAGCGTTATATATATTTTATTTCTGGTTGATCTGCTGGTGGCTGTTCTTGCTGCAGTGCATATACTAGCCAATTGTGAGGAATTTGGAGTGAGACTTGCGACCGCTGTGTTTAGCGCTTAGTGACGCACATATCCATCGCAAAGACCGAAGTGGGAAAATTTATTAGGGGTTGGATTTCAATTAGGCACAGTCTGCCAGTTTCTTTTTATTTTACGTTTATTTTTTCATAACTCAGCGTCATCTCATCAGTGTGCTTTCATACTTGGCTAGAAAATAGCCATAGCAATAGGATAGCATTGTTTGGTTTTAAAAACTAAAAAACACAAAAAAAAACTAAAAACCACAAAAAAACACAAAAAAAAGTTAAAAAAAAAATTATTCAAAAGTTATATAACTTTCATTTTCAAAATGTTTAACCCGAGGGCTAGGGGTAGAGGACGAGGACGAGGGCGGGGACGTGGGCGTCCATCTACTGCAGGGGTCAGAGGCCGTGGGTGGGGTGAGACACCACCTGCTGATGAGGGAGCAGGGGAACACCGCAGAGCTACACTCCCTAGGTTCATCATGTCTGAAGTTACTGGGACTCGTGGTAGAGCACTGTTGAGGCCAGAACAGTGCGAACAGGTGATGTCGTGGATTGCCGACAATGCTTCGAGCAATTTGTCCACCAGTCAGTCTTCCACGCAGTCCACCCATGTCACCGAAATCGGCACTCCTCAAGCTCCTGCACCTCAGCCTCCTCCCCCCCAGTCTGCCCCCTCCCAGGAAAATTTGGCATTTGAACCGGCATACTCTGAGGAACTGTTTTCTGGACCCTTCCCACAGTCACAAACCACTTGTCCGGTTGCTGCTGAGCAATTTTCCGATGCCCAGGTTTTCCACCAGTCGCAGTCTGTGGGTGATGATGACCTTCTTGACGTAGTGGAAGAAGTGTGTAAAGAGGTGTCCGACGATGAGGAGACACGGTTGTCAGACAGTGGTGAAGTTGTTGTCAGGGCAGGAAGTCCGACGGGGGAGCAGACTGAGGGATCGGAGGATGATGAGGTGACAGACCCAAGCTGGGTTGAGAGGCCGAGTGAACACAGGGCTAATGAGACGGAGGAGAGTCCTATAGCAGAACAGGTTGGAAGAGGCAGTGGTGGGACCAGACGGAGAGACAGGGCCAGAGCAGGTGCATCAGCGCCAAATGTGTCACGTAGTGAAGCTCCCGTGGCGAGGGCTCCCGCGGCGAGGGCTAGATTTTCAGAAGTCTGGAGGTTCTTTAAGGAAACACCGGATGACCGACGGACTGTGGTGTGCAACCTTTGCCAAACCAGGATCAGCAGGGGTTCCACCACTACTAGCTTAACTACCACCAGTATGCGCAGGCATATGAATGCTAAACACCCGAATCAGTGGCACCAAGCCCGTTCACCTCCGGCCGTGCACACCACTGCTCCTTCCCCTGTGTCAGCTGATAGTCAGCCCCCTGCCCAGGACCCTGGCACAAAAACCCCATCGTCGCCTCCACGATCCTCCACAGCATCCACCAGCGTTCAGCTCTCCATACCCCAGACGCTGGAGAGGAAAAGAAAATATAGTGCAACCCACCCGCACGCCCAAGCCCTTAATGTCCACATCTCCAGATTTCTTAGCCTGGAGATGCTGCCCTATAGGCTAGTAGAGACCGAGGCCTTCTGTATCGCAGTATATGGCATTTCTGCACACTATACATTACAATGAGCCACAGGCTCATTGTAATGGATATGCAGAAGCCATGTATCCTCGGGTCAAACGAAGACTCGAGGCTACCATGGCAACCGATCGCCGCCCCCTGATGGCGGTAAGGGGTTAATTAATTTATATTTTATTTATTTTTTATTTTTTTGTGGTTTTATTTTTACAATACTAGCTTATGAATTAGTGATCATGTAATAATTAGTTGATACTAACACACTGCTATAACCATATATGGAAGTGCATAAGAATTGTTAGCCTATGCACATCTACCTCGGACAGATCAAGGTACCTTCATTAGGTCCCCAGCTTTTCAACAGAGAAAATGGTACCCTGTGACAATTACGGGTTGCCAGAAGGAGAGGGAGCCCTCTCCCTCTGCAGGTATATAGATCCTGCGGTCATAGCATTGACTGCGGAATCTAATGGGTTAAACAGGCCGGATCGAAACTCATTCCAATCTGGACTGTTAGAGCATGTCCCGCATGTCATAAGACAGCCGGGTCACTGCTCTTCCCTGTAAAGGGGGCCCGTGCAGAACTTATGCAAGGCTGGCTGAGAAATCAGTCGGCCTAGCCTAAGTCCCCTTAGTGACTGCCGGTGAAATCCATATGGGTGGTCACTAATTGTCACATTTTACAATTTTTAGGGTCCGAGAATCCCTTTGAGTGGAGAGGACCTCAGCCACAATTTTTCTACGGGGTCCAGCCTTTCCTAGTTATGCCCCTATTAGTACTAGTAGCTATATTTAGCCATTCTGCCTATTTAGCAGGTGCACCCGTGCCTCTTGCCGCTTTCCCCGCTCCCCCAGGTCCATATTCACCTCTCCTGGCTCTGGATTCCGCGACAGTCCCATCCTGGTCCCACACCGGCTTCCTCCGTAGGCCGCATTCCTGCTTCTTGCCGAGGCTGCACACTCCCGATGCTCGGGCCCGACTTTCCGGGAGTTGAAATGGCGAGAATCCTCCTAATTGGTGCTGGCATGCCCGGCCCTGCTATATAGCCCGGCGACTCCCAGCATCCCCTGCCGGATCTTCAAGTCATTCTAACTGAAGTGAAAGCCTCCTGATCGTTTCCAGACGCATCTGTGATGCCTGAGCCTTTCCAGATGCCTCCGTGTTTCTGTGTGTACAGCTGAGCTGTAATTGGTTGCCATCGGCAACTATGAATATTCTGACTTTCAGACAGCCTGATAAATCTGCCCCATAGTGTCCTAAAGTAAAATCCATTGTCAATGGGAATAAACATAAATAAAGTAAGAGGCCAGTAGCTTCCGTCTGCATGATGAAATATAGATTTCTGCACAGTGATGGAATTATATTTTATTAATTTTTTTTATTTTTTAAACTTTTTTTTCTTTTTTTTTTCACTATTTTTTAGACCATCTAGGGTACATTAACCCTAGATGGTCAGATCGTTCCTACCATATACTGCAATACTTCTGTATCATAGTATATGGCATTTCTGCACAGTATACATTACAATGAGCCGCGGCAATCGTAACAAAGATGGCAGCGTCCGCGCACCGCCGTCTTTTAAATGCCGGCGGCAACGGAGGGGTTAACAGCGCAGAGTGTTAAGTGGTTAATTAATTTATATTTTATTTATTTTTTATTTTGTGTGGTTTTTTTAAATGTTTTATTTTTACAATACTAGCTTATGAATTAGTGATCATGTAATAATTAGTTGATACTAACACACTGCTATAACCATATATTGCAGTGCATAAGAATTGTTAGTCTAAGCACATCTGCCTCGGACAGATCCAGGTACCTTCATTAGGTCCCCAGCTTTTCAACAGAGAAGATGGTACCCTGTGACAATCACGGGTTGCCAGAAGGAGAGGGAGCCCCCTCCCTCTGCAGGTATATAGATCCCGCGGTCACAGCATTGACTGCGGGATCTAATGGGTTAAACAGGCCGGATCGGAACTCATTCCAATATGGACTGTTAGAGCATGTCTCGCATGTCATAAGACAGCCGGGTCACTGCTCTTCCCTGTAAAGGGGGCCCGTGCAGAACTTATGCAAGGCTGGCAGAGAAATCAGTCGGCCTAGCCTAAGTTCCCTTAGTGACTGCCGGTGAAATCCATATGGGTGGTCACTAATTGTCACATTTTACAATTTTTAGGGTCCCTTTGAGGTCCCTCAATCCCTTTGAGTGGAGAGGACCTCAGCCACAATTTTTCTACGGGGTCCAGCCTTTCCTAGTTATGCCCCTGTTAGCACTAGTAGCTATATTTAGCCATTCTGCCTATTTAGCAGGTGCACCCCTGCCTCTTGCCGCTGTCCCCGCTCCCCCAGGTCCATATTCACCTCTCCTGGCTCTGGATTCCGCGACAGTCCCATCCTGGTCCCACACCGGCTTCCTCCGTAGGCCGCATTCCTGCTTCTTGCCGAGGCTGCACACTCCCGATGCTCGGGCACACGCGCCCGACTTTCCGGGAGTTTAAAGGGCGAGAATCCTCCTAATTGGTGCTGGCATTCCCGGCTCTGCTATATAGCCCGGCGACTCCTAGCATCCCCTGCCGGATCTTCAAGTCATTCTAACTGAAGTGAAAGCCTCCTGATCGTTTCCAGACGCCTCTGTGATGCCTGAGCCTTTCCAGATGCCTCCGTGTTTCTGTGTGTACGGCTGAGCTGTAATTGGTTGCCATCGGCAACTATGAATATTCTGACTTTCATACAGCTTGATAAATCTGCCCCATAGTGTCCTAAAGTAAAATCCATTGTCAATGGGAATAAACATAAATAAAGTAAGAGGCCAGTAGCTGTGCTGCAAGGACCTTCCGTCTGCATGATGAAATATAGATTTCTGCACAGTGATGGAATTTGGCACTGGTGAACTTACAAAGTCTCTCCAGAGATGCTTAATTAAGTTTAGGTCAGGGCTCTGGCAAGGGCTTTGGCTGAGTCAGTGGAGAATGGTCACAGAGTTGTTTTGAAGCTACTGATTTGTTTTTTTAGATGTGTGCTTAGGGTCATTGTAGCCTCGATCTTACCAAGTGTCTGCAATGAAACAAAGAGTAAAAAATGTAAAGGGGTCTGAATATGTTCCCTACCCACTGTATACTGTGCACCCTCTATTAGATATATATTGTTCCCCCAGTATATAGGTAACCAGCACACTATCCCCAGTATATAAGTAGCCACAGCACACTGTCCCCAGTATATAGGTAGCCCCAGCACACTGCCCCCTTGTATATAAGTAGCCCCAGCAAACTGACTCTTAGTTTGGCCCCCAGTATATTGGTAGCCCCAGCACTCTGGCTCCCAGTATGGCTCCCAGTATATAGGTAGCCCCAGCACACTGTACCCCAGTGTATAGGTAGCCCCAGCACAGTGCCCCCTAGTATATAAGTAGCCCCAGCACACTGACTCTTAGTTTGGCCCCCAGTATATTTGTAGCCCCAGCACCCTGGCTCCCAGTATGACTCCCAGTATAGAGGTAGCCCCACTACACTGTACCCCAGTGTATAGGTAGCCCCTGCACACTGGCCCCAAGCAAATAGGTAGTGTCCCCAGTATATAGGTAGACCCAGCACACTGGCCCCCAGAATATGGATAGTCACAGTTCACTGGCATCCAGTATATTGATGGTCACAGAACACTGACCTTAAGTATATAGATATTCACAGCACACTGCCCCAGCACATAAAAAAATAAAATAAGTCCTCACTTTCCAGCGCTCCACGGAAGATACAACTTTTTATTTGATTTAATCTCTCTAGCTTGAAGTATACAATACCTATTATCACATATCAGAGCTGTAACTGTTCCGTATTTAGCTTTAACAATTGATTCCAAAACTGTTTTGTCAAAATGAAATTAATGGAATGCCATATTTTTGTAATACATATTATGAATATTCCACTCATACTAAAATTCATTTGCCAGTAGGAGCAAATAAAGTAAGAGGCCAGTTTGGTGTAGCAGTGCAGAAATGACCTTCCTTCTGCATGATGAAATATAGATTTCTGCACAGTGATGGAATTTGGCACTGATGAACTTACACAGTTTACTTTTCCGGATGATTCAAGCTATATTTATAAAAAGGTTTTTTATTGTGGCATGAACAATAAATATTGTGCCAGCTCATGTCTGCCACCTGCTGACATTCCAAAAAATTGCAGCGATAGTGAGAAAGTTCTCTTCACTTTATACAAAAGTGATGAATAAATGATTTTTTAACTAAATATTAAACATTTTTTGCATTGAGAATATAGTAATTTACCTTTCAGTTCACCCATCAGTTCACCCTTATTTATTTAAATAAATACAAGAGTTTTACTTTTCCAGGGCACGTTGTAAATTTAAATAGGCACCATCTAGTATTCCATATAATGAATTGAAAGGCTGTAAAAAATAAAAATAATGTGGTAGGGAATGGGAAAAAAAACACAATTCTGGTGTTTTGTCATTCATTTGTATTGTATATTTAGACAGTCTTTGTTTAGTTTTTCTATATTAAAAACTTAATTTGCTATTCTGAGGCCCACCATGCCACTTTTCTGGACACACTGTGGGTTTTATTAGCACCATTATGCATGAATTTCTTTAAAATATGTGAATAGAGAAAATTTGGTGGTTATAGATTCTTTATAATATTTTATTGTATATTTAAAAATGTTTTCCAGCTTTGTAATAGTCATTGTAAGAGAACTAGAACATCCAATGGCTCAAACCCTGTTGAAAATATTACACTTCTGCAATACTCTTACTGTTGGAAATCCCAGCAGTCTAGGATGACTAGTACAGAGGCATTTGTAATGGTCATGATGGGTCTAGCCCTATGGGTGGGTGTAACAGATAAGAGTATACTGTATACTATGGTGGGAAACCTTTTTAACATTTGCACATTTGGGCTTGACCCCAGTCTTACAGTGGCTCTGCATAAAACAATGATAACATTCCTTTCTCTTTCTGCTGTTTTATACTCCTTTAGAACTGCAGAACCTTTCACTGTGCACACATCATCCTGGAAAATCATGGAACAGAAAAATAACCTCTGATGCTTTCATATCAGAGAAAGGCAAAAAGAAAAATCAATACCTAACCTCTCCGGGTATAAACCAGTTGCTTGAGAGTCCATATCAGTAAGTATTAACATTTCTCATGAAAACTATTACGTGTATTCAGTAGCCCCAATGATTATAGCTTTTCTCTTTTAAGTCTTTTATTTTGCAGTATTTACATTTTTAGAAAAATCAGGGGAGGATTATGCATGAAACATCCAGGTGAATATGTAAACATCATAAATTCTGCCTTTGAGACAAAATTTTCCCTCTAAAATACACTTATCACATACAGGAGCCATTGTCTGTGGCAGTTAGAAGCTGAGCCATGATTGGTTGCTATACTGCCACGGGTCATTAATATGAGCTCTGTAGGCAATGAGTATAAGACAGCTTGTGTGTAAGGTAATATTGATAAGGATACAGAGATAGGGGGAGATTTATCAGAAATGTCTGAGGACAAACTGTTCCAGTTGCCCATGGAAACCAATCGGAGATCAGCTGTAATTTTATAAACAACTGTGGGAAAATGAAACTTGATGAACCTATGATTGGTTGAACAGATCTTCTCTCAGACACTTCTGATACTGTATTTTTCGGACTATAAGACGCTTCTTACTATAGGACGCACCCCAGATTTTGGCTTCCAAAAAAAGGAAAAATATATTTTACACCAATTAAAATATCCCTTTTGGTCGTACTAAAGCACAGCACACACAGACATACGTTTACACAGACAGCTCTGCAGCACCCATAGTTACACACTCAGCTCTGCATTATCTATCCAGATACACACTCAGCTCTGCATCATCCATCCAGTTACACACACAGCTCTGCATCATCCATCCAGATACACACTCAGCCAGCTATACACACAGAACCCCCCCCCCCCCCACACACACACACACACACTCATACACACACACTTACTTTCGCCATTTCCCTTCTTCTCACCCTGTCCCAGTGCAGCATGGCAGTATCAGACCTGTGGTGAAGTAAGAAGCATGTGATCAGTCACATGATTCTGACATCACCGCAGGTCCTGTACCTGTAGAAAGAGGGGAGAGCAGTACGGAGCGTTTCCTCTCTGGGAGATTGGGTCAAGCTCTACATCAGGGCATCACCCGATCTCCATTACAACTGTCAGGAGGGTCTGGCAGTGCTGGATCCTCCTGACCTTCGGTCTATAAGACACAGGGACTTTTTAGCAAGATTTTTTCTTGCTAAAAAGTGCGTCTTATAGTCCAGAAAATACAGTACATCTACCCATACACACAGAGACTGACAGAGAGAGTTGGAGAGAGACACATAGAGACAGTCAGGGAGAGAGAAAGATACAGTCAGAGAGAGGCACAATGAGATAGTCAAAGAAAGAGACACTCAGAGAGACCCACAGAGACAGTCAGAGTGAGAGAGATACAGAGGCAGTCAGAGAGAGACACACAGAGACAGTCAGAGAGAGACACACAAAGACTGTCAGAGAGAGACACACAAAGATTGTCAGAAAGAGACACACAGAGACTGTCACAGAGAGACACACAAAGATTGTCAGAAAGAGACACACAGAGACTGTCAGAGAGAGAGACACATAGGGGGTTATTTACTAAGGGCCCGATTCGCGTTTTCCCGACGTGTTACCCGAATATTTCTGATTTGCGGCGATTTCCCCTGAATTGCCCCGGGATTTTGGCGCACGCGATCGGATTGTGGCACATCGGCGCTGGCATGCACGCGACGGAAATCGGGGGGCGTGGCCAGACGAAAACCTGACGGATTCTGAAAAACCGCCGCATTTAAAACAAAAAATGTGTCGCGGAGCTTGCTCTTACCTTCACTAGGAATAGGCCGGTGAACTTGAGCGCGTTCCGATGCTTTTCAGTACAGCAGCGCCACCTGGTGGACGTCGGAGGAACTACCATAATGAATCCCGGCCGGACGAGAATCCACCGCAGAGAACGCGCCGCTGGATCGCGAATGGACCGGGTAAGTAAATCTGCCCCATAGACTGTCACAGAGAGATACAGAGACAGTCAGAGAGAGACACACACACAGAGACTGTCAAAGAGAGAGAGACACACACAGAGACTTGTAGAGAGAGACACACACAGAGACTGTCAGAAAGAGAGATGAACAGATACTTTCAGAGAGAGACACAGAGACTGTTAGAGAGAGACACACAGAGACTGTTAGAGAGAGACTCACAGAGATTGTCATACAGACACACACAGACTGTCAGAGAGAGACACACAAAGACATTCAGAGAGAGATACAGAGAGTTATAGAGAAAGAGACACAGAGACAGTCAAAAAAAGAGACACGCAGAGAAAGTCTGAGAGAGAAACACAGAGACAGTCAGAGAGAGACACAGAGACAGTCAGACTGAGAGAGACAGAGACTGTCACAGAGAGAGACACACAGAGACAGGCAGAGAGATACACACACACACAGAGACAGTCAGAGAGAGACACACACAGAGACAGTTAGAGAGAGAGACACACACAGAGACTTGTAGAGAGAGACACACACAGAGACTGTCAGAGAGAGAGAGATGCACAGAGACTGTCAGAGAGAGCGACACACACAGAGACAGTCAGAGAGAGACACGCACAAAGACAGTCAGAGAGAGACACACACACAGAGACTGTCAGAGAGAGAGAAAGACACACACAGAGACTTGTATCGGAGACCCACCCCGCGACTGTCAGAGGACGAGACGAGATGCAACACAGAGACGGTCAGAGAGAGCCCCACCAGGAGACTGTCCGAGAACAAGCGAATGAATGACCTCCCCGACATTGTAGCGGGAGCCCCCCCCAGAGAGACCTGTGCCGCGAGAGAGACGCACCCGAGAGGTCCGGAGCGCTGCCCCGAGCTGTCACCCGAGAGAGCTCAGCCTAGAACTTGTCCGCGAGAGGCGCGCCCCCTCTCGCCGACGGGACCGCCACACACCACCCCCGGCGCCTGTCCGGCGCGCGCCATCCCACCGCTGACCGTTGTAGCGGCGCGGGCCCCAGCCTTCCAGAGCGCACCCCACAGAGCGACTTGTGCGAGAGCGCACGCCCCCCCCCGCTGTGACCCGGCGGAAAACCCCCAGCGATTGTCTGACGGGGGGGAGCCTCTAGAGCCTGTCGGCGAGCATCACCCACAGAGCCCCACCTGGCGCGAGCGGGCAGCCCGCCGGCGATGAAGTAGGAGAGAGAGGAAGCCGAGCACTCTAGCCACCATCGCCCGTCCGGAGCGGGCGCGGCAACACGGAGCCAGGTTCCAGCGGAAAGTCAGGGAGACAGGGCGCCCAGCCCCGCGAAGAGACACGCCCCCCCCGCCGGCCCGAGGGCCAAGAGAGAAAAGAACCGACAAGCAGAGACGCGACAACGATCGAGACGTGGGAAGGATCCCCGTCGGGACAAAAGGAAAACGAAAGACTTATTTGACGAGAAGAAGGGACGGCGGAGGACAGGACCCAAGGGGTGAGTATTTTGTTGCCCGATTGTCCGCGCCGTACTTTACTCTCCCCGACCAATGCGCTTCGCGACCGCTGGTAATCAACAATGTTACTATACAATGGCAATATATCTACATTCAACAAACAAATTGGAGAAGCTAACCACTATTTCTGGCCTTTTATGACCCTATTTTGTGCATTTTGCCGCGGATTGCGCAGGCAGATATAACAGCATAAATGTCAGTTTAGACAGTAAAGTAAAGGACGGGAAAGAGAACTATAAACATAATGATCGTTCAATTTGCTTACGAGTACTATATGATTTATGAAAATTTGTTGTAAAAAAGTAAGCATAAATAAATGAAATGGGGTTTTCTGGTCTCATATTGACGGCTATTTTTACATTGAGGTCATCTTATCTTTGGCGCATAAGGACTGCAGGATGGGGTTGAACATGAGGGGCGAGCTGTACTCCACTTCTTCAGGGCATAACTGATGGGGGTGCAGGGGGTGCAGAGCAACTGGGTACACCCCGGCTTAGGGGCGCCCTGACACGTCACTTTCCCGTATAAGTAATATCACACCAACAAAGAATGTCCGAGATCTGGGCCTGGACGCCTCACTGGGCCCCTAGCTTCACGTCCTGCCCTTCTTCTTGTGAACCACCCACCATTGGGGGTTATTTACTACGGGCGAACCGAATAGCGGGTTTTCCCGACGTAAGGGAGTGTTCCGAATATTTCCGATTTGGCGATCCATGAAGTTGACCCGGGATTTTGGCGCAACGGAGCACTGAACGAAACGAATGGTGGCGCCTCGGCGCTGGAGTACGACGCAGATGTGAGGAAATACGGAGAGAGAGGGGGGGTGGCCCAGAACGAAAACCTGACGGATTTCTGAAAAACCGCCGCATTTATTAACAAAAAATTGTGTAGTGGAGCTTGCACTTCCTTCCATAGGGACTAGGCCGGTGAATGAGGCGTTCCGTATGTTTTCAGCCGCAGAGCGACCTGGGGACGTTCGGAAAGGAGGGCAGCTATCCTTACATGAATCCACGGCCGACGAAAATCACCGTAGCGACCACGCCGCTGGATCGCGAAATGGAACGGGGTCAGTCATTGCCCCATTTGGCCGCTTATGGAGTGGCCTGTGTCTTGGGTCCTAGACCTAGGTTTCCACTGCCGTACCGCCCTTTCAATCCTCGCCCCGCCTCCACCGGGTGTGCTCCTGATTGCCCCCGCCCTGGATCCTGAACGCCACGTCCCTTTCGTCCCCCTTTCTACCCTCTGCACTTACGCCGCTGTCGGGTCATTTCTCCCCCTCCAATCCTACCCCAAGCAATGAGCCGCTGCCTAGTTTTATCCCCTACAGTTGGCCTCCCATTCTTTTTGCACCGTGCGCGGCTAGACTCCCACATCCCTCCCTTTATACATCCCTACCCGGAGACAGGGAGGGGAAAACGACAGGGGAGATCAAACACCCCACAAATCGAGCATCGAAAACGTAGCGCAGCATCACCGATGAGAGGTGAGGAGAGGACAGGGAGAGACGTAGGACAGACGAGGAGGGAACACCAGAAAGACACATAAAGACAAAAAGAGTAGGAGGAACACAGCAGGGATGAACGAGAAACACAAGGACAGCAAGAGGAAGAAGAAACAACACAAAATAAAGAACCTAAAAACAGAAAGAAGAGAGAGACAGGTTACAAATGGTCGGGAAACAACCGGAACAACCATCGAATGTAATTTATAAAAAAAAGTGCTTCCAGCATAGAGTAACACACACAAAGACGAGCATGGATAGATCCATATACAATCATGCACTATCCTCAGTCTTCCAATGCAAGGGTTGGCAGAGCGTCACTCTGTATTTGCATCCGCGTTAGTCGATGCAGGGACCAAACGGGGGAGATCCTTAGTCTGCGTTTTTATGTGTCCATCCACATTTCTATCAGTGCGCGGCACTATGCGAGAGGTGCACTGTGACTATACATATAAGCTGTAATGCATCTCTTCAGTGTGTCAGGGTTTTGTGCCAGCCAGAAAGGCTTGGCTGCTGCCCTTGTAGTTATGCCTGCATGATCTGATAGTGATTCCAAAATTTTTACAAGGGGTTGTCCACTTCATGCAAATAATTGAGTGGTTTGTGTAATGACGCGTTACAATACAGATACTTTATGTATCAATTCCTCGTTGTTTTCTCGCTCTCGCTTCTGTATCTCTGGGCGCTTCTTGTTCTCCGTGATTTGTCCGGTCATGTCCTGGCATGCCGGTGCCTGAGCATTCTTCTCACACGCTCTGATACTCTCTGGCAACTTCAGGCTTGTGCCGCACCTGTTGTGACCATCCATGACAACTGGACTGCTTTTATCCTGTGGAAGACTAACACATGGACTGTTCACAGCCGGACAGAAGCAGCGATCCTGCGGAATGCACCGACGTATCGGGAAATTGTTAACTTTTCATCACACAAACCATATCACTTATTGCTGATGAACGTGGACAACACCCTTTAAAGGGGTTTTATCTGCATTACCGCTCATTCCGTGGATCCCCCTGTCATCCATGCCCCTTTTGTTTACAGGGGCCCCAGGACGCTGCGTCAGAAGCTTCGGTTCGCGATGTCGGCGGGATCCTCCCCATCCGTCCCCATATTCTATCAGCATTGTAAGCGTGGGAGATGGGGGTCGGATGGGAGCTTCCGGAGCCGTCAGCCGTCCCTGTGCACCTCTGTAAACACCCGGTCGCACGTATGGAAACAAGGAAGCGACATTGTTTGCGCGGCCGCCTCGTACTCCCCCCCTACCGACGGCCTACCCACTGTTCTTCACACCGAACAGAGTCGGAGTAGAAGAGGGGACGAAAGAGCAAGAGCGTACCCGGCCAAACCCGAACAGAAAACAAAGACGAGGAGGAGAAAGTGAGAAGAACCAAAACTGTATAACACGCGACCAGAAAGACCCTCGCGAGGAACACAGACTCCCAACACATCAAACAACAGAAAAACCGAGAGAAAAAGGTTCGTAGTAAACCCCCTTCACACCACGCCCCAACACCCCCTCATCGCCACTCTTCCGCCTAGACTCCCACTCCCTCACCCCTCATCCACTCACCCCCTCGCTCAATGCCAGCTTATCCGTTTAAAAAGCCCGTTGGCCCCCTCTTCACCTCATTTGCCCCTTCCTACGCTCCCACTCCCCTGGCCTTCGCACTATTCTTCTCACTCTCGTCCCTCTTCTCCATCCCATCCTCAAAAATAGCCCAAGGTTGCAAACACCTATTTGGTCGCACCCTCCCGGGCTCCCCCCCCACTCCCCCCTATCCACCCCCGGACCCCCTGTCCATTCTAGCTGTTGCTTCCTTCAGGAATCACCGCGGCGCGGGACATCAGCCGCGCCAGATGAGGTAAGTACACCTTATTATTTTTAAATAGCCCACTGACCCTAAATTATGCACTAAACTCGGATAACCCCTTTAAGGTTCACTACACTGAACTTTTTAAGCCCACAAAGTTTGGATTGTTTTGGCAGTTTGTCAACAGTATTTCAACCCAGTTGAGCGTATGGCTGAAGGACTAGGAGTGTGTTTCTTCTGTTGCAAGCCTGGAAAAAAAACCCCAGGAGCTGTCACAATTAAGTTATATGAAAACTACCTAGCCAACCCACTGCAAATATGTACTGGAAATGTACTGCAAAAAGCTGTGGAACCAATGTGAGGTCCCAAAGTCAGCATGCTGACAATCCCCATAGTGGACATTACACTCACCGGCCACTTTATTAGGTAAACCTGTCCAAACTGCTCGTTCACATTAATTTCTAATCAGCCCAATCACATGGCCGGCACTCAGTGCATTTAGGCATGTAGACATGTCAAGACAATCCCTGCAGTCAAACCCGAGCATCAGTATGGGGAGGAGAAGAAAGGGATTGAGTGCCTTTGAAACGTGGCCATGGTTGTTGGTGCCAGAAGGGCTTGGTCTGTGTATTTCAGAAAGCGCTGATTACTGGGTTTTCAGGCACACCCATCTCTAGGGTTTACAGGAGAATGGTGAGAAAAAAGAAAAAAATCCAGTGAGCGGCAGTTCTGTGGGCGGAACTGCCTGTTGCTGCCTGAGGTCAGAGGAGAATGGGGCACAGACTGGTTCGAGTGGATGAAAGGCAACAGTGACTAAATCGCCACCCGTACAACCAAGGTAGGCAAAGAGCATCTCTCAATGCCACAGTACGTCGAACTTTGAGGCAGATGGGCGTACAGCAGCAGAAGACCACACCGGCTGCCACTCCTTTCAGCTAAGAACCGGAAACTGAGGCCAAT
Organism: Engystomops pustulosus; assembly: GCA_019512145.1. NCBI lineage: Eukaryota > Metazoa > Chordata > Amphibia > Anura > Leptodactylidae > Engystomops > Engystomops pustulosus. The sequence continues at coordinate 116,531,818 of CM033644.1, read as the reverse complement.
TTGCACAAGCTCTCGAAAATTGGACAGTAGAGAGATTAGAAAAACGTTGCTGGTTGATGAGTCTGACTTCTGCTGCGACATTCGGTGATAGGTCAGAATTTGGCGGGTCACACAACATGAAAGCATGGATCCATCCTGCCTTGTAATCAACGGTTCAGGCTGGTGGTGTGGTTAGCATGGTGTGGGGAATATGTTATTGGCATCTTTGGGCCCTTAGGACCAAATTGAGGCATCGTTGCAAACAACAGCCTACCTGAGTATTGTTGTGACCATGTCATCTCCTTATGACCAACAATGTACAACATCTGATGGCAACTTTCAGGAGGATAATGCGCCATGTACATACGCTGGATCATCTAGACTGGTTTCGAACATGCAATGAGTTCACTGTACTAAATGGCCTCCACAGTCACCAGATCTCAATCCAATAGAGCATTTTGGGATGTGGTGGACGAGGAGATTCGCAACATGGATGTGCAGCCGACAAAATGCGGGCATGCTGTGTGATGCCCTCATGTCATATGAACCAAATCTCTCAGGAATGCTTCCAGCACCTCGTTGAATCTATGCCACGAAGAATTGAGGCAGATCTGAAGGCCAAAGGGGGTCCAACCCGTTACTAGCATGGTGCACCTATATAAAGTGGCCGGTGAGTGTATTAGCTCATTAACTTTTAAAGAGGTATTCCCACATTAATGTTATTGTTTGTATTATTAAAAAAATATACAATTTTCCAATATAATTTCTGTATCAATTCCTCATCCATTTCTAGATCTCTGCTTGCTGTTATTCTTTGGAAAGCTTCTATGTTTACTTCATGTGGATAGAAATCTGACCAAGGTCACACAGGTGCACCCATGTGACCATGGTCAGATTTCTGTCCACTAGAAGTGAACATAGAAGCTTTCTGAAGAATGACAGCAAGCAGAGATCTAGAAAACTGTAGGGAATTGATTCAGAAAGTATATTGGAAAATTGTATAACTTTTTAATCCACAGCAATATTATTTGCGGGAATGGGAATACCCCTTTAAGCTGTTATTAAACTCCTCTTTATAGCAAAGAATTGTACAGTTAAATGTAAGGCCAAATGTACAATAGCTAAATCTTGTTTTAATCTGAGTAATGCAATAGAACAATGATCCCAAGCCCATCTACAACAGATTGGCTGAAAAAGGAAAGAATTATCCATCCATGTCATATAGCTCCAGTCAGATCCCAAACCAATTGTGGGACCATGAGATGGCTTTCCATAAAAGATGCCACAAACTTCTATAAACCAATGAAAAAGGAAGGAGAATCAGCCAGAATTCCTCCGGAACAATGTAAGACATTGATAAAATCTTTCAGAAAATGGTGATTGCTGATAAAGAAGCTTAAGGTTCACATTTCCTTATTTTTTACATACGGCTTCCCATTTTGCCATAATTTAATAGCATCTGTTGTGCTTTGTTGATGACCTGAGGTTGTATTTTTCTAATGTTCTGGAGCTTCTGAGGAGAAGACATTTTTGTATTATGTCATGAGAAGTAAAATGATAGAATCCAAAGAGGGAGTTCTTCCGTCCTTTCATTATTGTATAGTATGATAGTATAGTAGATACTGTATATGTCTGTGACTAGACAGTCTCTTTCGATAAAGATAACTGATGGTTTGGATGTAATCCCCTTTATTTCAGAAATGCAAGACCCTATCAGCCACATGATCACCTTCCATTTCAAGACATTCCAGTCATCAGGACATTTGTTGTGATCACATCGCTATCACCCCTACATGCCTTTATTCACTCCATGGCATTGCTTCAGACTGGGCCAGAGAAACCTTTTGCTCCCATAGAGGTAATTACCGCAAAGAGAACATCAAATGATACATGTTTTTTTGGTTTACTAGAGGTCAGTCACCCCCCCCCCCCTACCATAGCATATGGTGTTAAGTGTTTAACATTGAGTATATTGACAATATGTCCTGAAATGACTCTGCAGCATCATAGCAAACTTTTTCAGCTTAAGGACAGAGAACAATTTACACATGTATTTATATATGACATTTACAGTGCACTGAATTGATAGTTTACCAGCTACAAATGTGTTATAGTTTACTGCAGCAGATTGTGTGGAGTATGTGAACCTTGCATATTAGCTTTTTTGTATCTCACTTTGAAAAATAGTATCGTAATATAAAAATGATTTAAAAGCTTGATGCTGCAGTCCCAAATGCCCCCACTAGGTGGCTCTAAAGCCTCACTGCCTTCATTGTACGCTGTCCTTTCTTCTACTGTATTTTAGAGGACATGTGATGGATTCTTGGTGATATTATTCCATATTGGAATTTTTAGGAAACATTTAGAATTTTAGTTAACCATAACATCCAGTGTGTAAAATCAATAAACTATGCGTGCACTTTAACCCCTTAACATTCAAGGATGTGCAGTGTATTTCCACCCCATTTGGGGGACAGATCACACCCCAAGGATGAATAGGCACATCCTGGTGATCACAGATTTGCCAGTGTATCCACACGAACAGCATAATCAGGCCAGCTGTATCACCCAGCCTAGATCCTACTGCATCTACCATCCATGCAGGGGAGTTTAACCTCTTAACTGCCAAGATCAATGATGATTGCGGTAGTTACGGCCAGATCACATATGTGTTTGGAATTCCACTATTAACTTCCATCACAAAAATAATAATGTACGATTAAAAGCTCCATTATCGTGTTCATTGGTGTCAATGTGTCCATTTTAATGGATCCATTACCATCCTGTTCCAATTTTTGTGCGGGACGTTTATAGTGCAAGTCCACCCGGATTAAGGTTGGTGGAGGCTCCTGGGTGCAAAATCTGGTGGGGACCCTGCCACTGAATGTGGTAGACATTACTATTCTATTTCTTCTCCTACTTACATGTTAGGGTAGCTGCTGGCCTGGTTGGCACAGTGACAGGGGTGATAGCCTACAACTTTCATTAAGCATTACAAATAACACTTCTTTATTCTTTTGATCAGTACATTCACAGAGATTACAAATTTATATAGGTTTGATTAGTCTTTTGTAAATTTAAAAAATGAAAAACTTTTATACAAAAAAAACCACCATCTTCATTTTGCCATGTTCTGAGGCCAATAACTTTTTCAAATATCGGTTTATAGAGATGTATACTACAGTATAGCAGTAAATAGCCTTTATTCACAAGATCTGCTACAATGTGCCACTGGCGATCAGTACTAATGTTGCTGTTGGTTTTTGCTGCAATATGCAGTAAACACCCAGTCTGTATGAAGAAGGTTTAGGCCTTGAGCCCTCTTCATACACCACTTGTGGCACCATGATGTTCCTGTATGTCTTGGTGGGGCAAGGGGTTAATCACTTCATCCTGCAGGTTTTTAATGTAGCATGTGGATAAGATTTCTTTTAATCCAATTAAATCAAAATCGCTACAAATTAGGTTTACAGCAGTTAACCCACAGCGATTATAATCTATATATCTCAAGCCAAATAGTCCTAGCCACAACTACCTTGTAAACATCAGCTGCACTGCTGCATAGAAAGAAAACCACAGAAACACACATTACTACTTAAAGTATATACACAGCATATACACTCATATAGCATATACATATACACACGTACATACAGTATATATACAAATGCACACGATACGATACAACTTTATTGAACTCCTAATCGTTCTAATACGTCATCATAGACAGCTATAGCACCATACACGGGGAAACGATAGAACATGGATTAAGCGCTTTGGTAGCGCGAAACGGACCGTCGACTTCTGTGGGCTCCTGCAGTGTTTGTTCTTCCCTCCTGCAACTATGTTATTTTAACCACGATGGAATAAATCCTTGGATTTTTTAACTGGGTGCGTGCCAGCCTTTTTCCTTCTCATGAACATTTATTGTTATCCCCACTGATCTTTTTTTTTGAGCCAGAGCACCACCCCAGCACCTATATTGACAGGTACCCCTGCAATGGTTTATGCAAAGTGCAGCTTTGCCATCAACGAACTACAGTTGTGTAAGTGCAGTGCCCCCCGTATGCTTTCTCTTGCAGGGTTTTTTACATGCTCTATCTTTCCCTGTATTTGCAGCCATGTGGCGCTTTTTCCTATGGAGAGGGATTGGCGAGCAGGGCTCATCCCTCCTCCTCTCCAGCACACCTGCCATATGTTTGTCCAGCTATAGCGTTAATGTGAATGCACTCTTGGAGGTAAGCTTAGTTTACAGTTGCGTACTTAGTTAAAAGATATAAATACATAGTTGCAGACAATTCAGTGTTGCAATACAATACAGATTTAAAACAAAACATGTTCTATTGCATCCATGTTCAGTACATAGAAAATAGTAGACATTCAACACACGCCAGGATTGCATACTGGTTAGTGTACCAGTGCAGTTAGCAGTGTTGCTTTGTGACTACTGGCGATGGGGCACTTGCGTTGCTCCGGGGAGCTGTGTACCAGTGCTTTAAGCTGTTAAGGTACTGAATGCCACAAAGACATTTGTGCAGTGTTTTCCTGACAAGGACTGGCAATCCATGCGGTGCAGGTAGACCTGGTGGGGGTTTGACTCTCCAAGCAGCCCTGGTTCGTGACCTGGTATAAGGTTGGCAGTTGTAAATGGAGTGTCGCCTATGGTGGTGTAGGCCTCCAATGGATCCTGGTCATCATGCAGCAACCACCGCACAAACAACGGCATAGCTGTTACTCCTCTGTTGCTTCATCTCACTGCTTCCATCAGTTCAATTGATTACTTGTTGCTGCTTCTTTAGTACTCAAGAAACCTGAGTCTTAAAGAGGTTGACCACTCTTTTACATAGGTTGCCCATGTGCCTTTACTGCATTGTGGAATCCCCCTTAATGTTCATCAACTGATGCAGTCTTGCTACTTTTTACTGTGTGCAGACCCTCCATACTTCTTTCTTTACATCTCTGAGCTCTTCTTAATAGGAGGAGCTGCAGCAGAAGATTATGAGTCATCCTGCTTCCTCACCTTTCCTTGTCGCTGTCAGTTTGGAGAGGCTGTGAGGAGTAAGATACATAGATTGACATCATGATGGACGACCTGGAGACAGAGAAGGCAGCTTCTGTTAATACAATGGAGGGAGCTACTTCTTCCAGCTCCATTCCTTGTATATGTTGTGGTGCTGGAACAGCAGTTGTTAAACCCCCAGTAAATCGATATGAATGACCTTTCCTCCAAATAGGTTATAAAAATCAAAAATCGATCTAAAGCCATGAAACCAATTCATTTAAAAAGAAAACAATGGCTGTTAAAAAACACTTATTTATACAGCAGGCTGCTGTAAAATAGACATACCTTAGTGAAATCATTATGACATTATTTATCCTTAAAACAACTACAGTAGAGGAAAAATTAAAAATTATCAAAGAAGCTTTATGAAAGCATAGGGTTATCACCTCATCTCATAGAAGACAGTCCATAAACAAACACATACAGAAATGTGCTGGCATTATCATAGAGCACATGCATCATTAAACTAGAACACAGGTAACAAAGTATATACACATAGAGGCATAGCTAATGAATATACTCATATACTAATCTGGCTGCATCAAGAAAGCTTAGATTTACAGTATTCCGTAACCAAGAATTTGCTAAAGTGTTTGGCAAGCATTGTGATCAATCATTGACAAGTCTCCCAATTCTGTCTCTGTTCTATGAAACTACTTGGAGATGGGAGTAGTCAGTATATTGGCAGAGTGGAACATCAAGGCTACAGTAGCCGAGTATTATTACAATGAAGACAAGGGTGCATAATCTTTATCTCGATCTTCTATTTCTCAAGACATGGCAAGTTTTAACTCAAAGTTTTTATTGTGCTGTTTATCTGCTCCGGTGATTTTATTGTGTACAAGTTTTCTTTTACAAAACATAGAAATAATGGTAAATGCAACTGCTAAAGAGGCACTGTAGAAAATTCTACACAGCCTGTTAAGTTGTTAGTTATACCTAGTCTAAGATAATATTAAGCCCCACCTACTGTAGCTTATGAGAAATTTGGTAGCTGTAATAAATTGCTCCCAGATATGTGATTACTAGAGATGGGCGAATTTTTAAAAAAATTCGATTTGCCAAGTTCGTCAAATTTTTGGACAAAATTTGATTCGACCCAAATCGAATCATGGCGAATCACATTAAAAAAACAAGTATTTCCTGGCTGCAGAGAGCCTGTAGGGTGTTGTAGAATGTTGTGCCATGCTTAAATATGCATAGGGAGCATGGTTTGGTCTACAAACAATGCTGTGTTTTAGTATGACACGCACATGACAGCCATCGCTCTTAGAATCGCTTTACTCTTCAATTCCATGGGCACTTACAGGGGCCAACTTCACCAAATAAGTGAAGCGGGAACGGAAAGTCCTCAAAAGGACTGAGCTGAGTGCCAATATCCCACTATAACGTCAAAGAGTGCACTATGTTGATTTGACACAGATTTCTTGATATCAACTTTAGCAACAAAAAAGAATTGAAATTTGGGGAATACAGTACCCCAAAAACTGACACCCTGGACTTTGAGAAAAAAATCACTCCACCAACTATGTGGATTTGGCACAGATTTCTTGATGTCTACTTTAGCAACAAAAAAGAATTGAAATTCGGGCATACAGAACCCCAAAAACTGACATCCTGGACTTTGAGAAAAAATCACTCCACCAACTATGTGGAATTGACACAGATTTCTTGATATCTACTATAGCAAGAAAAAAGAATTGAAATTTGGGGAATACAGAACCTCAAAAACTGACACCCTGGACTTTGAGAAAAAATCACTCCAGCAACTACTGAGTACAAGCAGCTAGACTCTACAGACAGCACACGCAGTGTGAAATGACAGGATTGCAAATGGCCGTCTGTTTTTATAGGACTGTAACATCACATAAGCCGGCCGGTCGCTGATTGGCTTACATGTCTGCACATGTGAACGAGGGTGTTCATTTCTTCTTCCCAGAGTTCTCTGTCCCATGTAACACATTGTGCTTACTAATATTTAGCATTTTGCTAATAAAGGGGGAAAAAAAATTGTTCCCACGAATCACCATAAACTTCTGATTCGTGCAAAACCGAAGTTTTCCTGAAATTCTAAACTAATTCCATCTCTAGTGATTACAAACTTATTAAGTCTGTTATTTGCTGACCTAACTTGTTATCACTTTGCATAATTCTTTTCTGTTACTAAACTTGCAAATAGATAAATAGAAAGAAATTAATAGATATCAAAGCACATTCTTCAAAAATGCAGCTATAGCCAACCTACAGAGTTATTTATGGTTACACAACTATATTACAAATCAATCAAAAGGGGCTCCTGCGGTACAATACAAATACTAAAAACCTGATAAATGGGAAACCTATAACAAAAAATTGAACTTAATGGGGATTTCCAGATTCCAGGTTGTATTGATGACTAGAGATGGGTGAATTTGTTAAAATTCGTTTCGTACCGATTCGCCGAATTTTTAGAAAAAAATCGATTTGACCCAAATCGAATCAAAACGAATCACGTTAAAAAACAGGCATTTCCTGGCTGCAGAGAGCCTGTAGGGTGTTGTAGAACGTTGTGCCATGCTTAAATATGCATAGGGAGCGTGGTTTGGTCTTCAAACAATGCTGTGTTTTAGTATGACACGCAAAAGGTATTGCAATGTGCGTCATACAGATGCCCCACAACTGATAATGTAATTTCAGTGAAAATCACTCTATAAACTATGTGGATTTGACACGTAAACCTGGCTATAAACTAGAGCCCCCAAAAGGTATTGCAATGTGCAGGGCCGGCGCTATGTGTAGGCAAATTGCAATTGGCAATTGCCCAGGGGAGAATCTCTTCTTTCAAATGAATCTTGAATTTTGTTTCTAGGTGCCATGGATCCAGAGATATTCAGGTTTAAAGTGAGAATATCAGGTGCCATTTTTATATATAAAAATCACTCCCAACGGCAGAAACACAAATTTAGATGCATATAAAAGAGGAGACTCTCTTCTTTCATAGGAAAAAAAGAAGTGAGGTTCTATGTGTCACAGAGCCAGAGATACAGCCCCCTGAAGTGTCCCCCCCTCCAGATTCTTAGACATCAGTCTGCAGGGAGAATTTGCTGCACACAGGAGCTGCTGCACCTCCCAGATAATGGAAATATTCACTTTATATGTTACTACATTTTGAGAAGGAATAATATCAACTAATGTTCATGTTTTTAACCCTTCTCTATCTAAGAACACACTTTCTCTCTTATTCCCTTTTATTTTGTGATAGTTTTTTGTTGTTGGGAAAATTGACTGATACAATGAACATTCAAACCCAGAACATGTCCATAAAGTTATATGTAACACCAAAAACACACACATGTTATGGAATAAAGTTTTTATTTCACACCATCATCCATTATTTACACCCATGTTATGACGTTTTCACTCTCATTCTTATGCGCGGAGGGTTCTGTTATTGTGCGGATAATACACTGGCGCACATCTAAAAGTGACTTTATTATCTCATTAGCTTGGTTTATGGATATATAGTTATTTATTTGGGTGACCATTGTGTACGGAACATACAATGATAGATTTGTGTGAATTTTCTAGCTGAAAAGCAGATATCTAGTTATTACAGTGTTAGTGATATTATGATGATTTATTTATGTGAACATATCAATATGGGACATTTGTGAACTCTACACTTGTCCATCTATTACATTTAGGAGATGTGAAGGTAAATAGTTTCTGTTTGGAGCACATATTTTGCCATCAAAGTCAAATTTTAAGTATTTTTTTGTAAAATGTTTCATTTCGAATCAAAGTTGCATGAAGGCGCCTATGTCTATAAAATCTTTGATGCTATTTTGAAAATGGGGCAAGTGTCTGCTTTCAGAAAATATCGGTCCCTCTTCCCAATGGGCCTCACAAGTCTAATCAGCCTACCAGTAATTTTTTGGAGTGTGGGAGGAAACCGGAGGACCCGGAGGAAACCCACGCAGACACAGAGAGAACATACAAACTCTTTGCAGATGTTGACCAGCGCTGCAAGGCTGTAGTGCTAACCACTGAGCCACCGTGCTGCCCATCAATCTCCCTATCAGCTATCTATCTCCTATAAAATTCTCCCATATTACAGTATGTTTTACCATACTAAAGGGAGCCTCTTGCTGACTTTGACTGGTCATAAAACAGTTTTATTTTGGGGCCCCACTTTTAGTTTTGCCCAGGGCCCCACTTTGTCTAGAACCGGCCCTGGCAATGTGCGTTATACAGATACCCCACAACTGAATTTCAGTGAAAATCACTGTATAAACAATGTGGATTTCACACATAAATATGGCTGTAAGCTAGAGCTCCCAAAAGGTATGGCAATGTGCGTTATACAGATAACCCACAACTGACAGCTCACTACTGCAGATGCATGAATGTCAAACAGATTTCTTCCTATTCGATTTTGTCACTAAATAGAACTGCTATTTGGGGTATACAGATCCCCATTAGAGAACAACCAGGGATTGGTCCACTAATTGCTACTGAAAGGCAAACAGATTTCTTCCTATTTGATTTTGGCACTAAATAGAACTGCTATTTGGGGTATACAGATCCCCCTTTAAAGAACAACCAGGGATTGGTCCACCAATCGCTACTGCAGATGCATGAAAGTCAAACAGATTCCTTCCTATTCGATTTTGTCACTAAATCAAACTGCTATTTGGGGTATACAGATCCCCCTTAGAGAACAGCGATTGCAGCAAGAATCACACAGCACAATAGCAGCAGCTGGACGCTACAACATGAAGTGTGAAGTGCTGAGATAGAAAATGGCTGGGTTTTATAGGGCTGTGTGACATCACATAAGCCTGCCGGTCGCTGATTGGCTTACAGGTCTGCAGATGTCATCGGGGGTGTTCCTTTCTCCTTCCCAGAGTTCTCTGCCCCATGTAACAGGTTGTTCTCGCGCCCATTTAGCAGAAACATGAGGGGAAAAAAACAACTTCGTTCCCGCGAATCAGCATAAACTTCGGCTTCGTGACAAATCGAATTTTTCCTGAAATTCTAACCGAAGTTAGAATCATTAGAATCGATTCGCCAATCTCTATTGATGACCATTCATGGGGTACTTAATATCAGATTGATGGCATCTGACAAAATGACCCTCACTGATCACCTGATTACTGTCGCCTCCTGCACAGGATTAACATTAGAGAAAAAAGCCTATAAAGGGATGATAAATAACATAAACCTGGAAAACCTGGAAAGTAATGCCAATAGCGAGATAAAAATTAGCCTCATTTCACACCTGTGTTTTGAGTTTTTGTTAAACTCGTAATGAGTCTCCCCCATTGTCCCAAGTTAGATAAAGCATCACTGGATGGTTTATCCAACTTGAGATGATGGTAGAGATTCATTATGCCTCCCTTGCCCATTTTCCGGCGAAGAATACGCATGAATCTCCCCATCCCCATTAGTTTCCTGGCTTCTCCAACACACACACACACACACACACCACTTTGGGCTAGTTGGGCGCGGGGCAGGTGGGAGGTCCCCGGCCCGATGGATTTGCTATAGTCTCCATCAGAAACTATAGGAAAAATCTCTGCCAGTTCAGACCTGGTCTAAGGTGTGAACAGGTGGAGTTTGCATTTCCATATCCTCTTAGTAGGTTCCAGAGCACCAGCAGGGGGAAATATTCTTGACCTACATTATTGTAAGGAAGTCAGAATATAAAATTATTTATATGTAAGTGTGCCACACATCACACAGCAAGTGTACGGCTGCATGCATATTCCACAAACCTGTGCCTATAAAAGTTAGCATTAAATATTTTCAGCCACACACATTTCTTTACATTTATATACAGTTCCATAAACAAGTAGTTTGAGCTTTTGTTCCCTTTAAAAACACCGATTAATTTCCAAACCGAGGAAGTATTTTGGAGTGGTTCCTTTCATCGGATGCCAGTGGGCCATAAAAATGAATATCTTAACAATTTAGAGTGCTTAACCAATTAATTAATTTGCCCAGAAGCAAAACAATTATCACTGATCCAAAACAAATGTTAAGAATGTTTATAGTCTTAGATCATTGAATGGAAGAACCACAGCAGGATAACACGAGCGTGAACTCTGAGGAAGTCTGTCAGACATTGGGCTACCTGCCTTTATGTATGGCTTCCTTTCTACATTCTGCCTTATCATGTTTCTCAGCCATGCAGCATCTGGTTTGACCCATCGCGTCATATTAACCCCTTTACTGGACTGCTGTAATTGCCTAAGCATTGCTATAAAGTAATGTAGTTTACACCACAGTTGAGAATGTCAATGAGGTAGTGATTTTACTGTACCTTTGAGTGCCATATCATCTTCTGAGTATTACTTTAAAGGTGTTTCCTTAGGTTAGAGAGATGTTTGTTCACAGGACATTTGCAGGGTGTGAACATGGAAAGAGATTGTGACGGAGAAGAGGTGCTTTCTCCATACAGGTGCATGTGATTGACAGCTTGTAGGTGATACATGACTAAAAATGACATCAATTAATCACTGAAAATACCTTCATAGAAAATGTTCTTAATTCACTAGTAAAAATGTCTGGTATTTATATGACTCCTCTTACAGCTTCAGAAGTTTTATCAACATTTCTTAAAGTCAAAATCTCCATTACAAGCATTTAACGCCTTAAAGGAGATGATAAGCAAATTGTTACTCACCGTGGAGGTGATAAGTGAAGCCGCTGCTGCAGGGGACAATCCACTTAACAGGTAAATGAGAGACAGTGATGTTACTGATACTGTTTTATGGACATATTGTAAAATGTGATAACTTGTAGAGTTTGGAGTCATAAATATATTGCTATCTCATAACTGTTTCCATTCATTTTGCTACTGTTTATAAAGGATACTAATTAGAGATGCGCGAGTATGCTTGTCCGAGCTTGATGCTCGACGTGTATCTCGCTGGCTCGAGATCGAGCATTTAGTTAACGAAACAGTGAAGAACAGTGTAGAATACAATTAAAACAGTGAACACAGGATCATTTAAGTGAAGAACACATTGAAAGAACACAGTGAAGAACACATTGCAGATGTTTGCAGATGTTTTCACTGGCCTATCTGAATGTTCCATGCGCCAAAAATTTAGAGTTTAGACCACTTTAAAGTACGTTTAAACTGGAAACCGGCAGTCTTATCCTGCACCAGATTCATTTACACAGTGATAAATCTGGCGCAGAAAATGACCAGGGTTTTCCTCAACTAAACTGAAGGAACTTGCGACACATTGATAAATCCCCCCCCCCCCCCCAATGTGTCAGTTATCACTTAGTGAAGAGCGTGGATGTAGACTTCCTTTAAGGAATATACTCCTGCCACAGAACTGAATATACTTCATGCCTAATGTTACGCAGCCGTAACATGTTATGCAGCCGCTGCTAATGGCCTTAAACAGAAATATCACAGCAGGGGTCCTGCTGTCGGGAGGAGGGGTATTTGACCAAGTAAGTGGTGATATTATAAGGGATTTTGGTTTTGAACTTTAAAACAATAATACTTTAATATAGGATAAATCCTTTGATTATTTTACAAATGGGGAGTGGCCGGGTTTCTGCATCATGTTCTTCTGAAAGCATAAGGACACATTTTCTTCTGTGGGACAGTGCTGATCTGGTTGCTGTAAATCAGTACAGCTACAAACAATGACAATGCATGACAATGCATCAGTCACAGCAGGTTTGACACCTCCTCTCCCATTCACTGCTTCAGCATAGGACATAGGCTCGGCTCCAATGACTGCTCTCCTATTGAATGTGTACTGTGTGCAATTGCACAGAACACAAATGGAGCTCCCTCTAGTGGACAACAGAGATTTCAAAAATGATTCTACAATCTTTAATATGTGTGTAAAACTGTAAAACAGACATTAAAAGATTAGTAAAAAAATTAAACAACAATTCACATTTAATAAAAAAGTTGGATTGATCTGGGGAAAAATATCCCTTAATTCTTCTGCCATAAACCATAATTCAATCCACACTTCTGGACATTGTTTACCAGACAGGCTTGTGCAGTTCTGCTAGGTTATTCCAAAGGTCTCTTCTATTGTTAGATGAACCTGTACCAAAGAGCTTCATCTTATTTTAAGCTTTTCTCAGTTCATACCACTTTAAATTGAGTAGAAGTCTATTTTAATGGTAGCAAAAATAATAGATGATTGATACCTTAGTAGAATCGTAACATGTGTTCTAATGCAGGGAGCAAGAAAAGTACACACTGCATTCAAGCTCTGTCTTGCAATTCTTGTTAACTATTTCTTGTATTATTCATTCCCTTTTAAGTTCCATTAGTGCTTTCTTCACCATAGGGTGGGATGGTTTGGAACACATTTGAGGCTTGGGGTTCAGACATTCAAGCATGTCCTGGGGTGTTTAGCAATGAATATTTTGGATTCCCTCCTAGCAACACATGTGGAATCATCTCTAATTTACCAATATGATAGATGCGCTTGTGGTCTGATGATGAGATTAATAAAACTTGCACTGTTGGCAAGACCGGAGGATAGACCCAAAGTGCAAACAGAGTTGTCATCCGTAGCTGTTTAGCTGTCTAAAAGTATTAATCATTCCATTCAGGATCATATATATATATATATATATATATATATATATATATATGTATTCTTTTTCCAGGGGAAGGGAAATTGTTCATTTCTACTAGATGAGCCCTAATGTTATATAAAGAGTCCCGCTGTAGCCCATCTCACCATGTGTCCATAATGAATTAGATCTTACTTCATGACCTATATTTTATTCCCTGTATAAAAAAATAAAATACATTCTGTAAGCATGATAAACCAGGTCCCCTCTCCTTCCTTCTAAAAGAATTTTTAAAAATTATGCTTGGTGGGAATCTGGCATCTCCCCTCAGAGCCCTTCTGGCTCCATGGCATAATTTAAAAGTTGATTTTAGAAGAATGGAGGACAAATATAAGATTACTAAAGTTATGGTGCACCTTGTTTGTCATGATGGTAGACTGTGGTGCATATTGTGCAGTTGAATGGGTATTCCAGGAATAAGCATAATTCATATACAAATGGGTCTTTAAATATAAGCTGATTACAATTTTGCTCCCCATAGCAGAAAAATGCTGCTGTCATAGACAGAAATGAAGAATTAAAAGGCTACTGGCCCTTTAATCAGTCCATTGATTTTCTACGTGGGGGGCATACATAAAACAGAAGATGGCCGCTGGTCACATGTCCACATCACATGTCCTGCACCTGCCTGGATAGGTCATCACTATGTTTGGCTGTAGTCGGTTGGTTGCAGTGCATCCAGTATGGCCAGTGTTGTGATGAGACCCTTCATAGTGAGGTAATGTGCAGTGATGGCAGTTACACATCATTACTATGGTAAAAGAGCAGGACAGTCTGTTACATCTTAACTGGGAGCAGAGCACGAGGGGGAGGAGCTGTTACTGAAAACTAAAGGATCATGGGACTTGTTTCCAGTGGCAGCCATCTTGGTGATAACTCCACCTACTTTGGAAAGACCATAACAATTTGTGAATCATAAAATAAAACGTAAGCATTTTGTGACTAATGACATTGCGTTTTGTTCTATTCATTTATTTATAGTATTATGGGTTTTTGTATCAGACGTTCCTATTCCCAGAATACCCCCATTAAGTTTTTCACAGAAATTGTCTATAGTATGGAAATGATACAGAATCATTCCAATCAGGGAAATAAACACGTGGTCAATCACTCATGTCTTATTTGCAGCATGTCAATTTTATGTAATGGAAATGGAATCTCATGATTCACATTCCCATGTATTTTCAACAGAATATTTCTTGACGAAGATCCTTACCATGTTTCGCTATTCTAAGGCTGCATTCACATGATTCACATGAGTTTCCATTGAGTTTTGCAAATGCATTGGGCAAAACCCAACACCAAATGAATATGCGTTTTGACATGGCAAAAACCTTTGTTTCCAAACGGAAATCAAGCAATCCCTGAGACAGCAGCTTTAGGTCAGTGACCAACGTCAGTCTGTGTATCACTGGACAGGAGAAGCCCAGATTTTCATGGACCATGTTTTGTGTTGAAGAAGGAACTCCTCGCATGATATACTGTATATCTGTGATGCATGGAGTCCAATACACTGCACTGTGGTTGTTTCATGAAAACCGGCCAATGCACAGTAATTCACAGACTGACCATGGGTTGGTGCCGCTGGTATTATACTAGCATTTGCTGGTAATTTTTAAAACTTACCTTAAGTTATCAGACTGCACTAAAAATGCAAAACAGAGAATCTAAAGCAGTGATTTGTCCAGGGATAGCTTGGCTATAAACAGTAAACCCCAGACCATAGTGGTAGTTGCCTACACTTGCGTAGTACCACACTCACTTTATTGAGTGAACATATATGCATTGCATAACTCACTTCTTATCTGAATGATTTCAGGTGCAGTGAATGTTTCCAGCTTTTATCGATTGACATTGGCTACAGCAGTATTTCTCATCCTTCAGTGCTTGAGGTCAGTGTAAAAAATTCACTTGCATTTTGAAATATAAATGTAATTTCCTGTAAGTTATGTTAACACATAAATCAGTCCAGTATTATGCAGCATTTGTACAAGACAATGACATACCATACCATATCTGATGTATGTCACTGTATTTATATTGTATCATGAATTTCACAAGTGCTTTATGCTGTGTTATGCTACTAATGTAAAAGGCTTTTCTAACCAGTTTCATTTTTTGTCTGGCGCAATGTGCAAAGTTGCTGCTAAATATGGCTTCGACATAGACATGAATGCAGTAGAATTCATTTACAATTACAGTATGTTAAAGAACTGAACTGACATTATGTGCATTAAGGACAGCATGTTTAGAACATGATCACACACTCACACAGACCCAGTGATGAACCTATTATGAAAGCAACACATACATCTGTTGTAGGAACCTTGTATATCAGGGGTCCAGTCCTGGTTGGCTCATTATTGGCTTATTCAAGGTTGAGAGTCCGTAGGATTTCCTCCTGGTTACTTTAATGTAATTCTGCATTGGCTGCTCAGTAGAATGAAATACAGTGACACCAAAAGCCTTGAAAAACAGGTAACAAACCTGGTAGTTTTTTTGTATTTCTTTTTATAAATGCCCCCGGAGCTCTCTCCCTGAAATCACTTTCCATTTAAAGTGGAATTCTCATCTGGGCATCACATTTAATTGAATTAATCTGCCATATATAAACATTTCTTCAATTTATGTTCCTGTGTGGAGATAATTTCTCATAGATGTAGTCATGTTGTCTCTTAGAAAGATGATCCTTGTCCTTGGATATGACAACCCTGCAATCAATTGTGGTGGCTACACAATTAATTCCTGCATGACTACCTGGATACAGAATTCATTACCACAGGACGGCTGAGGAACATTAACTCCCAGCCATTTCATATTCAAAAACGATTTGATTGGCCAATTACTCCAGCAGTGGTGGTCACATCCAAGGACAACAATCTCATTTCTAAGAGACAACATGGTTACATTTATAGGCAATCTTCACACAGGTGCATTTGACTTAATTGACTTAAGAAAGGGTATAAAGACATAGGGGCACATTTACCAAGAGTAGTGCAAACTGCAATAAAAGTGTCAGTGCTCCACAATTTGTGTTACTTGCTCCAGAAGTCTGACAGAAAACTGGCTCACGGCCTTTAGTAAATGTGGCCCATTGTGAATTGAAATATCTCTTCCAGCTAACTTCTATTTAATACAATCTGTTAGGCTTTCCCTACCTGGGTTTTGTAAAGCCAGGAAAATTACATGGCTAGCGCACAGAACTGGATGGAATATTTTCCCACTAACAGATTTCCAGTTGTTGCTAAAGAAGAGCAAAGGCAGTGGTCTAGGATTGGAGTAGGTACATTTTGGGTGACATTGATCTTGGCTTGTACTGGTTTAGAAGAATTGCACCTATTCCACTTTTGCCACCTCTATGCATAGTGGCCATGGTGGTCACAGGGTGTGGGTATGCCAGACTATGGAGTGGCCCATTTGGCAAAGTTTTATTGCAATTCTAGACCAGGCAGAACCTGGCTTAGAATTGCCTGCCCGCCAGATATACTATAAGCCTCTTGATCTTTCTGTTCCGATGTGGAGGTTCATCAAGTGCTGGTGCACGATGCACCAATGTTTGATGAATACCCCCCATATAGTCCAGTACAAGGAGGATGGAGCTGTTATAATTGGACTGCATGAACCTTCAATAGTTATACAGGTGGTCCCCTACTTAAGAACACCCGACTTATCATACGACCCCTAGTAACAAACTAACTAATGGATGTTGGTAATTTACTGTACTTTAGCCCTTTGTTACAATGATCAGCTGTAACAGTTATAAAAGGTGTCTGCAATTAAGCCTCATTGTTAATCCTGGTTCTTATGACAACCCAAAAAAAAAGAGAACAAAAAAATTTTGTCCGAGGTTACAATTATAAAATATACAGTTCTGACTTACATACAAACCTAAAGAACCTATTTAGTATATAACCCGGGGACCGCCTGTAGTCATTATCTATTATGATTGTAGGAAAATGCTTATTTTTTTTTCAGATTTCCTGACTGCTCCAGATTTAGCTGTGGTAACTTTTTATCTATTCTGTTCATTCCTGTGCTTAAAAGATGATGTTATTAAATGCATCATTAGCAGATGAACCCAAGCACATCTTCTTTTTATTGTAAGGATGGAGTAGCCATTCAATAAGTTTGCATTGTTGTTGTCCTACAATGCCAGAGCTGTAATGCTTCACTAACTCATCACTGCCTGAGGGTGATAGAGATTTATTGACATGCTCCAAAAGGTTACATTAAATTTCATTCCTAGACAGATTTGGGAAACATAATGCCAATTGCACTACTGCATGAATTGAAAGTCATTAATCATGGATGTTTATTACATGTTCTGTAAAAATAGGAATGTCTGATTCTTGTAAACTTATGCTGGTCTGATGTTCCATTAAGGCACACTTGACCTCACTAAACCAGTCCAATGAATTTGACAAAAAAGTACAGATGCAAAAGCTAAAAAATGTAATACTATCTATGCACTGCAAATGTTTTTGGAAGTCAAAACTAGAAGTCAAGCATGAACAGAGAAAAATAATTTGTATCAATCCTATGTTGTAGATCTTCTACTGGTTTGAGTTTTGAATCCAGGTGCAATCTAACAAACGTATTCCCACAATGGGTATGTTTTTATGTGTGAACACTTAAAATTAAAGAAACATAATCCATATTACCTAATTCCTCTCTTCTAGAATATCATTTAGATTTGCCAAAACTACAGGCTCATGGCTTATTTACTGTAATTTGGATGGTAAATCTACCACACGGACATGATACATTTGGGTCTGACTCAATGGAGTGTGAAATTTAATTATTTTCCAACTTCTGCCAAAGTTGGGTTGTGGTTTGGGTTGTGAATTCCCTTTTCTATATTTAGCCCCATTATATCTCCTCTATTAATGACACTGAAGATTAGTGATGACCAGTCCCGTTAAAATTTAGGTCTAGCTGAGTTTGTCCAAATCAGAACTTGTAAATTCTTTTCGTGTATCAAACCGACCTCACCGGTCCTGGTGCTGATCGTGGTGTTAACCGGAGTAATGGGAAGTTTAAACCCCAGTGTTGCGTGTGTACCACCATTTTGGGGGGAATCGTCACTCCACATGATGTAGCGACAATCCTCCCTACAATGACATCATGGATGCCAGTGAGTTTATGGCAGCCCTGCATTGGTATACATGCTGCCAATATTACTGACAGGAGGGGATAAAAGCTGAACAAGAATCCTGACCCGAACTTCAGTGTTGTGTTTGAGGGAACATTGTAATTCGGGTCCGCTGGTGAAAAAAAGTGAAAAAAGGAAAAAAAGGACATTGCTAGGATGCTAGGATTATTAAGGACATCTAAAGCACCTGTATCAAACACATCTGATCAACAAGAGTTTCAGAAAGCACTATTTTAAAGGACTCTTTTTCTTTCTCCAAAAATTGGGGACTTTAATAAATAAACCATTGTATAACGTGGGGTTGTTTCAGTGTAAACGGCTCCTCTCATTTTGGAAAATGCCTATGAGCACATTTCTAGGAATTGCTTATAAAAACGCTTACCTTTCTAAATCGACAAGATAAAGGTTTTATTGTGGCAGTCAGAAATTTGGTGACTTCACGAAGTCTCAAAGACCAGTTATAGTTTTAATGTCAGAGGTAAAAAACACTGAAACTAAACTCCTTGAGACATCTCTTTATTATTATTATAGAATTGTCTTTGTGTCAGAAGTGTTTTCATTCATATGTCACATTAGGATTCAGTATTACATTACCTCAGCCGCCCGTCAGCTCACAGCAGTGTGAATAGGCCCCAAGAAGCCATGGGGCAGTGCTGTTGAAGTCTCCAAATGCATTTTGGCTGAGAACACAAATGTAATAAAACCAGGAAGATAAATCCATTTCACTAAATGATCTCAGATTCAGTTTTATATAAATCATATGGAATGAGTCCCAGCGGGATTTCTTTATTATTCTCACAGCTGCAAAACTGCTTAGTTATACCCTAAAAAATAGAATCAGATTTATGTAATAAATAATAGTTTTGGTCATGAATAGTTTACAGAATGATGGACTAGGAAAGGCCTAAAACAAAAGTAGTTCAGAACTGCTAATTCCTACTGGATATATTTTGTGTTCTACGGCACTTAAAGATCCACAATTTCTAAAATATATTTAGTAATTATAAAAGGTAAAGACATATAAATGGGTAGTATAATCGTAATCATTTATTACATCAATGGCTTCATATACTTCCTCCATCCTGGCCATGGTCTAAAGTTTCTGACCTCTTTGCTTTTGAAGGCTCAGGTATATACAGTTACAGTAGCTTTCTGAAAATATTCAGATTTTTTTACCCAAACTATTGGAAACACAAATAGTGGTTTACACCATAAATGTAGTACATAGTTAGGGCTCACCCCGTGCAGTTTTCCTTCTGATGGTAATGTGTGCGTTTTCTCCCATTAACAACACTAGTGATGTAATATTTCTGCTATACAGACAGTTACATACAAGATAGGGTCCATGGGTTTATACTTAAGTTGAATTTGTATGTAAGTCGAAACTGTATATTTTATAATTGTAGATCAAGACCAAAAAAAAAAAATTTGCCCCAGTGACAATCATCATTAAAAAATTTTTTGCTGTAATGGGACCAAGGATTATCAATAAAGCTTCATTACAGACACCTTACAGCTGATCATTGCAGTCTGGGACTAAATAAAAGCATCCAGAGAGCTTCACCAGAGGTCACAGTGGGCAGAGGGGTCCGTCTTTAACTATGGGTCGTCTGTAAGTCAGGTGTCCTTAACTAGGGGACCGCCTGTATATTGTTCATTCCTGCCTGAATTAATTGGTGTATATCAACATGCTCTTTAAGCCCCTGTCTACGAACCACTCTATACAGCTCCCATTATATAATCAGCTGGATGGCAGGATTGTGGGGTACAGGGCCCAGAGAGATTAGCTGATGGCATTGGGGGCTGCATTTGGAAAGAGGTGGTGTTCTATGTATGGTGTTATATTTTGTTTTTAAGGTTCCAAAATATGATACTATAATATATACTGTGTAGAATAAAGACACCATTTGGTAAAAAAGACATCAGAATAGCTATAGTCATCGTCAAAGATTTTGCTGTCTATATTTTTTATTAAATCCTTAAAAACAATGTACTGTGGCTCAATATTCTAGTAACATCTCAATGTCTTCTTTTCAAGGTGAAAGAACAACTTGTGTTAAATGATTTAAATGTGGATTGTTATGCTACTATGGAAACCGTATTGGAAGATACCTTTAATTTATTATTTCAAAACCATTTATTTGTTTTCTTAGACGCATTAGAAAAAGTAAAACACTGTCTTACTTTGAAGGTATGTCTTACCCCAAAATTTTCTTTTTTTTACTTTATTTCTCAGATATTTACTTAAAAATGATCACATCACATTTTTTTTGTAAAAGTGAATTTATAATATTTTCTATAAAATTAAATATAATGATGTCTCTATAACTCTTTCATTGGATGTCACATGTAAAGCTGCTAAGTGATTTATTCTAATAGGGGTGAACATTGTCTAGAATGAATATTATTAAGACAGATGGATGGAAAGCTTTAAAAGTTGTAAACTGGACATGGAAAAGAGAAATCTTCATAAAGTTGCATTCCTTAATATTAATTTATATGTTGTAATTTTTTTTTTTAGAAAACTTGTTGGATAGACTCCATTCTTGCTTTTACATGGGAACAAATGGATAACTTAAGTTCTTTGTTACAGGAGCAAACAAAATTGGAAAAGTTTGAGATGGTAATATATTGTTTCTTAATGTTAGTCATAACAGTGCCAGGATTATTGGTTGTCATATGAGATCAGCCCAGAATTCTTTTATTAAGAGGCACACAGCCTAATTTTGATTCAGAACTTTAAGGTCTTGGATATAATATTAGAAGTAAGAATATTTTCAAGATACAAGAATATGTAACTATTAAAGGACAGACTCTGTGTAAGGGCTAAAACACAAGGCTGTTAGTTCGGGAGCCATTTGTCATATACAGCCAAGCTCCCACATTGACAGCACAGGCGACTGCACAGGCACATATTTCGCATATTGCACTAAGGGGTTAATGATAAGAATCTTTTAGATTGCATTGGGCTTGTGGTGCTGTGAGCTACAAGGATATGAATTGAGGATATGGCCAGTTAAAGATGTATTTGAAAATCCAGTTCCTGCCTATATCTTCAACATGACACCAAAGGCATGGTTCTATCTGCTATAGAAGAGAAGGTAGAGGCATCTGAAATGACTCTCCCACCGCAGTCTGATGATAGTATTTCATACAGTGCATTCCAGGTGAAGGTGATCGCTGCTAAAGGGAGATTTACTGGTTGCTTATTTTAGGGGCTCACTTATTTTTTTCCTCTGCACTATGGATATAGCGGATAAAACATTATAAGTACAACTTCTAGCATGTTATTAGGTGAGTTATTATTGTGTTTGTTTAGATAACTGTTAGACGACAGTGTAATGGTAATCAATGCAGAACTGCAGATAATTCCATAAAGTTCACCTATTTTTTGTGTATAGTTTTTTTAGTGCATGCCACTTTATGGAAAAGTACAGCTGAATGTGTTTCCATTCAGCATAAAAAATATACACCTACATATTCTAGCCTGAGGCCAAAAGGGTTCTCTTTTGGCCTGCAGACATTGAATTGGGACCTATGTGGATGTTTGTCCAGGTGCATTCAGCAAATGGACACTGCAAAATAAAAATGATGGCTTCTTCCTCATATTAACTTTGTGGGCTGAACCGACTGAAACTGGTGATATCAACATATGCTTCTACTTATCAGATAAATCAACAATTGTACTGAGCTCCTATTAGTTTTTCCTGAAAGCACCCTGATGGTGAAGCTCCAAATCAACAACCATGTGGGCTTCATTAATATTCGATATAATAAAAAGTGATTTAGGATAAATTTAGTGACACACATCTTCTTTGAGTGATTTCTTAAATAAATCTTGAAAAAGAAAATAGCAATGCATGTTAAAACATATGTTTATAGACAGAAAGATATATGGAAAGCAGCAAAATCAACAGTGAAGTAAAACAGTACCCCAAATCTAAGGTATGTTTATTCAGCCAAATGTTATACCGTACAAGAGATAGATATGGATATATATCTGTTCCAAGTCCTCCTTTATATTTTAGCATCGCACATTCATAATCCTTCTATTAACAGGACACTTGTGGAGTGATGCTGAACTCTTCACCGGCGCTTACACACAGTCATCAGTACATTATTAGCAAATACTTGGCTGATGATGGCCGTGATTAAAAACAGAGAACTCAGGCAACACTGCCATTAATTTTTATCATGATATCCCACATATCTTTCAGCTAAATGATGAAGACAGGGCAGAAGAACAAAAGTAATTATGTAATGAATGCTTTCAAGGCCAGGCCAGTCACAACACACAACTGCTATAACTCTTGAATCATCTTTAACTAAACTCATACAGAAAGGGTATAAGGCAGTCAGGATGAGGAAAATATTGCAGCTAAAACCCCATCTACCAGAAGTTGACATTGACCATGTGCTGAGTGTCCTATAGATGCATTGTACAGTCAGATCCATATCATACACCCTAATGGCACTAGGATATTGTCAGACAATTCGAAGGTCTAAAATATATTATTTTAAAACATAAACGTATAACAATACCATAAATATCCACCCCTACAAAAATGTTGTCATAAAAAATGTTACTTGTAGTTTTGGGAATCAGTTTATTTTATTAACTAAAGTAATTTGAATTACAGATGTAAAATAATTTCTTAAGATACTACTCCTGGTCAAGCCTGTAGCATATTGTAACGTAACTTGCCATAAAAGTACTTTACTGTTTTTGCCCTTGTTATCTAGTATCCAGCAATTTTGCCTTATTTGCCTAATTTTGCAAAACATGTCAGAAAAAGTTTAAAATAATTGAAAAAACAGCTCATTTTTAAGGATGGCACACCAAGTTACTTATTCAGGAATCATGAGCCATTCTTAATGGCATAACACTGCACGGACATGATAAGGTAGTTGGGTTAAATTTACAACTCAGTAAATAAAAAGTTTTGAATTCCTAGAAACTAGTCTCAGGTTCTACGCCTAAAACTAGATTTGCTTTCACCCATGCCTTTCAGTATGTTAGGTGGAGGTGTGTAATTAATAGGTGATAATAATAAAATATTAAATATGGTTCCTCTTTTTTTCTATCCATTTACAGATTTATCCTTCCAATTCTGTTATACTAAAAGCATTAAGACATGAGCTTTACCACAGAGTTGACCAAATGGAAAATCTCAGATCAATCCTGACTCTACATGACTTTCTCTCTGACTTGTGTGAATGTCTACAATCCTTAGAAGAACTCAATTTGACAAACAGGTACGTTACATGTAAGTTGCGTTTTTCTGTTTTAGAAAATAAGACAATGTTGAAGATGTATAAGTTATCCCTGGCAGATTACAAAGGTAGCCTTAAAGGTCTTTAGTCATTATTCAGGACAGTTTTACAACAATTTTAAACCAACATTTGAAAACTTTTAAAACTCAGCAACTGTTTGAAGAATAAAACAGCTGTTTTTATCATTCACAAGTACTTTATTAAGTAAATATTTGTGAAGGATTGAAGAACTATACATATGAGAAAAAAGTAGTGGTCATATTGCCATTTTCGACCTAACTTCCTTTCAGTAATCCTAATGTAGCACTATAGTTGGTTATTTTTGGCTTGGATTGGTCAATTTTCATACCATAAATGCAGTACCAGTACATAGTACCATAAAGACAACACCAGAACAATGCTTGCACCATAAATACAGCTACAGAACAATATTCATACATTAAGTACCGCACCAGAACAAAGCACATCCCACGAATACAGCCACGAACAATGTTTTTACCATAAATATATCCCCAAAACAATGCTTGTACCACAAATACTACACAAGAACAATGATTTTACCCTAAATGTAGCATAATAATTTAGCTCAATAAATAAATTCTAACGTATGCAACTACATTTCCTTGTATGAAATTTGTATTCTTGATATTAAAGATTTTTGTCGTTGGTAGAAAAAGAGGTTAAAGGGAACCTGTAAACGGATTCACAATAATCTACATTGATTCACAATGATCTAGAACAGCAGTGCACAAGGAGAAAAGTCTGCGAGTGGCTTTCCTCCATGCTCGACTAAGTCTGATTGGTCTTTAATTTTACACATAGAGGAAGAGACCTGCCAATCATTGCCTACATGAAAATAGAAGAGAATCGACTGCTTAGGCTCCCTTTAATGTGAACATCAGATTTTGTGCATGTTAAAACCAATCTTTGCAATTTTTCTTTTGTAATGCACTATTGGATATGCTGCTAATGGCCAATTTATTTCGGAATTTTCTGAAACTAAAATATTAATTTCATAAATCTGCATATGCATGGCATTCCCCCAAGCCCTAGTCATGCTGTATGAGGGGAGCAAGCTCAATACCACTGCTATTAATAACTATAAAATTTTATTTATAGACAAAATTTTCAACACAAAGAAGAGATTGAATTGTCCAATGTTTCAATGCAAATTGAAAAGTTATCAGGTTAGTATACATTTCCCTTATTGTGCTTGGGTATGGATTAAAGGAAACCTACCATAAAAATACATCATTATAAACCAGGGACACTTACTCATAGATCCAGGCATTGTGACTGGTAATCTTCTTATATATGTTATCCATGGCCTCCTTCCTACTAAAATCAACCTTTACAATTATGCTAATGAGATAGAAGGGGACTGTGGAGGCATTACAAGAGCCCCTCAGTGCTTCAGATTAACAGGCTGTTTGTTACAATGTATGGGACCACTCCCCCCTCCCTGTGTACTAAAAATTCCTCTGCTGCAATGAGATCATGTCAGGCAGAGGGAGGTGGAAGTGCTGAGGGAGCAAGTAGGAGACAATGTAACAGCCTGTGCTGCATGCAGGGGCTCTGGTAACACCCCAGAACCTTTCAGGATCATTAGAATTATTTTAAAAGTTGATTTTAGTTAGTTGATGATAGTTACTGAAATGTATGGAAATGCAGCATAACCTACTGTTTGTGTGTCGGCCATGCATGATGTTTGTGTTTGGAAAAAATGTATGTTATATAGGACAATCAAGGAGACATATGAATCATTAATTAATATTTAAATCTTTCTGGGAAGGAATGGAAAAAAACCTGAAATTTCTCCATTGACATTTTGCACATTCAATTTTTATGATTCACTTTGACATTCAACATAATAAATGTATTCTTGGGACTTGTTTGTTTATAGCAAAAGTTCATTTTCATAATATTTTACTAAACTTTAACTACTTTTACTAAGGAAATAATAATATTTTTCTGTATCATGTTACTTTCCAAACATTGTAAGAAGATTTTTTAGATTTTTGAGAAATCACCACTTTTTCTAATTTTTGCATTTTTATAAGATTTTTAACGGTATTTACCATACGTGGTGTTGATAAGGTGTTATTTCTGGTGTTACAGACACATCAATGCCAACTATAATTATATTTTAGTAAGGGATTCATTATTTTTGCCAACTTTTTAAAATTAACTTTATTTCAATTTCTATACATATTTTTTTTAAATGGCATAAGTAAAATGTCTGTTGACATCCACAACAAAACAAAAAAACATGGATGGCTAACAATGGGCTTATACAAGTTTTTTTTCTACACATCATTTTTTAGTGCAGTAGTAATATTACAATGTGAAGTGAGCCTTGTACATTACTGATGACATGTACACAAGTTCTGTACATCCAGTTTTGTAACTGAATGCAGATTTTCGTCTTCTAAATTCCATGCATCCAGTTCTAAACACAGCAAAAATCTAACCAGTGTTATAGAAACTAGACCTTGGGTTTCCTTCATTGGTAATGATTTCCAGAACTGAAGTCTGAATGAACCGGAGTGAACTTTGTGCTTCACAGACAAATTTACTGATAAAATGTTGGAGAACATTAATTTTATTTCCTTCGAGAATCTCAAACTTGGTTTGACTGTTTGAGGGTAGGAAATATGGTATGATCATCATTATGGTATCTTCGAAGTCTCCTAAACTGTTCTGACACGTACATAAGAATATCAGAATCTATATACTTCAAGGTGAATAATTCCAAGTCATCAGTACTTCCATGAGGAATAACTGCTTGTAATCTGAGATGTTAATGTTTCCCACCCTTAATTTGTCTTTCCCATTACTATTTGGTTATAGCTTTGTTTGTCTTTCAACAATTAAGTACCTATTATGGTGATAT
This sequence comes from Engystomops pustulosus, assembly GCA_019512145.1. NCBI lineage: Eukaryota > Metazoa > Chordata > Amphibia > Anura > Leptodactylidae > Engystomops > Engystomops pustulosus. The sequence continues at coordinate 116,504,851 of CM033644.1, read as the reverse complement.
AAAACTATACTTCTCTAATGAAGTGGAATGCAAATGATACTAGGCTCTGTATAATATTTAATACAGAGGCAGATGGTATACTCTTACATTAGGATTTGTGGAAGCTGCAGGTTTATCTTATAAAAGACTCCCCCAAGAAGAAGCCATCTTAGTGGCGTGTCGGGGTTGGTCTCTTTCTCCTCTGCCCGTGGTCAGTAATATTTTACCCTTTGTTCCCCTGCCTTACCCTTATGTACCCATGTACTATTTGTTTGGATTCCTGTTTAATACAGGATATGGCTAACTTTTTGGGACTTTAACTCATTATGGTCATTTGTGCTATTATAGATGTGGGAATGATTTTTGTTCCTGTTATACAGCACTGTAAATTGATGTTTTATAGGGGTTATTAATTATGAACATATTGTTTACACCCGGGCATGTGCAATGAATCTTTTTCTGTTTGTCTCCCACTTTGATTGATAACCAGTTTTTATCCATACCGTTTGTTTGTTGGATACAATAAAAATTCATTATTTTTCCAATATGGTTTCATTGGTGAATATTTAATAGGTGTGTATTCATACTTAGAGTTGTGGATACATAGCCCTTTCTTCCCACCTCTATTTTGTGTTTTTTGGTATAGTAGTTATAAAAGGCTAAGGAAGATGAATGTAAATAAAAGTATATGCACTTGGGCAGAGAAAGAAAATTATTAGTGATGGGAGGCCACTGCTAGACATGTTATTAGTAAAAGGATGCCACTGCTTGACAGTTTATTAGTGAAGGGAGGCCGCTGCTGGACATGTTATTAGTGAGGGGAGGCCGCTGCTGGGACATTTTATTAGTGATGTGAGGTCACTGCTAGACATATTATTAGTAAGGGGAGGCCGCTGCTGGGACATTTTATTAGTGAAGGGAGGCTGCTGCTGGACATATTATTAGTAAGGAAAGGCCGCTACTGGGCATTTTATTAGTGAGGGGAGGTCGCTGCTGGACATTTTTTTAGTGAAGGGAGGCCACTGCTGTACATTTTATTAGTGAAGGGAGGCCACTGCTGTACATTTTATTAGTGAAGGGAGGCTGCTGCTGGACATTTTATTAGTGAAGGGAGGCTGCTGCTGGAACTTTTTATTACTGATGGAAGGCCATTGCTGGTCATTTTATTAGTGAGAGGAGGCCACTGATGGGCATTTTATTATTGTGGGGAGGCCACTGCTGGACATGTTATTAGTGAGGAAAGGCCACTGCTGGACATGTTATTAGTAAGAGAAGGCCACTGCTGAGCATGTTTTTAGTGAGGGGAGGCCACTGCTGGACATGTTATTAGTGCAGGGAGGCCACTGTTGGGCATTTTATTAGTGAAGGAAGGCCACTGCTTTATATGTTATTAGGGCTACTGGGCATTTTATTAGTGAGGGGAGGCCGCTGCTGGACGTGTAATTAGTGAAGCAAAGCCACTGCTGGACATGCTATTAGTGAAGGGAGGTTGCTGTGGACGTGTAATTAATGAAGGGAGGCTGCTGCTTGACATTTCATTATTAAGGGAGGCTAATAATGAAATGTCTCTGTCTGTAGCTTTAGTCTCCTCACGCTGCTTGCCGGCAGAAAGTCTCTGTGTTAGTGTTTTAGTGTGTTAGTGTGTGTGAACTTGTCTTGGAATGCAAGGGGGGGGGGGGGGGTGCTGGAGACAGAAAAGAGCTCAGTGCAGTGGAATTATATCTGTGAAATGCTGTTTTTTGTTAATAATGGTGAATAAGAAAATGTGTTATTTTGTTATCCTGATTATACTTAAGAATCTTGTCTTCGTGGGAATACCCATTAAAGTTGTTGCAAAGGTGGCACAACCAATTATTTCTCTTCTCTCTTCACTGAAGGTGGAAAAAAATTAACCAAAAGTCACGTGTGATAAACCAGGGACACTTGCTCAAAGATCAAAGCACTGGGACTGTGGTATTTTTCTTATATTTGTTTTCAATGGCTTCTTTCTAAAATCAACGTTAAAATTATGCTAATGAGACAGAATTTTTTTTTATGAATAAACCATTTCTATATCCAAGCATTACTATACACAATTAGCAGATATTAGAAATTAGCAGGGCTCGGGGTTAGTGAACCCCCTGGACCACCACGGACGATGACACAAGCCGACAATTGGGATCGGAATCTAAGTGGCACCTGTTCTTTTTCTGTAACATAAAACAGGTTATCCTCACAATACAGTCTGGAAGGTTACATCAGAGACCTCCTGCATCTCTAACCCAGTCCTGAGACAACAGCAGGAGAAAAAAGGGTCAGGAACCTAAGATTACTGACAAGGATTAGCGGCTTACTTGACTGAGGTCAGGCACCTTGTGGACATGTATCAGCCCTTAACCACCATACCTTATTCCTTGTCTCAGGTGTTTATAATGTCATTAGTGAACATTCCGACAGTGGAAAACACAGGCTCCATATATTAATACACATTCTGCGGTGCAACACAATTATCAAACAGTGCAAATATTAAATGATTGTATTGGTTGTAAAAAATACAGTCTGCTATTGGCTTTCTTAATCTGATGTTCCATATGTGTTCGCCAGTCTAGCTTGTTTTCCAGGTACACCCCCAGATATTTGTAGTTTTCGACTTTCTCTACCTCCTCCTTGATGTACAAGGGATCACAAGTTCTAGCGCGTGATCTTCGATAACCATCTCCTTAGCATACAAAGTCCAACAGAAGTGTGTCACACGTCCCATGTTAAAGGTGCACCACAAAAAAGGTGGTGCCCTCTGTCAGGATTCATGAAGAACGGCGCCATAGTAAATGTGCACCTATATGTGCATGTTTGTTGCAATTCATGGTAAGCAAACGGTTTTATCTTCTAGAGCCTGTAATGAATTTGCTGTCCTGCCACCCAGGAGAAAATAGCAAATGTAAATCTATAGCAGGACTTGAGATGATGTCAGAATATTATTCAGTGTACTACTGTGAGATCTGGAGCCCACATGACTGCAGGCTGTGTAAGGAGTAGGGGGTCCTGGAGTTGCTGTCTGTTAGAGTAGGTGGGGGATATTGGGATTCTAAATGTGTGAGGAGCAGTGTAGGGAGCAGGACATTAGGGTGCCGGCTTAGTAAGAAGGAGGGAATGGAGTGCGGTCTGAAGAGGAGATAGGGATATGAAAGAAGGACACATACCGCATATACTCATGTATAAACCCAGCAAAATATTTTAGCTGTAAAAACACCAGTCGGCTTATACACAAGTAAAAATAATAAACTAATATACTTACCCTCCAATGCTCCCAGCAGCTCCTCTTCTCCACGTCGCCCCTCCCATCTCCTCCAGGCATTGTGAGGCTGTGGTGTCGCCATCTGCTGTCGTCATAGTGTGTGTCCGGGCAGAACGCATAGATGTGCCTTTGCCTGCCCTGTCAGGAGCAGCCACATGGAGCAGGGAGGAGCGGCGCAGAGAAGAGGATCTGCAGTAAGCATGGGAAGGTAAGTATATAAGGGAGTATTTTGAAGGAGGACGCTGCTGGGACATTTTATTATTAAGGTACACCACTATGGGAAATGTCATTATTGAGGGAGGCTGTTGCTGGACATGTTTTAAGTAAAGGGAGGCCACTGCTGGAATTTTATTAGTGAAGGGTAGTCATTGCTGGACATGTTATAAGTGAAGGGATATTGCTGCTGGACATTTTATTAGTGATGGGAGGCCACTGCTAGACATGTTATTAGTAAAAGGATGCCACTGCTGCCAGGCTGGACAGTTTATATATTAGTGAATGGAGGACCGCGGGCTGGAGCATGTTAGTAGTGAGTGAGGCTCTGCTGCTCTGGACATTTTATTTATGTGATTATGAGCGTCACTGCTAGCCATATTATTAAGTAAGGAGGCCAGCCTGTGCTGGGACTATATTATTAGTGATGGAGGCCACTGCTAGTACATGTTATTAGTAAAAGGAGGCACTGCTTGACAGTTTTTAGGGGAAGGAGGCTCGGCTGCTTGGACATGATATTAGTGGGGTGAGGCCACTGCTGGGACATTTATTATGATGTGAGTCTTAGCTGCTAGCATATTATGAGTAAGGGGAGGCCGCGTCTGGGACTTTTATTAGTGATAGAGGATGGAGGCCCTACTGCTAGCAGGTTATAGTGAAGGGAGCTGCGGCTGGACTTATTATTAGTAGGAGAAGCCGCTACTGGGCATTTTCTTAGTGAGGGTTAGGGCGCGGCTGTGATCATTTTATAGGGAAGGGAGTGCTTCTTCTGTATCTTTGATTAGTGGAAGGAGGGCTAGCTGCTGGAAGCTTTTTATTAGCGAGGGAGGCCTATTGCTGTCATTTTATTAGTGAGAGAGAGGCCACTGATGGGCTATTTTATTATTTATGTGGGAGGCTCACTTCTGGAATTTATTAGTGAGGAAAAGCCACTGCTGACGATTTATTAAGTATAGAGAGGCCAAGTGAGCATGTTTTAGTGAGGGAGGCAAGCTGCTGGACATGTATTAGTGCAGGGAGGCGCTAGCTGTTTGGCATTTATTAGTGAAGGTAAGGCCACTGGGGCATGTATGAGTTTAGGGCGACTGGGTAATTTTATTAGTGAGGGGAGGCCGCTGCTGGACGTGTACTTATGCAAGGCTAAAGCAACTGCTGGACAGGTTATTAGTGAGTATGGGAGTTGCTGTCTGGTACGGGTAATTAATGAAGGGAGGCTGCTGCTTGACATTTCATTATTAAGGGAGGCCACTGCAGAGCATTTTATTTAAGAGTAGTGGCTGCATTTTCCCAGTTATTTGTGGTATGATTAGGTACCTCAGCTTTTTACACGGGTCGGTTTATACTCAAGTATATATGGTATTTCTTTATTAAAGTATATCACAAAGTAATGCACTACTAATGTATGCAATTTTCATGATCCCTCTAGTGCTGGTGAAGATGATGGGTGGCCGGACATTTGCTTTGATGTCCTGGTAGTGGCAGTGTATAATACACTTTTGATTTAGCTTCTGAACATTCACCTACGTATCTGACATTATAGAAAAGAGATAAGACAGGATGAGATATGATGAGATGCATGTAACAAAATTTTCTCAGCTCTCTGGGCTATCACACAGCCATAACCATAAACTGTCACTCTGGTTGTGGCTCCCTACTGCCCGTCCGCCTCTGGATAAAGACCTCTCTGCTGTCTTGAGTCATGTCCCTCACGCTCTTGCCGCAGTATAAGATCTGTCTGGTTAGTTGTTAAACGTGTGTTGTAGTGGTGTGAACTGTAGTTTGGAATGCAGGGGGGGGGGGGGTGCTGGAGACAGAAAGAGCTCAGTGCCGTGAATTACATCTGTGAAATGCTGTTTTGTTGTATAATGGGTGGAATAATGGAAATGGTGTTATTTGTTATCGGCTCGATATACTTAATAACTTATCTCGTGGGAATGCCATTAAAGGTGTGTTGCAGAGTGGCAGCAACCTAATTCATTTCGCTTCCTCTCTTCACTGACCCGTGGAAAAACATTAGCCCAAAAGTCGACCGTGTGATTAACACAGGACACTTTGCTCAAGATCAAGCACTGGGGCACTTGGTGGTATTTTCTTATATTTGTTTATCAATGGCTCTTTAAAATCAGCGTTAACATTATAGCTAATGAGACAGAATTTTTTTTTTTATGAATAAACCATTCTATATCCAGCATTACTTTACACAATTAGCATATAAAATTAGCAGGGCTCGGGGTAGTGAACCCTGGACCACCACGGACGTGACACAACCGACAATTGGATCGGAAGAAAGTGGTCATTCCTGTTCTTCATCTACCAGAGCCGAGCCGCAAAGCAGGTTGTCTCATGCGGCGATGCGGTGCCACAGTCGTTCCAACAGGCGTTGACGTGTCATGGGCTAGTGGCAGCCAAGGTCAAGGTACAGAATCTGCTAGGCTATCTCTTGTCGGGGGAAGGCAGATTGGTGCGAGGCCGGCTGCAATTATGCTAGGTCAGGGATACAATTTCTGAATGACACATTTCAGCTTAAAAGGGCCTGCGAACCACATTTGTGTTTGGCATGTGATCGCGTTTTGTGGCGTACGCACTAGACCAACACAAACGATGGGTCGCTGCATGTGCTCAGTTGGAGCCGTGCGCCAGATATGCGACTTGTCAAAGTCTGACAAAAGGGTTTGGCAACTTTAAAAGGTGGCACCGAAAAAATGTGGTGGCACTCTGGTAGATCATTGCTAGGGGGTGCGTTAATGTACCGAATTTCCTCATTATTTCCTGAAGTCTGTGGGCACTCTGCACATATACACATTGAAATACTCGTCATTTAGTGGCGTGTTTGCACTGTTGTTAGTAGTGTGGGGCAACATTGGCCCAGATTTATAAAAAATAGTGCAGAACAAGCGGCTATGTGGCATTTTTGCCTGAAGAGGGTGGCAGTGTGCACCGATTCATTAAATGTGTCATCACTTCTTGCACGATTCTTGTTTCCCCTTATTAGTGATGGGAGGCCACTGCTAGACATGTTATTAGTAAAAGGATGCCACTGCTTGACAGTTTATTAGTGAAGGGAGGCCGCTGCTGGACATGTTATTAGTGAGGGGAGGCCGCTGCTGGGACATTTTATTAGTGATGTGAGGTCACTGCTAGACATATTATTAGTAAGGGGAGGCCGCTGCTGGGACATTTTATTAGTGAAGGGAGGCTGCTGCTGGACATATTATTAGTAAGGAAAGGCCGCTACTGGGCATTTTATTAGTGAGGGGAGGTCGCTGCTGGACATTTTTTTAGTGAAGGGAGGCCACTGCTGTACATTTTATTAGTGAAGGGAGGCCACTGCTGTACATTTTATTAGTGAAGGGAGGCTGCTGCTGGACATTTTATTAGTGAAGGGAGGCTGCTGCTGGAACTTTTTATTACTGATGGAAGGCCATTGCTGGTCATTTTATTAGTGAGAGGAGGCCACTGATGGGCATTTTATTATTGTGGGGAGGCCACTGCTGGACATGTTATTAGTGAGGAAAGGCCACTGCTGGACATGTTATTAGTAAGAGAAGGCCACTGCTGAGCATGTTTTTAGTGAGGGGAGGCCACTGCTGGACATGTTATTAGTGCAGGGAGGCCACTGTTGGGCATTTTATTAGTGAAGGAAGGCCACTGCTTTATATGTTATTAGGGCTACTGGGCATTTTATTAGTGAGGGGAGGCCGCTGCTGGACGTGTAATTAGTGAAGCAAAGCCACTGCTGGACATGCTATTAGTGAAGGGAGGTTGCTGTGGACGTGTAATTAATGAAGGGAGGCTGCTGCTTGACATTTCATTATTAAGGGAGGCTAATAATGAAATGTCTCTGTCTGTAGCTTTAGTCTCCTCACGCTGCTTGCCGGCAGAAAGTCTCTGTGTTAGTGTTTTAGTGTGTTAGTGTGTGTGAACTTGTCTTGGAATGCAAGGGGGGGGGGGGGGGTGCTGGAGACAGAAAAGAGCTCAGTGCAGTGGAATTATATCTGTGAAATGCTGTTTTTTGTTAATAATGGTGAATAAGAAAATGTGTTATTTTGTTATCCTGATTATACTTAAGAATCTTGTCTTCGTGGGAATGCCCATTAAAGTTGTTGCAAAGGTGGCACAACCAATTATTTCTCTTCTCTCTTCACTGAAGGTGGAAAAAAATTAACCAAAAGTCACGTGTGATAAACCAGGGACACTTGCTCAAAGATCAAAGCACTGGGACTGTGGTATTTTTCTTATATTTGTTTTCAATGGCTTCTTTCTAAAATCAACGTTAAAATTATGCTAATGAGACAGAATTTTTTTTTATGAATAAACCATTTCTATATCCAAGCATTACTATACACAATTAGCAGATATTAGAAATTAGCAGGGCTCGGGGTTAGTGAACCCCCTGGACCACCACGGACGATGACACAAGCCGACAATTGGGATCGGAATCTAAGTGGCACCTGTTCTTTTTCTGTAACATAAAACAGGTTATCCTCACAATACAGTCTGGAAGGTTACATCAGAGACCTCCTGCATCTCTAACCCAGTCCTGAGACAACAGCAGGAGAAAAAAGGGTCAGGAACCTAAGATTACTGACAAGGATTAGCGGCTTACTTGACTGAGGTCAGGCACCTTGTGGACATGTATCAGCCCTTAACCACCATACCTTATTCCTTGTCTCAGGTGTTTATAATGTCATTAGTGAACATTCCGACAGTGGAAAACACAGGCTCCATATATTAATACACATTCTGCGGTGCAACACAATTATCAAACAGTGCAAATATTAAATGATTGTATTGGTTGTAAAAAATACAGTCTGCTATTGGCTTTCTTAATCTGATGTTCCATATGTGTTCGCCAGTCTAGCTTGTTTTCCAGGTACACCCCCAGATATTTGTAGTTTTCGACTTTCTCTACCTCCTCCTTGATGTACAAGGGATCACAAGTTCTAGCGCGTGATCTTCGATAACCATCTCCTTAGCATACAAAGTCCAACAGAAGTGTGTCACACGTCCCATGTTAAAGGTGCACCACAAAAAAGGTGGTGCCCTCTGTCAGGATTCATGAAGAACGGCGCCATAGTAAATGTGCACCTATATGTGCATGTTTGTTGCAATTCATGGTAAGCAAACGGTTTTATCTTCTAGAGCCTGTAATGAATTTGCTGTCCTGCCACCCAGGAGAAAATAGCAAATGTAAATCTATAGCAGGACTTGAGATGATGTCAGAATATTATTCAGTGTACTACTGTGAGATCTGGAGCCCACATGACTGCAGGCTGTGTAAGGAGTAGGGGGTCCTGGAGTTGCTGTCTGTTAGAGTAGGTGGGGGATATTGGGATTCTAAATGTGTGAGGAGCAGTGTAGGGAGCAGGACATTAGGGTGCCGGCTTAGTAAGAAGGAGGGAATGGAGTGCGGTCTGAAGAGGAGATAGGGATATGAAAGAAGGACACATACCGCATATACTCATGTATAAACCCAGCAAAATATTTTAGCTGTAAAAACACCAGTCGGCTTATACACAAGTAAAAATAATAAACTAATATACTTACCCTCCAATGCTCCCAGCAGCTCCTCTTCTCCACGTCGCCCCTCCCATCTCCTCCAGGCATTGTGAGGCTGTGGTGTCGCCATCTGCTGTCGTCATAGTGTGTGTCCGGGCAGAACGCATAGATGTGCCTTTGCCTGCCCTGTCAGGAGCAGCCACATGGAGCAGGGAGGAGCGGCGCAGAGAAGAGGATCTGCAGTAAGCATGGGAAGGTAAGTATATAAGGGAGTATTTTGAAGGAGGACGCTGCTGGGACATTTTATTATTAAGGTACACCACTATGGGAAATGTCATTATTGAGGGAGGCTGTTGCTGGACATGTTTTAAGTAAAGGGAGGCCACTGCTGGAATTTTATTAGTGAAGGGTAGTCATTGCTGGACATGTTATAAGTGAAGGGATATTGCTGCTGGACATTTTATTAGTGATGGGAGGCCACTGCTAGACATGTTATTAGTAAAAGGATGCCACTGCTGCACACTGCTTTGCAAGATGACTTTGAGCTATAAAAAGAAATAAAGGTAAAACAAAATAAATCAGCAGACTGCCTAATTCTAATCAAACCCCTAATAAATTGTCCCACTTCGGGGTTTGAGGTGGATATGCGTGTCACTAAGAGCTAAACACAACGGTCGCAAGTCTCCCAGCAAATTCCTCACAATATGGCACTAGCTGCACTACAATGCCAGCAAGCCCAGCCACAAGCAAACAAAAAAAAGGAAAATATAACGCTATTGTAGGCCTAAGTAAGCCGTTGATATACTCGGTAAAACCCAGCAAATTATTTTAGCTAGCTGTAATACTCAGCGGCTTGTACACAGTAAAAAGTAATATCACTAATATACTACCCTCCAATGCTCCCGGCCTTCTCCTCTTCTCCACACTCGCGCCTCCCTTCTCCTCCGGCATATGTTGATCTGTGGTGTCGCCATCTTGCGGTCGTCATGTTGTGTGTCCGGGCATAATCATAATGTTTGCTTTGGCCTGCCTGTCGGAAGCGGCCACATGGTTCAGGGAGAAGCGCGCAGAGAAGAGGATCTGAGCTAAGCATGGTGAAGGTAAGTTCTAAGGAGTATTTTGAAGATCCGAGCGGCTTCTACATTCTATTCTTAGATACCCCACTATGTGGAAGTGTCAGTATTGAGTACGGCTGTTGCTGGACATGTTTTAAGTAAAGGGAGGCCACTGGCTGTAATTTTATCAGTGAAGTGTAGTCATTGCTGGACTGTTATAATTGAAGGGCGATTGCTGCTCGGACATTTTTTGTGATGTGGGGGCCACTTGGCTTTTAATACCCCCGTGTTATTATTAAAAGGATGCCACTGCTTGACATTTATTAGTGAATGATTCCTCTGCTGGACATGTTATTAGTGAGGGGAGGCCCGCTGCTGGACGTTTTTCTAGTGATGTGGAGGTCACTGCTAGACATCTTATTAGTAAGGGGGGGCCGCTGATCGGGACAATTATTAGTGATTGGGAGCCACTGCTAGACATGTTATTAGTGAAAAGGATGCCACTGCTTGACAGTTTTATATTATTAAGGGATGCCGCTGCTGCGGAATTTTATTAGTGAGGGAGTCCACTGCTGGGACAATTTTATTAGTGATGTGAGGTCCTGCTAGATCTATTATTAGTAAGGGAGCCGCTGCTGGGACATTTTTATTATCTAAGGGAGGCTGCCTCTGGACATATATTAGTAAGGAACAAGTCCGCTCTGGTCAATTGTTATTAGTGATGGGAAGCGTCGCTGCTAGACATTTTTTTTAGTGAATGGGAGGCCACTGCTGTCATTTTATTATGAAAGGGAGGCCACTCTGTACATTTATTAAGTGAAGGGGGGCTGCTTGCCTGGCATTTTATTATTGAAAGGATAGGCTTCTGCTGGAACTTTTTATTACTGATTGGGAGGCAGGCCATTGCTGGTCATTTTATTAGTGGAGGAGGCCACTGAGGGCATTTATATGATTGTGGGGAGGCCAACTGCTGGACAATGTTAGTGATGACATGCCACTGCTGGACCCTGTTATTATGGTAAGAGAACTGCCACTCTGATGCTGTTTTTTAGTGAGGGGAGGCCCAATCTGCTGGACCTGTTGTTAAGTGCAGGGAGGCCATGTTGGGCATTTTATTAGTGAGGAAGGCGACTGCTTTCTATGTTAGTAGGGCTACTGGGCTTTAGAATGTGAGGGAGGCTCTGCTTGGACCGTGGTATATTAGTGAAGCAAGCCACTGCTGGAATGCTATTTAGTGAAGGTGTGCTGGAGCCGTGTAATTAATGAGGCTGCTGCTGCTGACTTTCCTTTATTAGGGAGGCCACTGCAGGAGAAAATTTAATGTTATAAGAGTCGTGGCTGCCTATTTCGCCAACTTATTTCGTGGTATGATCGTGGGTTCAAATCCACACCGACAACTCAGCTTTTTTGTAACACACACGGTCGGGTCTTAGTACTCATGTATGTAGGTATTTTCTTTATTCAAGTATTAGATCACAAGGTTAACATTTCACATAACTAAAGCGTTATTTGCCAATTTTCATGATCCCCTAGGGCATGTGAGATGGATGCTGGGGCTGACTAATGTGCTTGAATGTCCTGGGTGTAACGTGTATAGAACTTGATACACATTTAACCAGCGTGAAATCGACAGTAGACAAAAGAATAAACAGATGCGGATGAGGATGGAGATGCATTACCAATTCTCACTCGGCTATCACAAACAGCTCATATCACATAAAATGTCCAAGCTGCCTGTTGTTCCGTCCTACCTCTCCCTCTCTGTATAAAGACATTCTCTGGTCTGTAGGGCTTTAGTCTCCTCACGCTGAGCTTTGCCGGCATACAACTCTCTGTGTTGTTTTTTAAGGTGTGTTTTAGTGTAGTGTGAACTGTGTCTTGACTGGCAAGGTGGGGGGGTGGGGTGCGTGGCGACAAAAAGATGCGTCAGCTCGCAGTGGATCATACTATAGTTGAAATCGCGGCTGTTTTTATTGCTTAATACTGGTGAATAGAAAATGTTTTATGTTTATAGGATTCTACAGCGGCACTAAAATGACTGCTCGGTTGACGCGTTATTTCTAGACGAACTTTTTCGCCGATGCTCGAGGAGCTCGGTCCGAATAAGCGCCCCGTGAAGTCCAATGGAGACTCGAGCATTTTTCAAGGGGACCAGGACTCCACAGGGAAGCTTGCCAAGCACCGGGAACCTCAGAAACGGTGGAAACACCACAGAATGGACTAACAAGCAGGGGCAGCATGCAATGATGCCTCTGAGGGTCTGCGTAATTCGCACCATTATGCCAAAAAAGTATTGGGCACCGCATGGCAATGAACAGAGTGACCGAATGAGGCTAGATAGCATCTAACAACTCCAATAATTTACCCTGACACTATAGGGGACTAATGCAAGAGGCAGCGCAGAGCGGCAGGCAGAAGTTTCTTGGCAACATACCCAAATTGGACTCAGGCTTAAAACAATGGGTGGCAGAGAGGAACCAACGGGAGGTGAGTGAAGAAGCGCTCAAATAAGATCTAAATGATAAAGTGTTGCCAGTATATTTTGGGATTACAACAGCGGGTGGCGACCAAAGTTAACAAGTTTGAGGAGGAAGCTGACAACACCAAAATTCTGCCTGACACAGCTCTTTGATGATAAGGGAACGATTAGGAGGCAGTGAACTAGTAGTAGATTAAAGGTGCTGGTCAGTTAAAACTATGGGGTTAGTTGTGTCTTGGGCTGGAGCTGGGCGGCTCCGCTGGCCAGGCGAGCTTTCGCCAAATCCAAGCCCCTGTCTCTAGTCTACTCCCAAACAGCACTTCTAAGAACCTTTTGTATAAGATCAAGTGTATAGCGTTCTTATAAGTTTGGGTTTCTGGCAGGTAGGGTAATGTAAACAGTCGCAAGAAGCGCTGAAATCTATGTTATTGTATAAAGTTTGCAGTAATTTTGTGTTACACACAGGTTGGCGACAAAGTTAACATGGAAGCCATTAAAACAATGCCAAATCTGCCTGACACAGCGTCGTTTGATAAGGGGACCATGTATGAAGTCAGCTAATATGGACTACTTTTGGAGGAGCATGGCGATGACTTGTGGAGGTATGCAATTGAGACAACAGTGTGGAGGGCATCTCAAAAAGACGACCGTTGTGAGCTGCTTATGGGACAATTTTATTTTGGAATAGTTCCTGTATGTGGCAGTCCAAAAAAGTTATTGCAAAAACAACACGCAGAGGGCAGGTAGCTGGTCCCTCCATACAACTTCCATAGATTAGTGCCTGTATGTGCAGTCCAAAAAGGTTCAAAACCCGAGGAGCAGGTAGCTGTCCTCCAGAAAATACTAGATTTGTGTGCCTGTAATGGTGCAGTCCAAAAAAGTTTCAACGCGAGGAGCAGTAGCTGGTCCTCCAAAAAGATTAAATAATTGAGTGCCTGTATGTGGCATCCAAAAAGGTTTCAAGACCAGAGGATCAAGGTAGCTTGTCCTCCAGAAAATTCATAGATTGAGTGCCTGTATGTGGCACTCCCAAAAATGTGTTTAAAACAGAGGACTGGGTAGTTGGCCCTCCATAAAAAGTAAATACATAGAGTACATACCAGAGCCAGTTGGCCCTGTAAAAAAAGCCAGTTTCCCTCCCTCTGCTTAGTGTACAAAGAGGAGGAGAGGAGGACAATGAGTAGGAGGAGTGCATACATATTCAGTTCCGCTTCTTTCATTCCACCTGGTGAGAATGGAAATGCGGAGAAATCCAGCTTTATTCTCTTGAGAAGCGCCAGCCTTGTCAGCGCTGTCATCGACAGGCGTGTACGGCAAGGGAGGGAAGGAAGATAAAGTTAGGGGCAGATAAGGTGGGAGTGGGGAGGTGAAGGAGCGAGGGGGACGGTAGCAATAGAAAAGGGGACGCGGGGGGTAGAGGGGACGGGGAAGGAAGGGAAAGTGGCGAAAGAGGGGAGAGTAGGGGAGAGAAGGAGATGGGAGTGTGACGAGGGGATATGAGAGGGGAGGGTGATGGGGGTAAAGAGCGGTGATTTTGGGTAATGTCAATTGAAAATAGGAAGTTAGTAAGGGGGTGAAACAGGGGGGATGTGTGTATGGGTGAGATTAGAGGGGGGGAAGGTGTCAGGCGAGAGGTGGGGGGTAGTGAGGGGGGGGCGGATGGGAAGGGGGAAGGAGGGGATAGTTGGGGGATTAAAAGTAAGGGGCTAGTGGGGGGGACGGTGAGTGCGGTGACGAGGGGAGCTAAGGAGGGAGAAGGGGAAGGGGCATGAGGGGTGTGGGGAAGGGGGAGTGTGGAAAAAGGATGCGGTGGGGAGGTGGGGGGGGGGTTTGAGTAAGTAGTTGACTTTCGTGATGATGCACCAGGGCACTGAAAAAACGTCGGCAACAACGCTAGTCGTCAGAGCAGTGCAGAACCTCCAAGCGTACAGCGCACAGTTCGTGCCACATGTCCAGCTTTGAAACCCAGTAGTTTGAGGGGCTGTGTGATCATTTAGGACAATGGTCATGGAGTATACGTACTCCCTCACCCATCTTTCTGTAAATCAGCCTTACTTGCCGACGACTGGGACAGTTGACCAGTGGCTGCCTGGGGTGACATAAAACGGGCAAGGCCTTGTAAAAGGACCACTGCAGTGCTGGAACAGCTGCCTGGTCGCCTACTCTCCCTCGCTACTGTCCCGCAGATAGTACGGCCCTGACCGCTAGCGCTGTCAAAGGAAATACGTGTTTCAGTTGTGCACCAGGCCTGCTGTATTCATGCATTCTCACAGCCCTTTCTCTCCAGGATAGAGTGCAAAAGATTTGCTGTACCTGGGTCCAGGAAGGGAATACGCCATAACCGGTGCTGGGATAATTTTTGAAACGGAGGTCCACGGGAAGGCAGCTAGCATGAAATCTGCCATATTCGCGCCAGAGTCCAATTGCGCAGAAGTTAACTGCCCCTCAACTGGCCTGACTGTCCATTCTTCTCCTACCAACTTCCTCCAACTCTCTATTTCTGCCACCTACACGTGACATGAAGGACTGAACAATGCGTCCCCTCTTTGTCTCGCCAACATTCTCCTTCTCTTCTCCTCATCCCCTGCCACCTCCTCAATATGCGATGAGAACAGACCTACAAGGTGACTTGGGCTATCACAAGGGACATCTTCTTCCCTGTCTTCTTGTGACGATCGCACAGCTTCGACTTCATGCTGACCAGAGAGTTTTTCAACAGGCCAAGCAGCGGGATGGGAGCTGATGATGGCGGCATCCCACTGACCATTCTGTTGTTGGACTCCGGGCAAAGGTTACTCAGCACCTGACGTATCAGATCATCCAGTCCACTCATGGTAGTACTTGGGAAGCTGATGACCTGACTACCAGTTTCTGGTGGAAGTGACATCTGGCAGTCCTACAATCGCTCGGCGCCTGCTGTAAACTCTGGATAAACAGTGTTAGTGTTGAAGTTCCATTGCCCCTGTGGTCACCGCGCACAACAGTCGGTGAGCGGGCAGTGGGCGACGGCTGTGGGACTTCTGAAATGCGCACAGTGCGGCGCACCTTCTGTGAGCAACTCAAACAGATGGGGGTGGTCTTGAGAAACGCTGAACTATGAGATTTAACACATGGGCCAGGAGGCACATGTTCAGTCTGCCGAGTTGCGAGGCCACCCAGGTATCGGCGTGTCACACACACAACCATGCCTGGCGTTAGGTTCAGCGGTGACCAGCCACAGATCATTGCGCCGGAGCCCTGTATAACTCTGGTGGCGTGTGCCTTTATCGCATAGGCCAGCAGTTTGAGCACCAGCCTGACTGTCCCTTGAGAGTGGCACTGCTGCTGTTCATAGAGCTTCTTCGATGATTGCGGCATGCCCACGGATGGGTATTCAGAGGAGGAGGGAGCGAGGGGTGGGTGGAGGAGGATAGTAGGCCTTTGAGACATGCGACCGAGGTAGGCCCGCAATCCCCGGCTCGGCAGTACTGACCAGCCCCAGGGTCAGACTCGTCCCAGCCTCCACCAAGTAACCCATGTGCCGCAGTCGATATAAGTGTTGCCTCCCGGCAGCAACCCGTCCACGTGTCAGGGGTCAAGGTGGACCTTGTAGAAACGGCGTTGGTCAGGCAACGGAGATGTCTCTGGACACGTCGCTTGTGCAGGGACTTGGACGGCACACGGAAAAGTTATGTGCTGGCGGGGACCAAATACCGAGGGCGGCCGCCGCCATGAGGTTCGAAAGGCCTCGGTTCTAAACCAGCACTATGAGGGCAGCATAATCCAGGCTAAGCATTGGAGATGTGGACGTTTGAGGGCTTGGCGTGGGGTGGTTGTCGCTATACCTCCTTTGCGCTCAAGTTCTGGGGTTGGAGATGAACGCTGGTGGATGTGGTGGAGGATACTTGGAGGCGAAGATGGGGTTTAGCCGGAGGTTGTGGGGCCGGTGTCCTGGGCAGGGGCTGACACTAGCAGATGACACAGGGGAGGAGCAGTGGCGTGGCCCGGCCGGAGGTGAACGCTTGGTGCATGAGTGGGGGTTTAGCATTCAGATGCCTGCCCATAGGTGGTGTTAAAGTAGAGTGGTGGACCCCATGCTGATCCTGGGTGGCAAGGTTGCCACCACAGTCCGTCGGTCATCCGGTTTCTTTAAAGAACCTCCAGATCTTCTGAAAAATTAGCCCTCGCCCACGGAGCTTTGACTACGGGCACATTTGGCGCTGATCACCGCTCTGCCCTGCCTCTCCTCTGCCCCCCACTGCCTCTTCCAACTTTCTGACCAATATAGGACTCGCTCCCACTCTCAGAGCACTGTGTCCACCCGGGCCTATCAAACCCAGCTGGGTCCGTCCACCATCATCATCTCTCGATCCCTCAGTCTGCTCCCCCCTCGGACTGTCCTGCACACTGCTAAATACAACTGTGCTCCCCACTAGCGTCCGACATGACAATCCGTGTCCTTCCTCAGATTCGTCCTGCGACATCCCTTTTCCCTCTCTCTTTTTCCTAACAACAGGCTTTTACCATCTCGTGCCCTTTCTTTAATAATGTCATATCACCCCAATGCACGTAACTGGGCTCGGAAAATGCCAACACGTCGTGGTTTACTGTGATCCGAAAATCAGTTCCCAGCAGCAGTGCCAGTGTTATGCCATGTTACTGTGGGAAGGGGCACCCTACTGGGAAAGAGCTAGTTCACGGAGCGGAGGAGTGCGATTCGGTTGCCACACTTGGTGGTGAGACGCGTGTGTTTAGATCGGGCGCCTGGGACAAAGGGGGTAGGCATGACTGTAGCTATTGGCTCCGCTCCAGCGTAGCATCTCCTTGGATGCCTCTCTCGCACGTTCACGTGTCTGCGTTGGTCAATCCGAGCTAGATCGGCACTCACCATGCGTATTGCCCCACGTGTCCACATTCTTAGATAAGATCATCTGACCCGGACCTATGGTCCTCTAGCAGGCTTTGCCCTCATCCACTCATCACCCCGCTAATCTTGGACCTGTGCCCACATGTCCCGCCGACCCGGGACCCCTGCTGGATCCCCCTCTGCCCACCCCAGCGCCAGTTTGTGTCTCCACGCAGGCACCCATACACCCCTTTTACGATGCGTGCCCACGTCAACGCCCTCGTCCTCTTACCCTGCATCCTACGGGTAAACATTTCCAACATTAAACAGTGTAACTTGAAAAAAAAAAAATTTGTGTTTATTTTTTTTAGTTTTTATTTTTTTAACACAACGATGCTTCCTTATATACGCTATTGGCTAGTTTTATTCTAACCTACTGCAGATCACACCACTGGAATTTTGTGCCTTTTGCAAGTATGAGTTTGAGCTATAAAAATGAAAAATGGTAAAAAAAAACCAAACCCAATCTGACAGACCCTCTGCCTGTTTCTCCCCTTTCAACTAACCCCTAATAATGTCACACTGCGGTGATGTGATGGTGGATGGCTTGTACTACAGACTCTAAAACACAACGTCGCAGGTCTCCCAGCAAATTCCTCCAGTTGGTACCGCTGCACTACTAGTGCGCAGCAAAGCCCACCACAACATGTGGCACTCCCAAAAATTGTTACAAACAGAGGACACTGGTGTTGGCCTCCAGAAAAAATTATACATAGAGTACTACTATCCAGAGGCCAGTTGGCCCTGCAAAAAAATAGCCAGTTTCCATCGCTGTTAGGGTCAAAGAGGAGGAGAAGGAGGACAATGAGGAGGGAGGATGCAACATATTAGGTTCAGCTTCTTATCACCAGGTGGAGAATGGAAATCGGAGAAATCCAGGCTTTATTATTCATCTTGATAAGCGTCAGCCTGTCAGCCTGTCTCGTACAGGTGTGTACGCTTATCGGTGATGTCCACCAGCGCACTGAAAAACCCGCTCGGACACACGCTAGCGGCAGGGGCAACGAACTCCAAGGCGTAACCGCCGTTCGTGCACATGTCCAGCTTTGAACCAGTAGTTGGTAGGAATGCTGTTATCATTTAGGACGATGTGTATGGTCAGTACGTACTCCCTCACCATCTTTCGATAAGATCAGCCCCTACTTGCCGAGACTGGGGACAGGTGACAGTGCTGCGTGGGGGACATAAACTGGCAAACTTGTAAAGCTGACCCCTGCAGTGATGACGAAGCTGCCTGGTCCGCCTACTTCCCTCCGTACTTTTTTTTTTTTTTCCCGCAGAAGTAACGCCCTCTGCCAGCTGCGCTTGCATAAGGGAAATATGTTTCACAGCTTGTGCACCAGGATGCTGGTAGGTATATCCATGGTATTTCTCACACCCTTTCCTCTCCAGGGATGGAGAGTGCGAAGATTTTTTCTTGTACCGTGGGTCCAGGAGAGTGATACCAGTAATCGGTGCTTGTGGCGGGTGTGGTGGGTTGCGCTATACTTCTGCGCTCCGCGTGTGAGGTATGTAGAGCTAACGCTGGTGGATGCTGTGGAGGATCGTGGAGACGAAGATGGTGTTTCGCACGGGGGTGTTTGGGGCCGGGGTCCTGGGCAGGGGGCTGGACTAGCGATGACACAGGGAAGGAAGCGTGGTGTGCCCGCCGATGGTTGAACGCGGTGGTGCCATTGAGGGGGTGGTTTAGAGCATTCAGATGCCTGCGCATACTGTGTAGTAGCTAGTAGTGGTGACCCTGCGCTGATCCTGGTTTGGCAAAGGTTTGCCACACCACAGCCGTCGGTCATTCCGGTGTTTCTTTAAAGAACCCTCCAGTACTTCTCGAACAGCTAGCCCCGCCACGTGAGCGTCTACTACGGGCAACATTTGGCGCTGATGGCAACAGCTTTGGCCACTGGCCTCGCCTCGTGGCCCCACCACGCCTCTATCCACACTTGTTCTGCTATAGGACCTCGTCCTCCGTACTCAGAAGCACTGTATTCACCCGGCCCTATCACCAGCTTTGGGCTGTCACCTCATCATCCTCATCCCTCAGTCTGCTCCCCCTCTGACTTCCTGCACCTGCAACACTCACCACGTCTATCAACCCGGTCTCCTCATCGTCCGACACCTCTACACATCTTCTCACTACGTGAATAATGTCCATCATCACCACAGACGGACTGGTGGAAAACCTTGGGCATCGAAAATAGCTCACGCAGCAGCAGGACAGTGGTTTGTGACTGGTGGAGGGTCCCAGAAAAAGTTCCTCAGAGAATGCCGGTGCAAATGCAAATTTTGGTGGGAGGGGGCAGACTGGGGGGGAAGGAGCTGAGTGGGGAAGCTGTAGAGTCCGATTTCGGTGACACTGGTGACTGCGTGTGAAGACTGACGGGTGACAAAATGGCTGAACATTGTCGCAATCCACGACATCCCCTCTTCGAATGTTTGGCACAACAGTGCTCTACCACGAGTCCCAGTAACTTGAGACATGATGAACATAGGGATGTACCTCTGGCGGCGTTCCCCTGCTCCCCATAATCAGAGGTGGTGCTCAGCCCCCCAGGACCCACGTGCCTCTTGACCCCGCATAGTTGGACCCCACGTCCACGCCCTTCGTCCTCTAACCCTAAGCCTCATGGGTAAACATTTTCCAAAGTTAAAGTGTAAACTTGAAAAAAAAAAATTTTGTGTTTTTTTTTTTTAGTTTTTTACAAAACGATGCTATGCCCTATGCTATGGCTAGTTCTAACCGACACCTGACAGCACACAACTGGATTTTGTGTTTGCAGAGTGAGTTTGAAACGTATAAAATGAAAAAGGTAAAAAAAAAAAAGAAATCAGCAGACTTCTGCTAATTCACTCACAACCCCTAAAAATTGTCCCACTTCGGTGGTTAGGTGGATTGCGGTCACTAAGAAGCTAAACCAACGGTCGCAGTCTCCAGCAAATTCCTCAAAGTAGTACTACTAGCTTGCCTACCTAGTGGCAGCAATCCTTTATTAGTGATGGGAGGCCACTGCTAGACATGTTATTAGTAAAAGGATGCCACTGCTTGACAGTTTATTAGTGAAGGGAGGCCGCTGCTGGACATGTTATTAGTGAGGGGAGGCCGCTGCTGGGACATTTTATTAGTGATGTGAGGTCACTGCTAGACATATTATTAGTAAGGGGAGGCCGCTGCTGGGACATTTTATTAGTGAAGGGAGGCTGCTGCTGGACATATTATTAGTAAGGAAAGGCCGCTACTGGGCATTTTATTAGTGAGGGGAGGTCGCTGCTGGACATTTTTTTAGTGAAGGGAGGCCACTGCTGTACATTTTATTAGTGAAGGGAGGCCACTGCTGTACATTTTATTAGTGAAGGGAGGCTGCTGCTGGACATTTTATTAGTGAAGGGAGGCTGCTGCTGGAACTTTTTATTACTGATGGAAGGCCATTGCTGGTCATTTTATTAGTGAGAGGAGGCCACTGATGGGCATTTTATTATTGTGGGGAGGCCACTGCTGGACATGTTATTAGTGAGGAAAGGCCACTGCTGGACATGTTATTAGTAAGAGAAGGCCACTGCTGAGCATGTTTTTAGTGAGGGGAGGCCACTGCTGGACATGTTATTAGTGCAGGGAGGCCACTGTTGGGCATTTTATTAGTGAAGGAAGGCCACTGCTTTATATGTTATTAGGGCTACTGGGCATTTTATTAGTGAGGGGAGGCCGCTGCTGGACGTGTAATTAGTGAAGCAAAGCCACTGCTGGACATGTTATTAGTGAAGGGAGGTTGCTGCTGGACGTGTAATTAATGAAGGGAGGCTGCTGCTTGACATTTCATTATTAAGGGAGGCTAATAATGAAATGTCTCTGTCTGTAGCTTTAGTCTCCTCACGCTGCTTGCCGGCAGAAAGTCTCTGTGTTAGTGTTTTAGTGTGTTAGTGTGTGTGAACTTGTCTTGGAATGCAAGGGGGGGGGGGGGGGTGCTGGAGACAGAAAAGAGCTCAGTGCAGTGGAATTATATCTGTGAAATGCTGTTTTTTGTTAATAATGGTGAATAAGAAAATGTGTTATTTTGTTATCCTGATTATACTTAAGAATCTTGTCTTCGTGGGAATACCCATTAAAGTTGTTGCAAAGGTGGCACAACCAATTATTTCTCTTCTCTCTTCACTGAAGGTGGAAAAAAATTAACCAAAAGTCACGTGTGATAAACCAGGGACACTTGCTCAAAGATCAAAGCACTGGGACTGTGGTATTTTTCTTATATTTGTTTTCAATGGCTTCTTTCTAAAATCAACGTTAAAATTATGCTAATGAGACAGAATTTTTTTTTATGAATAAACCATTTCTATATCCAAGCATTACTATACACAATTAGCAGATATTAGAAATTAGCAGGGCTCGGGGTTAGTGAACCCCCTGGACCACCACGGACGATGACACAAGCCGACAATTGGGATCGGAATCTAAGTGGCACCTGTTCTTTTTCTGTAACATAAAACAGGTTATCCTCACAATACAGTCTGGAAGGTTACATCAGAGACCTCCTGCATCTCTAACCCAGTCCTGAGACAACAGCAGGAGAAAAAAGGGTCAGGAACCTAAGATTACTGACAAGGATTAGCGGCTTACTTGACTGAGGTCAGGCACCTTGTGGACATGTATCAGCCCTTAACCACCATACCTTATTCCTTGTCTCAGGTGTTTATAATGTCATTAGTGAACATTCCGACAGTGGAAAACACAGGCTCCATATATTAATACACATTCTGCGGTGCAACACAATTATCAAACAGTGCAAATATTAAATGATTGTATTGGTTGTAAAAAATACAGTCTGCTATTGGCTTTCTTAATCTGATGTTCCATATGTGTTCGCCAGTCTAGCTTGTTTTCCAGGTACACCCCCAGATATTTGTAGTTTTCGACTTTCTCTACCTCCTCCTTGATGTACAAGGGATCACAAGTTCTAGCGCGTGATCTTCGATAACCATCTCCTTAGCATACAAAGTCCAACAGAAGTGTGTCACACGTCCCATGTTAAAGGTGCACCACAAAAAAGGTGGTGCCCTCTGTCAGGATTCATGAAGAACGGGCGCCATAGTAAATGTGCACCTATATGTGCATGTTTGTTGCAATTCATGGTAAGCAAACGGTTTTGTCTTCTAGAGCCTGTAATGAATTTGCTGTCCTGCCACCCAGGAGAAAATAGCAAATGTAAATCTATAGCAGGACTTGAGATGATGTCAGAATATTATTCAGTGTACTACTGTGAGATCTGGAGCCCACATGACTGCAGGCTGTGTAAGGAGTAGGGGGTCCTGGAGTTGCTGTCTGTTAGAGTAGGTGGGGGATATTGGGATTCTAAATGTGTGAGGAGCAGTGTAGGGAGCAGGACATTAGGGTGCCGGCTTAGTAAGAAGGAGGGAATGGAGTGCGGTCTGAAGAGGAGATAGGGATATGAAAGAAGGACACATAACGCATATACTCATGTATAAACCCAGCAAAATATTTTAGCTGTAAAATCACCAGTCGGCTTATACACAAGTAAAAATAATAAACTAATATACTTACCCTCCAATGCTCCCAGCAGCTCCTCTTCTCCACGTCGCCCCTCCCATCTCCTCCAGGCATTGTGAGGCTGTGGTGCCGCCATCTGCTGTCGTCGTAGTGTGTGTCCGGGCAGAACGCATAGATGTGCCTTTGCCTGCCCTGTCAGGAGCAGCCACATGGAGCAGGGAGGAGCGGCGCAGAGAAGAGGATCTGCAGTAAGCATGGGAAGGTAAGTATATAAGGGAGTATTTTGAAGGAGGACGCTGCTGGGACATTTTATTATTAAGGTACACCACTATGGGAAATGTCATTTTTGAGGGAGGCTGCTGCTGGACATGTTTTAAGTAAAGGGAGGCCACTGCTGGAATTTTATTAGTGAAGGGTAGTCATTGCTGGACATGTTATAAGTGAAGGGATATTGCTGCTGGACATTTTATTAGTGATGGGAGGCCACTGCTAGACATGTTATTAGTAAAAGGATGCCACTGCTGGGACAAGCTCTCGTTGATAAGGGGCAATGATGGGAGGCAGCTATGTGGACGTACTTGGATATATGGAGGAGACGCTATAGGGCATGAGCAACGTGTGGAGTCAAGCATGGAAAAACTGACAGGTAGGAGCAGTATGGTCTAAAAATTAATTGGATAGGGCCTTATGTGCGTCCATCCAAAAAAGTTTCAAAAACGCAGAGTGAGCGGTGCTGGTCTCCAGAAAAAAATTAAATAGATGGTGGCCTGTATGGGCAGTCCAAAAAAGTTTCAAACCAGAGGAGCGAGGCTGGTCCTCCAGAAAAATTAATACGATTGAGTGCCTGATGTGGCACTCCCAAAATTGTTTAAAACAGAGGACCGGGTAGTGGCCCTCCAGAAATTAAATACATGAGTACTATAGCAGGCCAGTTGGCCCGGCAAAAAAATAGCAGTTTCCTCTGTTTAGTGTACAAAGAGGAGGAGAAGGAGGAAACAATAGGAGGAGGAGTGCAAAATTATTCAGGTTAAGCTTCCTCACCTGGGGAGAATGGAAATCCTAGAAATCCAGGCTTTATTATCTTGATAAGCGTCAGCCGGTCGCGCTGTCAGTCGACAGCGTGTACGCTTATCGGTGATATTGCCACCAGCTGCACTGAAAACCCGCTTGGAACAACACGCTAGCGGCAGGGCAGGCAAGAACCTCCAAGGCGTACAGCGCCAGTCGTGCCACATGTCCAGCTTGCAAACCAGTAGTTGTAGGGAGCATGTGTGATCATTTAGGACGGATGGTATGGCCTACGTACTCCCTCACCATCTTTCTGTAAAGATCAGCCCTACTCTGCCGAGACTGGGGACAGGTGACAGTGTCTGCTGGGGTGACATAAAAACTGGCAAAGGCCTTGTAAAGCGTACCCCTGCCAGTGCTGGACAAGCTGCCTGCCCACTATCCCTCGCTACTTGTCCCGCAGAAGTACGCCCTCTCCCTAGCTGTCAGAAGGGAAATACTGTTTCAGCTTGTGCACCAGGCTGCTGGTATTCTGCATTCTCACACTCCTTTCTCTCCCGGGATGAGAGTGGAAAAATTTTTGCTTGTCCGTGGGTCCAGGAGAGTGACATACCCATTAATGGTGCTGGAAAAAATTTTGAACGCTCTTTTTGAGGGTCACGGGATAGGCAGCCTAGCATGAAATCTGCCATATGTGCAGAGCTACAACGCGCAAGAATTCACTCCCCTCACTGCCTGACTCTCCATTTCCTCTCCTCCAACTCCTCCAACTTCTCTTCTTCTGCCCATACTCGGTGAAACAGTGAAGGACTGAACATGGTCCCCTCTTCTGTCTCGCCAACATCTCCTCCTCGTTCCCCTCACCACCCTCCTCTGATAGCGCTGAGAAACAGTACCTGAGGGTGCTTTGGCTATCAACAAGGGAATATTCTTCCCCTCTCTTGTGTGACGAGCGCAAAGCTTCGACTTCATGCTGACCAAGAGAGTTTTTTCAACAGGCCAAGCGCGGATGGTGAGGCTGTGATGATGGCTGACGACCACTGACCATCTTGTGTTGACTCCTCAAAGTTACTCGCCACCTGACAGAGATCAGACATCCACGTCATCCTCATTGTTAGACTTGAGGAAGCTGACTGACCTGAATACCAGTTTGGTGGAGAAGTGACATCTGGCAGTCTACAATCGCTCTGCGCTGCTGTGTAAACTCTGTAACTGGTTAATGTTTGAATTCCACCTCGTGGCATGTCGCACAACAGTCGGTGAGCGGGCGGCAGGTGGAAGGCAGGCGCTGCGCTGCCTGAGAGTGGCAGCGTCTGTGCTGACTTCCTGAAAATGCGCACAGATTGCGGCGCACCTCGTGGCAAATCAGACAGTTGGGGTATGTCTTGAGGAACTGAAACTGAGATTTTAACACAGGGCCAGGCATGTGCACATGTGGTCAGGGTTTCTGCCGAGTTGGCAGAGAGCCGCCACCAGGTGTCACGGCCGTTTGCCACACAACCATGCCTGGCTTCAGGTCAGCGGTCAGCCACAGTATCAGTCTGCGCCCTGGGATTTGCCTGTAATAGCTCTTGGCGGTGTGCCTTATCGCCTAGGACTCAGCAGTCTGAGCAACGCCTGCGGTCGCTTAGCGACAGGCACTGCTGTGCTAGAGCTACCGACTGATGGCGCCCATGCCCAAGCGATGGTAATTCGGGGAGGAGGAGTGGGGAGGGGATGGGAGGAAGAGGAGGGCATATATGAGGCCTGAGAGACCTGGACCGAGGTAGGCCCCGCAATTCCTCGGAGGTCGGCAGGATATGACCAGCCCCAGGCTCAGACCGGTCCCAGCCTCCACCAAGTTAACCCAATGTGCCGTCAGCGATTATAGTGGCCCTGCCCGGCAGCATCGTCCACGTGTCCTGGTCAGGTGGGACCTTGTCAGAAACGGTTTGTTGGCAGGGCAACGATGATGTTGTTGACATGTGCTGGTGGAAAGGCTGGGACTGCACATCGTGGAAAAAGTAGGCGGTGGGACCAATTACCGAGGGGGCGGCCGTTGCGAAAGCTCGTCTTCCACCACTTAGGAGCCTATGGTAAGTATTGGAGATGTGGACGTGAGGGCTGGGCAGTGGGGTGGGTGACCAACTATACTTCCTCTTGCGCTTCTAGCGTACTGGGGTATGGAGAAGCTGATACGACTGTGGATGCTGTGGAGATCGTGGAGGCCAAAGATGGGGTTTTCGCACGAGGATGTGTTTGGGCCGGAGGGGGTCCTGGGGCATGGGGCTGACTAGCATGATGACAAGCGGGGAAGGAGCAGTGGTGTGCCCGGACCCGGGTGTCGAACGGGCTTGGTGCCATTGAGTGGGGTTTTTTAGCATTTCATATGCTGCGCATACTGGTGGTAGTTAGCTCGTAGTGGTGGAACCCCTGCTGATCCTTGGTTTGGCCCAGGTTGACCACCACAGTCCGCGGGTCATTCCGGTGTTCTTTAAAAACCTCCAGACTTCTGAAAATATAGGCCCTCGCCACGGAGCTTGAGTATGTGAAACTTGGCGCTGATTGCACCACCTCTGGCCCGCCTCTCCATCTGGCCCCACCCACTGCCTCTTCCAACCTCTCTCGTTGAGGATCACCTCCCGTCTCAGAAGCACTGTGTTTCACCCGGCTATCAACCCAGCTGGGTCTGTCACATCATCATCGTCCGATCCTTCAGTCTGTCCCGCTCGGACTTCCTGCCCTGGACAAAACTCACTTAACTGTCTGACAACCGTGTCTCCTCATCGTCCGACACCTTTTACACACTTCATTCAATACGTCATAAATGTCATCATCACCCACAGACTGTAACCGGTGCGAAAACTGGGCATCGGAAAAAATAGCAACAGCAGCAACACGGACAGTGGTTTGTGCCTCTGGGAAGCCCAGGGAAAAACACTTCCTCAGAGTATGCCCGGTTCCAAATGCAAAATTTTCTGGGAGGAAGCGAGGCCTGAGGTGGAGGAGCTGGAGGAGAGTGCTGATTTAAGTGAATGGGTGGACTGTGTGGAAACGACGGGTGGAACAAATGGCCTAGAAGCAGTGTCCGCAATCCACGACTCAATTTCTTCGCACTTTCTCGCCTCCAACAGTGCTCTACCACGAGTCCAGTAACTTGAGCATGAACATAGTGAGTGTAGTCTGCGGCGTTCCCCTGATACCTCATCAGCAGTTGGTGTCTCACCACGACCAGGACCACGGCCTCTGACCCTGCGAGTAGTTGGACACCACGGTCCACGCCCTCGTCCTACCCCTAAAAGCCCTCGGGGTTGTTAAAAAACATTTTCAAAAGTAAAGTGTAAAACTGTAAAAATTTTTTTGTGTTTTTGTAGGGGTTTTTGTTTTTGTTTTTTTTTGTAAACAAAAACGATGCTATCCTATTGCTATGGCTAGTTCTAACATATACACTGACAGCGACACCTACAACTGGATTTTGTGCTGTGCCTGATGACTTTGAGTATAAAAAAAAATAAACGTAAAAAAAAAATCAGGCACACTTGCCTAATTCAAATCAAACCCCTAATAAAATGTCCACTTCGGGGTTTTGAGGTGGAATATGTGTGTCACTAAGAGCTAACACAAACGGTCGCCAAGTATCCCTGCAAATTCCTCACAATATGTTACTAGCTGCAATACTGTGCCAGCAAGCCGCCCACAAGCAAACAAAAAAAAGGAAAAAATAACGCTATTGTAGCCTAGTAAGCTGTGGGGGGTTCTCCTATAGATAATTTCTAGCCTACACTGAAGCACACTGCTTTGACAGAGACTTTGAGTTATAAAAAAAAAAATAAACGTAAAAAAAAAAAATTAAGAGGCGACTTGCTAATTCAAATCAAACCCTAATAAATTCTCCCACTTCGGTGTTTGAGGTGGATAGGTGTGTCACTAAGAGCTAAACACAACGTCGCAAGTCTCCCTGCAAATTCCTCACCAATATGGTACTGCTGCACGACTAGTGCCAGCAAGCCCAGCCACAAGCAAACCAAAAAAAAAAAAAATATACGTATTGTAGTCATAACAAGGGCTGTTGGGTTCTTGTAGAATCAACTTATGCCTAAACACTATTATAATAGAACAGCCTAACGCGCCATGACCAGCAGATCTCTCACTAGGGCACCCGACAGAGAATGATGCGAGGCGCGCGGGCAGGGGCTAGTCTATTCCCACGGTTCACTTGATCAGGCAGCCAACACTGCTATCGAGTGTTAAGAGGTCCACGTTCATGCTGGGTGGAGGCAGAGATCTCCTGGCTTGGTGATTGGCTCTGTTTTCTGGCCGAATAAAAAAGCCAAAACGCGGGAGTGCCATTTTCTCGAGCTGGCGAAAATACTCGTCCAAGCAAACCCGAGCAGTTTCGAGTAGTCGCTTAATGCATGGACGAGTAGGTTCGCTCATCTCAGGTTTATTCAATGGCAGGCTGAAGCAATCCAGCAGTCCTGAATGTTATAATGGTTTAGGGGATTGAGTGTTGCGTACAGCGTTCCTCAAGGTATGGGTGAGTTCATAAAGCGTGAAATGAGAGTTAGATTTCCTTACTATTTCAGGCCAGGAAAAGAATCTGCCAAAAAAAAATCCGAATTGTGGTGACATTGACAAAAAAAACACCTTGTGCCATTTCACTGTGCACCGCCCAAAGGCCCCTACTTTATTTTGGGGTCTGATGATACTGGAGATACCATATTATATAAGTTATTATAATGTATTAGATTTTTGAAAAATGTGATCTTTTGTACAAAAAACATACTTAATTTGCCCCATATTCTGAGGCCAAAAAACTTTGATACTTCTGTGTATGTAACTGTATACAATGTCGTTTTTGTGGGATGAGATTACGTTTTCACTGCTACCATTTTGGGGACTTTACGACCTTTTGATCACTTTTTATTAATTTGGGGACTATTTTCTGTTATGGGGTTCACCGCCAGGAATAACTGTTTTGATATTAGATAGGACAATTTGAGGTGTGATACCTAACATGTCTAATTTCATTGTTGATTGATGTTATGTCAATTCTGAGAAAGGTGGAGGGCGTGAGCTCAACTTTAGGTTTTTATTATATTTAGATTTTTTTAAAATTTGGTTACATAACTCCGGGCTGTTTCAGCAATGGATCATATCCCAGAAGATGTAATGGGGCCCAAATAGCAGTTTCAGTTGCCAATTGGCAATATGTCGAGCAACGTTAGGGATATGCACACAAAACTTGGACCTGCTAAAAATAAGACATCTCTAGGTTTTGGGTACTACAAAACCCTACTTTCTTTCTTTCCTACAAGACAATCTGCAGGACCCCTTCCAATCTTATTTCCGCCATGTACACTCAGATACAGCTGGCAGGTGTCAATGACCTCATAATTCCTAGAATCTTTTTATTTTCTCCATTTCCTTCCTCTGCTTTTAGCACTTTGGACCCTAATATGTGTCTCTGCCATTGTCACTATTTTGGACTATGTTCTTTTTGCCTTCATTATTTTTTACACCTTTCTCTTATTTTTTTAGAAATCTGACAAAAAACCGGATTCTTCGAATCGGTTCAGAACGTCGCCAGTTCCACTGAAGCCATTAATGTAAAACCCCCCCCCCCCCAATACAAAAAAACTGTATATTTCTGTGTGATTAAAGGACTCATATGTACCGTATATACTCGAGTATAACTAAGGCCCCTAATTTTACATCAAAAAACTGGGAAAACCTATTTGTGACTCGACTATAAGCCGAGAGTGGAAATGGAGAAGAGTGGAAAATGCATTGGTCACAGCCTCCACAGTATATATTTAGCAAAGGTCCCCTGTAGATATAGCCAGCAAGTCCCCTGTAGTATTATAGCCAGCCCCCTGTTAGTATATAGTCAGCCCCCAGTAGTATGTAGCCTGCCGGCCTTGTAGTATTATAGCTGCCAAATCGCTGTTTAGATATAGCCTGCCAGCACGCTTGTAATATATAGTAGCCAGCCCGAGTAGATATAGTCAGTCAGCCCACATTAGTATAAAAAAACCTGCCAGCCCTCAGTGGTTATTAGGCGCCCATTCAGGGTATATAGCTAGCAAGCCCCTTAAGTATATCGCTAGCCCCTTAAGTATACAAGCCATCCAGGCTCCTTAAATACAGCCAGCCCTTTAAGTATATAGGCAGCCAGCATAAAAAAAAAACTACATACTCACCCTTCAATCTACAGTCAGCCAGGCCCCTTTTACATATAGAGCCGTGCATTAAAAAATAAACTTACATACTCCACCTCCCGCATGCCCTGATGTTCGTCGTGGTCCTTTCTGTTTCTTTCTGCTGTAACAGCGTTCGGAGACATGTCATGCGAATTTTCTTACCAGCCCGGTGTGACATAATATGACATCACAGTGGCCATATCATAATAGCGCCGACCGGAGAGAAGACAGAAGGAAGAGGAACACGTGCAAGAGAATCTGGACGCCATACGAGCATTGGAGACGCCAGGAAGTAAACTATGTAAGTTTATTTTTTACTGACTCGTGATCTAAGCCAAGGGAGATTTTTCAGCACATTTTTGTGCTGAAAAAACCGGTTTATACATCAAGATCTATGCAGTTAGCAAACATTGGTGTGTCCAAAAGTCATTAAGAGGTACAAGCCGCCAATTAGGAATTTGTGAGTCCTGCTATGCGAAACTGTACAATGGAAATATGGTAAATACATGACAAAGTTGTGTAAAATGGTTAATGGAAGGTTGATGGCGTCATTGAATCCTTAAGTTGGTCGACATCTCATAGAGGTCAGTCAAAAACACTGTGTTGGGCACAATAAAGTACGTTAGATTAGTGTGTGTGTCTTAATGATGACAATGGATGAGAATGTTTCGAAAAAGGAGAATTCGATAAACCTAAGCCTTCTTCTTTACCAAACATTATGGGACACATTCCTACCCGTCCATACGGTTCCCGATCCGGAGGTCTGATAAGAATGGAAGTCTGCCGCGAATAACACAAAGATGTTGCACGAAGCCCGATTTCCG
This sequence comes from Engystomops pustulosus, assembly GCA_019512145.1. Taxonomy (NCBI): domain Eukaryota; kingdom Metazoa; phylum Chordata; class Amphibia; order Anura; family Leptodactylidae; genus Engystomops; species Engystomops pustulosus. The sequence continues at coordinate 116,473,962 of CM033644.1, read as the reverse complement.
GCAAGTTGTCACCTTCTTTCTGGTGTATGTGAGTGCATTGTCGTGCGACACAATTGTCTGTTAAATCAGTGCTCAGTCCAAAAAACAACCGCCCCAAACCCGCACGCCCCCGATCTGTCGCATGAAAAGACGGCGCTGCTGCGCCCCAAAGCATGCGGCAACAAAAATCCCCTTCTAATATATAGATATATATATGGGAGACATTTTACTTACCTGGTTCCTGTCGCGATCCCCAATCCGGATGGTCGACGAAGGGATGAAGTCCAGCGGGACATTCACCCAAGGATCATGTGCCCGATATCCTGCATGTGTCACTTCCCCCGCCGAGTTCACCTTCTTCTTTCCCGTGTTGTATGTGAGTGCAGGTCTTGAACACAATTTGACATGTTTAAATCCCGCACATGTCCAAAGCCGTCGGATCGTCTGACGGGACCCGCCCCCCGAATGTGTTGCGTAAAAGCCGTCCATCTGATCGTGTTGCGCCAAAAACCCCTTCTAAATGCGACGCTACAACGATAATCGTCGGATTATCCGAAGATAGTATGGACCTCGGACCCTTGGTAATGGTCCCTGATTGAAGGTGAGCAAAGGCTTATCCTTTCAGGAGGACTATGGGACGCCTGGTTAAGGAGGCGAGGCTCATCCTTCAGGCAGTCCATTGGGTGAATGAAAGTGCACAAGCTATCCTTTCAGGAGAGGTCTATGGAACATGGTGAGAGAGGAGGGGGGCCTCTACCTTGGGCCAGTCCATTTTGCAAAGGCATTGAAGGTGCAAATAAAGTTTTTCATTCTGGAGTTCTATGGAATCATGATGAAGGGAGCGAGGCTCTACCTTCAGGTGGTCCATTTACAGTGAATGAAGGTGCAAACAACTATCCTTCATGCAGTCTATGGACGTGTTTTGAAGGGAGCAAGGATTTTTATTTAGGCGGTCCATTTTGCTTTGAGAAAAAACGTGGCAAAACCTGTATACTTCAAGAAAGTCTATGGACGCATGGTGTGAAGGGAATGAGGCTATATACCTCTAGGAGGTCACTTTGTGGTGATGAAGGTCACCAAAGCTTATCTTCAGGAGGTCTATTGACGCATTGTGAGGAGAGCTGGCCTCTACCTTCAGGGGGTCCATGTACAGGAATAGGGTGCAAATAGCATCCTTCAGAGTTCATGGGACACATGGGTGAAGAGAAGAGGTCTACCTCTAGGAGGTCACTTTTGTGTGGAATGAAGGTGCACAAAGTTATACTCGGAGGGTATATGGACGCATGGTGAAGGTATGAGGCTCTAACTTTGGGCATTCATTTGCGGTGATGAAGGTGCACTAAGCATCCTTCAGGAGGGTATATGGATTCATGATGAAGGAGCGAGGCTCTACTTCAGTTAGTTCCATTTGCAGTAGTAGTAAAAGGTAAATGTAGGTGCAAACAAGCTCGCCCAGGAGGTAATGATGCCATGGTAGAAGGGAGCAAGACTCTACTTCAGGGGCCAAAACCAAACAATGAAGGTTAGTGCTCTGCGCTCCAATATGCAATCCATCCGTTTGATCACGGAAAACAGTTCCACAAGCTTTCGAAATGGTTCAAAATAGATGTAGTTCCTCGGTAATTTCTTCATGGACTTTCTGGGAATTCCTGCAATAGTCGCGACAGTGGACCTTGTCCATGAAGGATCTGTGCTGGAATTTAGTACAGAGAATACGTGGGGATTACCGGGGTAAACAAGGTAAAATGTTTTATTATCTATGATACTCACAAAAAATACGTTTATAAAAACACGCATCACATAAAGTCCATACGGGCACCAAAAACAGTTTGGACCGACCTAGTTTCGCCCACTCTGGCTTTTCTTGGTCCTGATGTCTGATGCAACGTCCGAGGTTCCAAAATCCAGGGTTGGACTCGTATTGGTTGCAAGTTAACATTGAAAAAAATCTCATATACATTCTGCATATCAAGATTCCTTAATTTCATATACATTTCTTTACAATATTAAACGAGTCAGTATTCTATTAGGGACATTAATTCTAAAAAAACTTTTAAGATCGAAGTCAATATTTTTAAAGCCTCGGGGACATAAAGGTTTCCTGGTTGATATATCCAGAAACTTCTCGGTATGCAACTTTTTATTCAAATCTTCCCCCCTCCCAGCCATTTTTAACCGTCTCTAACCCAAAAGGAAAAGCAGCCCCTTGGGTTTGTTGTGCTGTTATCATGAAAGTGGGACAGAAAAAAAAAAAAAAAAAAAAAACGAAAGGACTATGGCAGACAGATTTATTACCAGTACATTCGCCGATTCCAGTGCGGGTTCTCCGACGCTGATTCGGTTCTTCCGGCGAGTCACTAAGGTAGTGCGCCCGATGTCACCAGGTGTCGCTGTGCTGCGGCTGAAATGAAAGTCCGGCGGGTTGTAGGTAAGTGCATGTCAAGCGACACATTTTTCTTTTAAATCCGGCGTTTTTTCCGGATCCGTCGGGGTTTCAGACGGCCACGCCCCCGATTTCCGTCGCTGATGCGCCACAATCAGATCGCGTGCGCCAAAAAAACAGGGCAATTCGGCGCAAACCGATAATATTCAGGAAACCCGACGGAAAAACGCGAATCGGGTCCTAGTAAATGACCCCACTATGTGTTTTTTTTTACCTTTTTTATTTCATATATGTTCACCTGACCTTATCTTCATTTCCTACCAGTCATTCTACATAACGTTAAACCGAAATGGACAGATAAATCTTATTGTTATAAACCAGACAGCGTTACAGTTTAATATAATTCTTGATTTTAATAGGCCGATTCTTATGTCCATACATCCTTTACTACCCCTTAATACCATCCCAATCACGATATTTACAACCTTGGACAACGGTAATAAAAGCTTGTGTCATGAGATTTCCTTCCTTTATTCTCTACATAACTTGAGGTGATTCGATCCTTAATATTATTGCTTTCTTGAAACACAATCAGGCGGTTTATCACCAACGTTGGTTTTTAAACGTCGGGTCATACCTAATAAGATGCAGTGCTTTTCTATGATTTTTTTATAACTCCTAATGCCTCTTTACTGTAATGGGGTGACCAGTGGCGTAACTAGAGAGCTGATGGGCCCCAGTGCAAAGTCGGTGCCAGGCCCCCGACTATAATGTGGTTTATAGTAACAGTCTTCTCATATGGGAAAGTGACACCATAAGGGCCCCCTATAAACCTCTTGGGCCCCAGTTCGGGGGGGGGGGGGACCGCAACCTCTACACGCCCTAAAAGTTACGCCCTGTGGGTAGACAAAAATTGGATCCATGGATTCCTCTCTTTTTTATGGTCCTTACTTTTTTCAGTTCCTCCTTTCTTTCAAAATTGTCCTTTAGAGATCAGGCAGTCCCCGGGGTTACATACAAGATAGGGGACTGTAGGTTTGTTCTTAGTTGAATTTGTAGGATAAGTCCGAAAAACTGTATATTTTATCATTGTAGTTCCGACAATTTTTTTTTTTTTGCCCAGTGGAAATTGGAGGGTTCAAATTTTTTGCTGAACGGGACCAAGAAAGAATTATCAAATAAAGCTTCATTGCAGACAATTTAAGCTGATTATTGCAATCTGGGACTATTTTAAAAGCACCAGAGAGCTTCACCAGAGGCACAGTGGCAGAGGGGTCCGTCTGTAACTATGGGTGTCTGTGTCAAGTAGGGTGTCCTTACGTAGGGGAACCGCCTGTATTCTAATCCAAAGACGGTAGTGACACTATTAAATTCTATGTAAAGATGTGTCACATCTGCGTGGGTTTGAAAAAAGTTTTTGTTTAATGATTTTATGTCCTCCAGAAAGTGTCTAATTCCAAAAAGTTTATTTTATTTTTATGCTACTTTATATGTGAAAGATAAATGAATGTAATGTCATTCAAAATCTTTATAAAAATCCTCAAATTCCTGAAGATTTGCCTGTCATAAAATGATTACAGTCTCTACTATACCTTTTGATATGTATGTATATGCTGACTTAAATGGGTTGCGATCGGATATAATTAATTTTCTTCGAATGCTTCCATATATAAATTCGCAAAACTTGGTTTTGAACGTGCACCCACTTGCTTACCTTGTGTGTCTTTATAAAAAACAAAGTATGATTCTTTAAAAATCAAGAATTATATAACTGGTAATAACTGCTGAGTTTTATATATTGATTACTGTCCATGCGGGTTTAAAGTATGTTAGAAGGGGGAATGGTAGAAAATTTAAGTAGATACGTTTTTAGAAAGAAATGTCCATAATAGAATACAATACGCAAAAATTTTCTGTGGAACAATTCTTGTTCCCCATATCTGAGTTTTGGGTTTATTAATAAATCTTCCTTAGGGAGATAAGGGGTGGTCGTTTAAGTGCATATTGTTGGTGAATTAACTACGTATTGTTGTATCGGTAAAGGGTATAATGTATATATTTTTATGGAATCTTGATAGGTAGAATGTAAGAGATTTTATCAAACGTATTTGCCACCAATACGAACAACCTTGGGATTTGATCCTCGGGGACATTGTGTCAGACATCAGGGACCAAGAAGAAGCCAAAGTGGGCGAAGTCCGTATGGACTTTAGTGATGCGCATTGATAAACGTAATTTTTGTTGTAGTATAAATAATTAAAAATTTACTTGTTGACCCCGGTAATCCGCATCTGTACCAAAATTTCCAACACGGATCTTAGTGGAAACAAGGTCCACTGTTGAGAACTACTGCAGGAAATTACAGAAAGCCAGGAGAAAATTACCGAGGAAGCAGCTATGGCGATGACGTGTGGAGGTAGCAATGGAGACAACGTGTGGAGCCAGCTAAAAAGACGACATGTGGAGGCTGCTATGGAGACAATTTAATTTGGATAGTGCCTGTATGTAGCAGTCCAAAAAAGTTTTCAAACCAGAGGAGCAGGTAGCTGGTCCTCCAGAAAAATTAAATAGATTGAGTGCCTGTATGTGGCAGTCCAAAAAAGTTTTCAATCCAGAGGAGCAGGTAGGTGGTCCTCCAGAAAAATTAAATAGATTGAGTATGGTACTAGCTGCACTACTAGTGCCAGCAAGCCCAGCCACAAGCAAACAAAAAAAAGGAAAATATAACGCTATTGTAGGCCTAAGTAAGCCATTGGGGCTCTCCTATGGCTATTTTGTAGCCTACACTGAAAGCACACTGCTTTTCAAGATGAGTTTGAGCTATAAAATGAAATAAAGGTAAAAAAATAAATAAATCAGCAGACTCTGCCTAAATCTAATCAAACACCTAATAAATTGTCCCACTTCGGTGTTTGAGGTGGGATTATGTGTGTATCAGAAGAGTAAACACAACGGTGCAAGTCCCCCTGCAAATTCCTCCACACTATGGTACTGCTGCACTACTAGTGCCAGCAAGCCCAGCCAACAAGGCAATCATAACAAAAAGTATTATAACGTTATTTAGCCCTAAGAAGGGCTGTTGGGTTTTCTTGTCGAATCACTCCTGCCTAACTATTCTAATAGAACACCCTAAACGCTTTCCCTGCACCAGCAAGCAGCTCTCTCCCTAGCGGCATCCAGACACAGAATGATCGAGCAGCGCAGGCAGGGGCTAGTCTATTCCAGGGTCACCTGATCTGGCCAGCCAACCAATGCTATCGACGTGTAGGGTACCACGTCATGCTGGGTGGAGTGCGAGTCTCTTGGCTTGTGATTGGCTCTGTTTCTGGCCGCCAAAAAAGCAAAACGGCGGGAGATGCCATTTTCTCGAGTGGGCGAAGTATTCGTGCGAGCAACGAGCAGTTTCGGTACGGCAATGCTCTAACGAGCATACAAGCTCGGGACGAGTATGTTCGCCTCATCTTAGTGTTTATTTTGTTATCCTGATTATACTTAAGAATCTTGTCTTCGTGGGAATGCCCATTAAAGTTGTTGCAAAGGTGGCACAACCAATTATTTCTCTTCTCTCTTCACTGAAGGTGGAAAAAAATTAACCAAAAGTCACGTGTGATAAACCAGGGACACTTGCTCAAAGATCAAAGCACTGGAACTGTGGTATTTTTCTTATATTTGTTTTCAATGGCTTCTTTCTAAAATCAACTTTAAAATTATGCTAATGAGACAGAAAATTGTTTTTTATGAATAAACCATTTCTATATCCAAGCATTACTATACACAATTAGCAGATATTAGAAATTAGCAGGGCTCGGGGTTAGTGAACCCCCTGGACCACCACGGACGATGACACAAGCCGACAATTGGGATCGGAATCTAAGTGGCACCTGTTCTTCACCAGAGCCCGCCGCAAAGCAGGTTGGTCATGCTGCGATGCGGTGCCACCAGGTCGTTCCACAGGCGTGACTTGTCAGCAGTGGCAGCCAAGGTCAAGGTACAGAATCAGCAGGCAATCTCTTATTCGGGGACAGGCAGATGGTCAAGGCAGGCGGCAATTATGCAAGGTCAGGGAACAATTTCTGATGACAAATTCACTTTAAAAAGTGCCTGCACCACATTTGTGTTGCATGTGATCCTTTTGTGGCGTATCTGCACTAGACAACACAAACTAGGGGGCGCTCTGGTGCTCAGTTGGACCGTGCGCCAGATATCACTTGCAAAGTCTGACAAAATTGTGTTGCACTTTAAAGGTGCACCAAAAAAGTGGTGCACTCTGTAGGAGCAGTGCAGGGGGTGCCGGATTAATGAAGAATGTGCGCCAGAAATCCTGAATCTGGTGCACTCTGCACTATACACAGGAAAACCTCATTTAGTGCAGTTTGCACTGTTGTTAGTAAGTGTGCCCCATTGGCCCAGATTTATAAAAAATAGTGCAAACAGCGCTATGTGCAGTTTGCCTGAAGAGGGTGCAGTGTGCAACAGATTCATGAAATGTGTCATACGTTCTTCACGAATCTGTTGCCCCCGCCACTGCTCCGGAAAAATGCACCAACTTTTTTTTTGCGCACCTTTAACATGGGGCGAGCAACACAATTCTATCGGACATTGCATGATAAATGTGGTGCATGGTACTGCTGTGTACAGGAATGCCCCTTTTTTTTGTTGTGTCCGGCATAGAAGAGCCACCACACAAATGTTTCTCGGACACTTTATAAATACATGTGTTTGCATTAAAAAAGAATGTGAAAGGTCAGACAGAAAACTGGCGAAAAGGCTTTAATAAATCTGGGCCATTATAATCCATACCTCCCAACTTACACAGCACCTCAGGATGAGGAGGTCCTTCCATCAATAATTCTGATGGTAGATGTCCTCTAACCCCTTGCTGCAGCATAACATTCCCCAACGTCATGGTGCAGCAGCCGGTGTATGATGCATAATGCAGCAAACACCTATGATCAGTATTGGCACCGATTGCAGGTCACCGCCACCGCCAAAGCATAAAACATGTTAGGCATTGCCACCTCTTAGTAGTCCCGATCTATCAATATTAAAAAGCGGTTATTTCCGTCGGTGAACTCTGTAATGGAGAATAGCACCCAAATATTTCAAACACCACTGCTTTGCAAGACATAAAAATTGTAATTAAAAGCGATAAAAAAAAGTAGGGCGGCACGGTGGCTGAGTGGGTATCAATACAGCCTTGCAGCGCTGGGGTCCTGGGTCTTAATAGTCCCACCCAGGTCAACGTCTGCAAAGAGTTTGTAAGTTCTCTCTGTGTTTACGTGGGTTTCCTCTGGGTCCTCCAGTTTCCTCCCACACTCCAAATCATACTGGTAGGTTGTTTAGATTGTAAGCCCCATGTGGACAGGGACTGATTTGGTAGCTCTGTGCAGCGCTGTGTAATCCGTAGGCGCTATATAAATAAAGAATTTATTATTATTATAAAATGTCATACAGTCCCAAAAATGGTATTAATGTAAACGTCATCTCATACTGCAAAAAGGACACTTTAAACAGCTCTGTACACTGATTAAAAAAGTAATTGGTCTCAGAAGAAGGACATCTATCACTGTTCTTTAGGTTTTATACTGTTCTCTAACTAATGCTTGTTACCTGTAGGGGATGTCCTCGCTTCTTTCCGCTAGTTTCCTGGCTCCTGCATCACAGCAAAAATGACTTTATAATCTTTACTGAGCTCAGTAAATTATGCAGCCCCCCGGGTACTCGCTATCGTGATGTCATGTGGCTCCCCCGAAATCTTGCGCATGCACGAGAACTTTTCTCTTGTGCAGCCCACAGGTCACCACTGCAGCTGCGCAAGGGAAACAGAATACGTCAGAATTTACCAAGGCTGGTAAGTATAATTTTTCCCCACTGTGCTCACTGCCCGTACCTCCAACGTATCCACTGCCACTAATGTATATACAGCATATATATATCTATACACACATGTATTGCTGCTTAACCCCATCACCAATGTATATTTATATATATAATTGGGGGGCATATTCCACTCCCCCTAGACAACAAGCATGCCCCCCCCCCCCCCCAGGCAACCGGCCCTCCCCCCCAACAACGAGCATGGCCCGACCCAACAACGAGCATGTCTACCCCTGTGGCTGCGTGCCCTTTTTTGTGTGTGTGTGGTTTTTTTTGTCTTCCAGGACCATGCCTGCAGTGGATTACTTTGGATTTGAAGGATTACGTTGATGACCAACATTTCTAACAAATAAAATGGTCAATCAGGGTGTGTCTGCGTTTTTTGTTCAATAAAATTTTCTATTTGTTAAAAACAGTGTGATTTTTTTTTTGCAACACTCTTCATAGTTTGCCATATTAAAATTCACACTAGCGCCCATACCATTACCCTGGTACCCAACGCTACCAGGGGTTCCAGGAAGAGCCGGGTACAAACCAGTACCTGACCGTCTATAGATGGTCAGGCAGTGGGGCGGCCGCAGGCTGTTATTGTTGCGCTGGAATAGCCCCCTAACAGTGGGCTATCCCAGCTCAGTAATGGCAGGCTACTGCTTTATTGTATCTGGCTGATTTGCACCACACACCCCCATTTTTGGAAAAAAAAATGACGTGGGGTCCCCCCTTTTATAGGGGGACCTCTCGCCGTTTTCCCATTTTTACCAAAAAATGGGGAAAAAACGGCGTGGGGTGCCCCCTATTCTCCAATTCAGCCAGATACAAAAAAGCAGCAGCTGCCTGCCATTACTCAGCTGGGATAGCCCACTGTTAGGGGGCTATTCCAGCGCAACAATAACAGCCTGCAGCCGCCCCAGCACCTGACCATCTATAGACGGTCAGGTACTAATTTGTACCTGGCTCTTCCCGGCACCCCTGGTGGCGGTAGGTACCAGGGTAATGGTATGGGCATTAGTGTGAATTTGCAAAAAAAATTTAGGTAAACACTAAGGCCAGCCCTTAGTAATGAGCACCGTCATCTAGCCGGCACTACTATGGCAAACTATGAAGAGTGTCGCAAAAAAATAAATCACACCGTTTTCAGCAAATAGAAAATTTTATTGGACAAAAAACGCTGACACACCCTCGTTGACCATTTTATTTGTTAGAAATGTTGATTGGTCATCGACGTAATCCTTTGAATCCGAAGTAGTTCACAGCAGGCACGGTCCTGGAAGACAAAAATAAAAAAAAACCCACACACAAAAAGGGGAGCCACAGGGGAGGACATGCTCGTTGTCTGGGGAGGGGACATGCTCGTTGTCTAGGTGGGGGACATGCTCGTTGCCTGGGGGGGGAGACATGCTCGTTGTCTAGGGGGGACATGCTCGTTGTCTAGGGGGGAGGAGACATGATCGTTGTCTAGGGGGGGGGCATGGTCGTTGCCTGGGGGGGGGGGCACTGATTCAGTGTCTGGGGGGGGGGATCTTCTCGTTGTTTGGTGGGGGGGGGGGGGGAGGGGGGGGGGACATGCTCGTTTCCTAGGGGGGGGAGACATGCTCGTTGTCTGGGGGGAGGAGGCATGCTCATTGTCTAGGGGGAGTGGAATATGCCCCCCAATTATATACATAAATATACATTGGTGGCAGGGGGGTTAAACAGCAATACATGTGTGTGTATATATGCTGCTATATATACATTGGTAGCAGTGAATACGTTGGAGGTACGAGCAGTGAGCACAGTGGGGAAGAATCATACTTAACAGCCTTCTGTTATGACAATGTCACACACCCAAATACAATAAACTCCGACGTCCTCCGAAGATCATCGGCTGACGTCTTCTGTTTCCCTTGCGCAGCTGCAGTGGTGACTGCAGGGGTTGCGCAAGTGAAAAGATCTCCTGCATGCGCAAGATTTGGGGGAGCTGCATGATCTTCAGGGGTGGGGGTTGTCTGGAAATTGGAACGGAGACAATATGAATAGCAAGCAGCCAGGGGGCCACATAATTTACTGAGCCAAGGAGCTGAGTGACGTCACCCTGAGCGCCTCCACATTTGCAAATATTATAAAATCAATTTTGCCGCGAGCTAGGAAACTAGCGGAAATAATCGAGAACATCCCCTACAGGTAATGAGCATTAGTTAGAGGACAGTATGAAACCCAAAAAATGGTGATAGATGTTTTTTAATTTTTTAAATCTACTTAAACGTAATAAAATCTATATAAGTTTGATATTGCTGTGATTGTACCAAACTAAAGAGTAAGGGGAGGGGTCCTATTGAGCGCGCAGTGATAGCCATAAAAACCACATTTGATATTTTCTTTCCCGCTTCTCAGTACAGGGCCTGGAATATTTAATACTGTCACTAGGAAGTGTAATTTGTTTCGCAGGAACAGGCCACACACAGCTCTGTACATGGAAAAATAAAAAAGTTATTGATTTTTGAAAGTGGGGAGTGAATGGAAACGCAAAAATTAAAAAGGGCCATATCCTTATAAGGGTTTTCCTGCAAATACAAATTAGGCCCTATCCACAGGATAGTGCCTAACTTGCTGATCAGTGGGGGTCTCAGTGATGAGATCCCCACAGATCATGAAAACGAGGGATCCTAGGTACCTCCATCGGACCCCTCATCGCTCCGTCAGAGTAATGGAGCAGATGGCCATTCTGTTCCATGAATCTCTATGGAGCTGACAAAGATCGCCGAGTGCTGCCTCTGGACATTTCCATTTCGCTCGGCGATCTCCGTCAGCTCCATAGAGATTCATGGAGCAGAACGGTCAAGTGCGGCCGCCTGCTCCATTACTATCACAGAGCGATGAGGGGTCCACCTGAGGTACATGGGACCCCAAAAGACCCCTCGTTTTCATGATCTGTGGGGTCCCATCACTGAAACCCCCACACATCAGCAGGTTAAGCCCAGTCCTATGGATAGGGCCTAACTTGTATTTGTGGGAAAATCCATTTAAGGGGTTAAGTATATGATACAATAAAAACAGAATAGAAGGGCACTGGGGGGATTAGGGATGGGGGCAGGCGGTCTATGGGGGAAAGTGAAGTGTTTAACCCTTTAGCTGCTGCATCCAGGCAATGTAGAGTACCTGTCATCACACTGCAGCAGCTGCACACACTCGGCTCTGCTTCATCAGATGAACTTCAGTGAGGAGCAGGAGGAGGAGGAGGTGGCGGCAGGGAGCTGCTGCTGCTTCTGCGCGGAGGGAATGAGGTAGCAGAGCTGGAGAGCTCCTGCCTGCACTGATCTCCTGGGGCTGCTGTGCAGGGGCAGTGCAGAGCATATCACACTCTGCACTGCTGCTCCATCCATCCATCCATGTGGGGAGACACTGGAGCTCGGCACAGGATGCAGCCACATGGTAGCACTGACCTGTGGGGGCCATGGCAGCCTGAGGAGAGGGAGGGCTCTGCCTCCCAGGGGAGGGGATGGGGGAGGTGCCGGCCCTGCTACAGACAACCCGGGAGCTGGAGAGGAGGAGAACGCTGCACCCCACCCCGTAGGTGGGACTCGGGGGCGGGACAAGCCAGAACAATCCGTGACACTGCAGTCATAACCGGGACAATCTCTTTCCGGCCCGTGGGGGAGGGGCAGGGGTTAAAAAACGGGACTGTCCCACCCAAAACGGGACGTTTGGGAGGTATGATAATCTGATATGGGATTTGGAACTCCCATTGAATATGGTCGTCCTATAATTTGCCATTTCCAAGTTTCCATTGCTTTGACATTCCTAATAGCAACACAAGTACAGTTTACATTAATTTTCTTGCCGTCAAACATAATGATAACAAACTAATGAAACATCAATGGTTGTTTTTACATGGGGTAGAGTATCACAATTTAAAATCTGTTAGTTGTAAAATATTATTCTCAAGTGCTGATTTTTCTTTAACAAAAGTTGGTAGTCTATTCCATATATGCACATTTTCAGTTATTATCTGCCCTTTCATGTTTTTGGTACCAAGAAGCCCTATATTCTGATTCAGAATGTCTACCTATATGTTACCATTGGCCATTATAAAGTTGTTGTTTATTAAGAATTATTTAGGATATTTTTGTTTCTAGAACTATAAAAAGACTGTGTACTAACAGGTTTCACAATCTTGTACACTCAATTTTCCATGAATGCAGTCAACCCAAACAGGAAATTACATAAAGTATCCATAGGTGGTGCTGTAACATCACTGTGTAAAATAGGTGCCAGCCACAAATAGTCATTTATGACTAAGCAGGAGTGCAAGGAGTCCAAATACATTCGATGACTATTTGTCAGCATCTGGATCCTTTGAAAATATGTAAAGGTAAAAGTGTGCTCAAATATAATAAAATCAGCACAAACAACCACATAAACAAAGTGTCATTTTAGTCTTCAGTCCCTGGTAAAATATAAGCGCTGTGCAGCAGGATCACCAAGTGCAGACTGACTTGAGTTTTGCTTTGCTAGCTTTATCTGATGTCCTGCATGTAAAATGACTAATGACTTTGATGGTATATCATTGTTTTACCTACAATAGTGATTTAGCTGCATCTAAATGTCACTTTCTATATTTTATAGGTGTCTTTAACACACAACCTATGGACATCATATATGAAAGAATAGAATATTAGTCTAAAACTTTTAGTATTAATCGTATTCTTTTCATATATCTCACAACACTTTCTCCGTTTCCCTAGTAAAGGTATGTGAATATTCATTGAGGAAATGGATGTGGCCATGTGTATGAATGACAAAGTTTTATGTCTTTTCTTATCTATGAGGTTTCAATGATAGGTGTAGACATTGCATCACCAGTTTAACCAGTTATATCAATATGGGCTTGTCTTTCTTACTCTTTTCAAGAGCTTCTACTAAACAGACAATATTGCAATGTTTGCTTGTATTGTAGATTCATGTGTGTGTAATACCATTCTGTTATTTCTAGGTTTACGTTACAAATATAGGCTAGTCTCAGCTAATGTCACACCCTACTTGGATTTTAGATTTATAATGTATTGACAAACTATTATTTAGTCAGCACTAGAAAACTACTATCTTGCACCCTCCAGTGCACAGAAATTACTCAAGATGTACTTTGCCATTTATAGATCAGTCGAAGTTCAGTTTCGAAGCGTTCGGACAAACTTCAGGAAAGATTAAGGTTCGGGAACTCTAACTTGAACCAAACTTGGCCACAATAACTTATTGAAATCAATGGAGACTCAAACTTTAACACCCCAAAATGGCTGTAAAATTGAGTTATTAAGGGTTAGAGGGCTTCAAAACAACTGCCTAGCTAAAAAGGGGCTAGGAAAAGTACTTCAATGATAACATACGATAAAAAATGTAATTAATTATTTTTAAAAACTCTCCCAAACTGCACTGTTCATGGGAGAGAAGGCAGCTAAAATGACAGTGAGGGACATTTAAAAATGTTAAATTGGCATTTTCAGGGAAGTGTGAAATACTGCATGTGTATTCCTATGCATTCTTATAGCGCTGTGACAATAACTGTGTGCCTATACCGTATTATAGCACAGTGGCTAGAACTGCGAGAGTGTGAAAATGAAGGTAACAAATAAGGATCAGGGACGTGGTTGTGGTGCTGCTGGTGATGTAGTTGGTGTTGCAGGGAGAGTACGTGTTACATCCGTGCCTTCTACAACTTGCTCTGGTGCAAGCAGGTACTGGGGTTATCAGCATATTCTTTTCTTGTGCTCCAAGAATGGCAAAGCCATACTCTTTGCAAAAAGCGCCTCAAGTTATCCACGGGCCTCCTTATTAATAATCATAGTATATAAAAATGTAGTGACTCGCAGGAGGCATCTCTGTACTATACACACTTCCTGTCTCTTCCATGTGACCAGTGCCGCTCTGACTTCTACCAGCGGGATCTGGTCCTTATAGTATTTATACTTATCTAGATGTGAGTCCCAGGAGGCACATAGAACTCATATCTGGAGCTCACATGCCTCCTCTTTCAATGCTCCACTGAAGATGGAACACTTTGGCTTCATAGTGCATGCTACAAACCTACAGCGCTTGTGCAGTAAAACCAGGGTGTACTACTGTACTACCACTTCGTGCAGTTTGCCTAACTTTTGATAAATCTGGCCCATTAACTCAACAGGTAAATGACATTTACCATTGTAAATGACAGGTTTTTCTGCTTAGGGTACGTTCACATGTGGCAGTAATGCATGCGTTTTCAGACGCATCAGAACAGCTGAGAAGAGATTTGACTGATTACTTAGCTGTTGACATTGCGTTTACAAAATATGGTGCACTTAGCTCTTGCATGTAGTGCAGTTTAAGACTAATAATAAATGTGGGCCATAATGCTCTGCGATGACTGAACAGTTTGCCTGCCCCTTCCTGAGTTGCAGACATAGGCCCACATTTATTAAGTGAGTGCAGTTTGGCTCACTACTATGCAGAGTGTCCCCAATTTGTGAAGACCAGAGCACGGTCTTCATGAATCTGGCACACCCTGCAGGAGCCCAAAGTGTTTTTCAGGTGCACTCAATTAACGGGCATGCGCCACAATTATGTCGGACGGTGCAAATACGTACTGGAACGGCCCTTTAGGTGCACAGTATTGTGTTCAGACATACATAGTACAGCCGCGTTACCATACTGGTGCAAACACTACATAAATACTTGTGCAATCTACGGCAGAATACTGGAGCAGACTGAGGATAAATGTGGGCCATTGAGTTGCCAGATGCTCAACAACTTGTATTAGATGATGAGAATGTGGACAGCTGACCATCGCAGGAGATCTACCCTACTGAGGATGAAACCCAAATGCCAACTGGCAACTGCTGTGGCTTTCTGCAATGTAGAGAATGATACGGAGGGCAGTGGTGAGGGCTTGGTGGAAGAAGATCTGAAGAGTGATAACGATGGCAATGAGAGTTTGTAAAAAGAGGTGCCAAAACTGGGCATGCCTGTGGTTCCTAGGGGCTGAAATCAGGTTTATTGGCTGCTCAGCAATCAATGAAACAGTTTTAGTCTGGCTGATGTTTGGTGTGGAGGAGGTAGTAGTGCCAAACACAGGCGTGCATAATTAGCACACAACAGAGCCAGAAGTGGTTTCTGTGACAAAGACAGGAGCCCCTGAGGCTAATTAACAAAATGTTAAATGATGATTTTCTCCAGTACTAGTATTAGAAGTTAAAACTGCATTCATGTGGTAGATTTACTTTAATAATTGATAAAAGGACAAAAGTTAATTCTAAGAAACATATTACTAATATTAACTTCTGTATATATCAAACGTATATGTTCACTGGACCTGATCTTAATATATACTCTCCCACGGACCTGATGTGGAAAACGGCCTACATTTTCCCCCTTGTTTGTCCACCTGTATATAAAACTATTTTGTGCTCATACCTTTTATCCAGGGGTGTAACTGCAGCAACAGCAGCCATAGCAGTTGCTATGGGGCCCGCAGTGTCAGGGGACCCCGGCATCCGACCTGACACACTGGAGAATGGAGGATGTGGGCCATTATATACTTATTATGCTGAACATTGTACAGCATAATGTCACGGGTGTACCTGCAATCCACATATAGGATCGCAGGCACGCCTGTGCCCATCTCCGTGGCGGCACCCAACCTTACTTCCCTCTCCGCGTTCCTGCTTCTGGCCCAGCTGGTCAGCGCGTGCATCCCCACTCCCTAGAATACGCACTGGCACTCACAAATTTAAAGGGCCACCGCGCCACTGATTGCCGCTGGCCACTTCTGGGTTTTCCTTAAAAAACGGATTCTCCCAGCAACCCCCTGCCAGATCTTAGTACTCCTAGCCTATGAGAAAGCTTCCTTCTGTGTTCCTTGTTCCTACTCTGATCTTCTGTTGTGACCCCAGACCTGACCCTGACTTTGCTCTTTCGTTGCCAGCCTTGACCTCCTGCTCTGTTCCCGACCTCGTATCATTGCCACCTGCCTTGACCATCTGCCTGTTCCTGACCACGAGACTGCCCAGTGATTCTGAACCTCAACCTTGGCTGCCACCGTGGGCAAGTCAAACCTGTGGAATGACCTGGTGGCATCACGCCGCAGCAAGACCATGCCGCTTTGCTATGGTGAAGACCGGGTGCCACTTATATTCCGGGCACAGGTGTTGGCTTGCATCATCGTCCGCGGTTGTCCAGGGGGTTCACTAACCCCAAGCCCTGACACATAATATGTATATTCATCAACCAAAAAACAAAAAAGCTCTGTAGCGTGTGACTCCTAGTGTGTACACCGGTCTACAAATGAGGGCTCTCATAACCCATTAACCAAGCATTTAGAGACATATGACCGGAGTCAGCAATATAAATCAATTTTTATTTATATCCAAATGTGAAAAGACATAAAACACCAGTACATCACCATATCTTCGGCAAACAGTGTCAATTGTCCATAAAATTGTAGCACGCTAGGAGATCATGGCTTTTCACTGAGCAACCAGTGAATCGGCAGTTCAGGTAATAAATGTCGAGGGAAAGCAAGGGGAAAGCAGAACGACAGGAAAAGGGATCTCTCATCTCTGATTCCTGAATGTGGTTAGCAGCTACTGGGACAGAACTGTGTAAGTGTATAAATGTATATATAAGTGCTTAAAAGTGTGAACATGAATGTATAAATGGGTGTTTGTTTAAAATAGTGTATAAATATGTGAGTATACAAATACGCATAACTTCTAAGGAGGTGGGGGGCCCATTCAGTAGCCTTTTCAATTTACGCCACTGCTGTTACCTCTACATGTATAGCTTCTTCAGGGAAATATGTGTCTGGATAATCAGATTTTGTGAAATACGGAGAACAGATCCACCAAAGGCTATAAGAATATAGGGTTGAGTGGGAAGCAACATCCCTGACAAAGGAAGGTGCTATTCTTCTGAAATGTGTCGGATGTGTTTTGTCCTAAACAGTGATCTGGAGCTGAATGGTCACGTCACTGCAGGTGAAATCTGTAGCACTACGATTTTTGTTTCTCAGAAGCAGTTGCTGGCCCGGGGCTACACTGTAACAAGCTGCATAACTCCTCCTAACGTCTAAAAACTATTGTTAACCCTCCCTGGAGTACACACTGACTAAATCTGTGGAAACCTATATAAAGGTACATAATAAAATTAGTCTAACAAAATATATGTAGGGAGCGTGGTTAGTTAATTGGCATTACACTATAATGTTGGCTCCCAATATTTACTTCTATTTTTTATGTTTTTTTTTAGTACATGGCTAGTACAGTACAGTACATGTTTTTTTAAGTACATGGCTACTATTGCTATATTTTCATGTCTGTTATCAAATGGAAATGAGGAATTTTTGCAAAAAGCTATGTGGATAGAAAAGGTACTCTAGTCAGGTGTGACCAATTTTTTTTGCCCAAATGCTATGTGTGAAAAACCAACACTGCACATCACTGTAAACACATCATTTTCACTGTGAAGCAAGGTTGGGGCAGCATCTTGTAGTACTAATGCTTTTCTCCAGCAGGGAAGGAAAACATTTTAAATTCCTTAACCCCTTCACATTCCGCGCAGCACATGTATGCCGTAGAAGTGCGTTGGTGTATGAAGAGGGCTCATGGGCTGAGCCCTCTTCATACAGAGGAAGGGTTTGCTGCATATTGCAGCAAACACCCACCGCTTATACCAGCAGTCTGTGCTAGCACTGTTTACGGGTATTAACCCTGCAAATACTCTGCCAGCGGCATTTAAAAGACGATGGTACGTGGTCGCCGACATCTTGGTTCCAACTGTCGCTTCCTCGAATGTTTACACCATTTTACATCAAATAAAAAAATGTCATAAAAAGTGAGCAAAATGTTGCACAGTCATCAAAATGAAAGCAATGAAAATGTCGGCTCATTTTGCAAAAAATGACGCCACACACAGCTCCGTACACATTAGTAGGAAAAGTTATTAGCGTCAGAAGATGGCGAAAATTTTTTTTCTTTTTTGTACACATTTGTTTAATTTTTTTTAAATGTATTAAAATGCAATAAAACCTACATCAATTTGGTATCTATCCAAAGAATAAAGCAGAGGTGTTATTTGGAGCCCACAGTAAAAATAGTAAAAACTGGGAACAAAAGAAAGTGAAGCAAATGTGTGTTTTTTTCAATTTCACCGCATTTGGAATTTTTTCCAGCTTCTCAGTACACATCATGGAATAATAAAGAGCATCACTGAGAAGTAAAATTTGTTATGCATAAAATAAGCCCTCACAGAACTCTGTACATGGAAAAATTTAAAAGTTATGAATTTTTGAAGGTGGAGAGTGAGAAATGAGATAAAAAAGCTTCCGTCCTTAAAAGACTTGAGACCTTAAAAGCAAAATCTACAGTTGAACAGTTTGAATCAACACATATTCATGAGTCACTAAGGGCTAGTCAAAGTCCAGATCTAAATCCTGTTGAACATCTGTGGCTTGACTTGAAAATTGATGTTCACTAGAGATGAGCGAACACACTCGTCCGAGCTTGATGAATACTTTGCCAGTTCGAGAAAATGGCATCTCCCGCCGTTTTGATTTTTGGCCAGATGATTTACCCAACTGTGAAAACCTCATAACTTAGCAGTTAAGTATTTCACATACAGGGGTTCTTGGCAGTGGGGGCATGCTACCAGGTTGGGGCCCTCACAGCCTTGCACTTGGGTCTGAACCAACTGCAAAAACACATGGGAATATACGCAATTTGTGGGTATTCCTAAGGGTAGTATGTTGTAAGACCTTCCTGTCCCAGAACCCCCTGGTGAATCCGCGGGGACCATGCGATAAACCTTTAATGACTTGGATAGTCATCGTGAACATTGATTAATTTAAATTTATGATAGGGTCGCTGAAAAAAACTCCAAGGTCTACAAATTAAAGGTAAAACTTGATGAGATGAATTCACCTCCAGTTGCAAATATTAAACGTGCCATGTAGGTCAGTATGTCTGTAGAAACTACTCATATAAAAAAAATTATTTTCATCCAATGGCATCCCAAACAAACTCAAACTCAGACGAACCCCGTTTGTTGGATCTGCTCACACTAGTCATGATCTCTAATTAGTGAACATTCGTGTGGCTTATTAATGGCCCATAATTGACCCTAGGCTAAGTGGTCATTACAATGTCATGAAGTATGGTAAATGTAGGTGAAATTGGGGCTCCAACCCTACTTCTTGTGAAAAAAAAATTGAAGCGGCAACCATGCAAACATGTCAGAAATTTGTCAGTAAGGCAAGGAGTTTACTTTCATAGTAAAGACCCGAAAGCTGTACCCAACCCTACTGCCTAATAGCTCATTTCGCGACCGCATGCTCAACTTCCTTATTATACTTCAAAATTTTTGTGCTCACTGGTTTAAAGTGATCGTTAAATCCTTGTTCCTCTTCTCCTTCGAGACATTTCAAAGTAAAATAGCCAAGGCAGGGGCCATATGGAAATCTTTTCTACAACTTCATCTTAGCAGGTCTGTACCTTATTGATGAGATTTTATTAACTCTTGAATGTATGGAGGAAAAGAAAATCATCAATTCGGGTTTTGGATTTTTGACATTTTGGGCCATTCTCTGTACAAAAAAATAATATGTTACTTTATTTATGGATCACTAGGGATATTTCTTTATATAGTTTATTTTTATATATTTTTATAATTTTACTGAAGAAAAACTAATATAGAGAAATAACATACTTAGTATTTTTCAGTTGCAGAGCTGGTTAGGCCTTATTTTTGCGTGATGAGTGTTTTTTCAGTGGTACCATGGTGCTATTCTTTTTTAGATTCTCTTTTTGAACGTTTTTGTGATGGACTTGTATGGAAAATTAACAGTTTTTCGGGGGAAGTCCAATGACGTCACGGTTGGTCACCTGTGCCCCTCCTTGTTCCCCCACTACTCTCCACAACCCTTACCCATTCTCATCCTGCTTCCGGGTCCTTGGCCGTGCGAGCTTGTCCCTGTGTCCTAGGACATGTGCTGCCGGCTTCAAAAGATTTAAAGGGCCAGTGGGCCGTTAATTGGTACTGGCCTTACCCAGAGTTCTATTTAACCAAGCCCTCCCTGCACACCCTACTGGATCTCTGTGCCTCACAGCCTTAGAAAAAGCTTTTTCCCATGTCCTTTGGACCCGACCTTCCTGCTTTACGCTCCTCTGCCGCCAGCCCTGACCTTCTGCTCAGCCTCTGACCCGGAACCTTTGCACCTGTCTTGACCTACTGCCTGTCCCCCGACCACAAACCAGGCTTAGGTTTCTGTACCTCGCCTTAGCAGCCATTGCGGACAAAATTGCACCTTTGGATGACCTGGTGGTACCACGCCGCAGCAGTCCAACCCACTTGCGGCGGGCTCTGGTGAAAACCGGTTGCCACTTAGAACCCAGTCCTGGTGTCGGCTATGTCATCGTCTGCGTGTGCCAGTGGGTCCACTACTCCTGGAGCCTGACAAATATTTCCAATTTATTGTACAGATTGTTACAGAGCGGCATACCAAATATGTGGGGGGTAGTTTTGGATTTTGTGTTTTTGTTCTTTATTACATGTGTATTTGGAATGTGGTTTTTAGGGGACTTTTTCTGAATATTTCTATTAAAACACTTTATTAACTTTTTAAATCTTTTTTTTCCTTACTGGTTGGCTTCAACACCGATCCTCTGATAGATTATTGCACTGCATTGAACAACGCTGAGCATGCTCAGAGTTTATAGCCGGGTCCTGCCGGAAAAGAGATTGGCGCCACCCGGGCATGCCATCAGAGGCAGCGGTCACCCCAGTGACTGACACAGGGGGGTCTGATCCAAAGAGAAGCCCCTTAACCACTGCGCTCATGTGTGACCGTAGTGTGTAGGGGTTAACACCAACATCCAAGGTTCCTCGATTGTCGTGTTACAGACTGGTGTGAACTGTAATATACAGCTGACCCTGGCAGCTTTCTCCATAGACTACGTTCGGGAAGCAGGAACGTAATAGTACGGCATGGATCGGCAACCACTGCCGCCCATGCAGAACTATTATATCAAATGTCAGGAAGAGGGTAAAGCCTTTCAGTATAGAGAAATTCTGAAAAAATATAGCAAAATTAACATCTCCATTGTTTTAAGCATACATTTTCTTGAGATGTAACATGCAACCTTCTTTTTTTTAATTATATACAAAAATAAAAAGAATGCATACCTCTCACCAGAATGGTGGCTGCAAGCCCATGGAACTAAACAATTATCACATTGTAGAACATAACTTTACAGTAAAAACAGCTGGCTTCCAATGCAAATTTTGACGAACATGCCACTATTCTTTGAGCGTCATCTCCCCAGAATCTCTGGAATATATAACAGCTTTGGTGGGCTCCCATTGACTAGAAGACACAGGGATTAGCACAGATTGGCCATTTCTGAATGAGCGTTTAGATTATTGTGGTTTTTTTAGTCATAATTTTTCTACATACATTAAGTAGCGTTTTAGTTCTGATCGTCGTAATTACACTACATATTTTTCCGCAATGTATAATAGCAGTCACATGTTAATTCAATGTTATCAACACAATGTAAAGTGTTACAATGAGCTGCTTGAAGTGTTAAGTATGAGAAAGCTTAATGGTTCATTAACTAATGAATTAGCCACTTGTTTTCACACAAAACATCTTACTAGGTGATAATGGGTTGATCTATACTTTAAGCAAAGCTGATTCAGGAGCTACGGTAATATACACACATTTATAGGTTTTGTTTACATCATTTCTGAGCGTTTCGCCAAATGTACATGATACCGGCTTCTGCAATTTACAAGAGAAAAGTGTGGCGTTCATTTATTTCCCTGAGTCTGTACCATGTAGCCATCACCTTGCACCCATGCTTGCAGCATAGCTCTAGTCAGATTGGTTGGAGAACATTAGTGAACATTAGGATGAGCGAGCACTAAAATGCTCGGGTGCTCGTTTTTCGAGCAAACTTTTCCTGATGCTCGAGTGCTCGGTCTAGAATAACGAGCCCCATTGAAGTCATAGGAGACTCGAGCATTTTTCAAGGGACCAAGGGTCTGCACAGGGAAGCTTGGCCAACACCTGGGAACCTCAGAAAATGTGTAAACCACCGGAAATGGACAGGAAACAGCAGGGCAGCATGCAGGATGCCTCTGAGGCTGCATAATCGCACCATTATGCCAAATTATGGGCAACAGCATGGCAATGACAGAGTGACCGAATGAGGCTAGTAGCATCTAAAACATCCAATAATTGACCCTGACACTATGGGACGGCATGCAGAGGCAGCGGCACAGCGGCAGGCTAGAGAGTGTCATGGCACATACCCTAAATGGACTCAGGCCTCAAACCAATGGGTTGGCAGAGAGGAACCAAAGGAGGTGAGCAAGAAGCGTTGAAATGATTTCTCTAGTGAACAAAGGTTGACGGTATATTTAGTCTATAACACAGCATGGTGGCAACATAGTGACCAAGTTCCATAACGTATCTGGTGAACACCCGAAAAATGAGCCTGACACAGCTCGTTTGATAAGGGACGACATGTGGAGGCAGCCATGGAGACGACTTCCATGATTAAGAGTGACAGTTGTGGCATCCATATTGCCTGCTACTGATTGCAACTTCAGGTCTCCAGCATCTGGTGAAACACCTGAAAATTCTGCCTGACACAGTTCGTTTAAGGGGAATGTGCTGGATATCCTCTCGTGCTCCAGCGTCTGGGTATAGAGAGTTGAAAGTTGCGCATGGAGACATTGGTGGACGCTGTGGAGGATCATGGAGGCAAAATGGACAGGAAACAGCAGGGGCTTATGCATGGTCCTCTGAGGCTGCCTAATCTTGGATTGGAGCTGGCGGTCCGCTGCCAGGCGAGCTTTCGCCTGTCCAAGCCCCTGTCTCTCGGCTCCTCCCCACCCAAAATGGGCCTGGGGGCCAGAAGCGTTTACTTTGAAAAAATTATAATTTTCAAAGCAGGCGGGTTCGTTTGAATTTCACCTAGGAATAAGGGAATAGCAGCGGTTCTATTTTTAATTGTTTTTTCGTAAATGGTTCCATGATTAGAGCGACAGTAGGGGCATTCATATTGCCTGCTATGATTGCAAACTTCAGGTCTCCAGCATGGCGGCGACAGATGGGCCGAGTTCATTATGTATCTGGTGAAAACCTGAAAATTCTCTGAACACGCTCGTTTGATAAGGAGACGATGTTGGAGGAAGTTAAAGTAGTAGTAGATTAAGGTCTGCAGTTAAAACTATGTTGTTGGATCTGTAGGAGCTGGCGGTCCCGCAGCCAGCGCCTTTCGCCTGTCCAAGGCCCCTGTCTCTCGGCTCCTCCCCAACAGCACTTCTAAGAACCTTTGTATAAGATCAGTGTATAGTGTTCTTATAAGTTTGGGTTATGGCGGGTGTGAGAGGAATGTAAATAGAATGCGCAGAAGCGCTGAAATAATATCGGTAATGATAAAAGTTTGCCAGTATATTTTATGGATAACCCAGCAGGGTGGCGACAAAGTTAACAAGTTTGATGTGGAAGCCATGAAAACAACACAAAATTCTGCCTGACACAGCTCGTTTGATAAGGGACGATGTATGGAGGCAGCTACATGGACGACTTTTGGAGACAGCTATGGAGATGACGTGTGGGGTAGCAATGGAGACACACGTGTGGAGGCACTAAAAAGACGACGTGTGGATGCCTACTGGAGACAATTTATTTGGATAGTGCCTGTATGTGCCAAAAAAGTTTTCAAACCAAAGGACAGGTAGGTGGTCTCCGAAAAATTAAATATATTGAGTGCCTGTATGTGGCAGTCCAAAAAAGGTTTCAAACCAGAGGAGCAGGTAGGTGGCCCTCCAAAAAACTAAATAGATTGAGTGCCTGTATGTGGCACTCCCAAAAATTGTTTTAAAACAGAGGACCGGTAGGTGGCCCTCCAAAAAATTAAATACATAGACTACTATAGCTAGAGCCAGTTGACCCTGCAAAAATAGCCAGTCTCCTCTGCTTTAGTGTACAAGAGGAGGAGAAGGAGAAAAATGAGGAGGAGTGCATAAATTATATTCAGGTTGAGCTTCCTTTCACCTGGTGGAGAATGGAAATCCTGAAAATCCAACTTTATTCTTCTTGATAAGCGTCAGCCTGTCAGTCGACAGGCGTGTATGCTTATCGTGATGATGCCACCAGCTGCACTGAAAAACACGCTAGCGGCAGAGGCCGGCAAGACTTCCAAGGCGTACAGCGCCAGTTCGAGCCACATGTCCAGCTTTGAAACCCGTAGTTGTAGGGAGCTGTGTATCTTTTAGGAAGATGGTATGGTCGCTACGTACTCCCTCAACCATCGTTATTATAAGCTCAGCCTACTCTGCCGATACTGGGGACAGGTGACAGTGTCTTGCTGGGGTGACATAAACTGGCAAAGGCCTTGTAAAGCGACCCTGCCATGCTGGCACAAGCTGCCTGCTCGCTACTCTCCCTCGCTACTTGTCCCGCCAGAAGTACGCCCTCTGCCGCTAGCGCTGTCAAGAAGGGAAATACTGTTTCAGCTTGTGCGCCAGGGCCTGCTGTATTCATGCTTCTCACACTCCTTTCCTCTCCAGGGATGAGAGTGGAAAGATTTTGCTTGTACCTTGGGTCCAGGAGAGTGAATACCCTTAATCGGCGAGGGTCACGGATAGGCAGCCTAGCTGACATCTGCCATATGCCCAGAGTTACCAACGCGCAGAAATTCACTCCCCTCAACTGGCCCTGACTCTCCTTTCCTCCTCCTCCAACTACTCTTCTTCTGCCCATACACGCTGAACATGAAGGACTGAACAATGCTCCCCTCTTCTGTCCTCGCCAACATCCCTCCTATACCTCATCATCCTCCTCCACCTCTTCCGATATGCGCTGAGAAACAGACCTAGGGGTGCTTTGGCTATCACAAGGGAATCTTCTCCCCCGTTCTCTGTGTGACGAGCGCAAAGCTTCCGACTTCATGCTGACCAGAGAGTTTTTCAACGGATGGTGAGGCTGATGATGGCGGCATCGCCACTGACCGCTGTGTTACTCCTCAAAGTTACTCAGCACCTGACCGAGATATCAGACATCCACGTCCACTCTCATTGTAGACTTGAGGAAGCGGACTGACCTGACTACCAGTTTCTGGGGAATTGACATCTGGCAGTCTACAATCGCTCTGCGTTGCTGGTAAACTCTGGATAACATGGTTAAATGTTAATTCCACCTCGTGGGCACGTCGCACAACAGTCGGTGAGCGGGCAGTTGGAGGCGCGCTGCGGTTGGGTTCTTGGATGCCTAGTTTTCTAACCTACAGACAGCCACACAACAACGGTTTTAAGTCACTTTAAGTTTTGAAAAAAAAATAAAAATCGTCGACTGTGCCTAATTCAATCAAACCCCTAATAAATTGTCCCACTTATGTGTTTGAGATGTGTGTGTCACTAAGAGCTGAATATATTGTTTCGCAAGTCTCCCTGCAAATTCCTCACAATATGGTACTAGCTGCACTACTATTGCCAGCAAGGCCAGCCACACGAAATCAACAAAATATATATATATATATATACGCCTATTGTAGGCCTAAGAAATTCGGTTGGGTTCTTGATGCCTAGTTTCTAACCTACCAGACAGCCACAACAACTGGATTTTAAGTCACTTTAAAGTTTTTGAAAAAACAAAAAATCGTCAGACGGGCCTAATTCAATCAAACCCCTAATAAATGGTCCCCACTTAGGTGTTTTGAGGTGGATATGGGTGTCACAAGACTAAATAGAATGTTCGCAGTCTCCCTGCAATTCCTCACAATATGGTACTAGCTGCACTACTAGTGCCACAAGCCCAGCCACAACAAAAAAAATAAAATAAAATATAATGCTATTCCAACCCTAACAAGGCTGTTGGGTTCTTGTAACTCACTCCTGCCTAACAGTAAGCATATACACCCTAACGCTATCCCTGCAGCAGCAGAAGCTCTCTCCTAACGGCATCCAGACAGAGAATGATCCGAGCAGCGCGGCAGGCTAGTCTATTCCAGGGTCACCTGATCAGGCCCATCACCCACTGCTATCGACGTGTAAGGGTACCACATCATGCTGGGTGGAGTGCAGAGTCTCCTGCTTGTGATTGGCTCTGTTTCTGGTCCCCATACATGGTCCCCTTATCAAACGAGCTGTGTCAGGCAGAATTTTGTGTTGTTTTCATGGCTTCCACATCAAACTTGTTAACTTTGTCGCCACCCTGCTGTGTAATCCACAAAATAGCAGCCTCAGAGGCATCCATGCATGCTGCCCCTGCTGTTTCCTGTCCATTTCCGTGGTGTTTACATCATTTTCTGAGGTTCCCAGGTGTTTGGCCAAGCTTCCCTGTGCAGACCCTTGGTCCCCTTGAAAAATGCTCGAGTCTCCTATTGACTTCAATGGGGCTCGTTATTCTAGACGAGCACTCGAGCATCAGGAAAAGTTTGTCTCGAAAAACGAGCACCCGAGCATTTTAGTGCTCGCTCATCTCTAATGTTCACTAATGTTCTCCAACCAATCTGACTAGAGCTATGCTGCAAGCAATGGGTGCAAGGTGATGCTACATGGTACAGACTCAGGGAATATAAATGAACGCCACACTTTTCTCTTTGTAAATTTGCAGACGCGTGTATCATGTACATTTGGCGAAACGCTCAGAAATGATGTAAACAAAACCTATTAAATGTGTGTATATTACCGTAGCTCCTGAATCAGCTTTGCTTAAACGCTAGATCAACCCATTATCACCTAGTAAGATGTTTTGTGTGAAAACAAGTGAGCTAATTCATTAGTTAATGAATCCATTAAGCTTTCTCATACTTAACACTTCAAGCAGCTCATTAGTAACACTTTACATTGTGTTGATAACATTGAATTAACATGTGACTGCTATTTATACATTGCGGAAAAATATGTATTGTAATTACGACGATCAGAACTAAAACGCTACTTAATGTATGTAGAAAAATTATGACTAAATACACCACAATAATCATAAACGCTCATTCAGAAATAGGCCAATCTGTGCTCAATCCCTTTGGTCTTCTAGTCAATGGGAGCCCACCAAAGCTGTTCTATATTCCAAGCAGATTCTGGGGAGATGACGCTCAAAGAATAGGGCATGTTCGTCAAAATTTGCATTGGAAAGCCAGCTGATTTTTACTGTAAAGGTTATTGTTCTACAATGTGATAATTGTTTTATTCCATGCTGGCTTGCAGCCACCATTCTGGTGAGAGGTATGCATTCATTTTTATTTTTGTATATTAATTAAAAAAAAGAAGTGTTGCACGTTACATGCTCAAGAAAATGTATGCTCTTAAAAAAATGGAGATGTTAATTTTGCTAATATTTTTTCAGAATTTTCTCTTATACTGAAAGGCTTTACCCTCTTCCTGACATTTGATATAATAGTACTGCATGGGCGGCAGTGGCTTGCCGATCCATGCCGTACTATTACGTCCTGCTTCCCGAACGTAGTCTATGGAAGAAGCTGCAAGGGTCAGCTGTATATTACAGTTCACACCAGTCTGTAACACCGACAATCGAGGGAATCCTTGGATTGTTGGTGTTAACCCCTTACACACTACGGTCACACATGAGCGCAGTGTGTAAGGGGCTTCTCATTTGGATCAGACCCCCCTGTGTCAGTCACTGGGGTGAACCGATCCTCTGATGGCAGTGCCCCAGGGTGGCGCAATCTCTTTTCCAGGCAGGACCCGGCTATAACACTCTGAGCATGCTCAGCGTTGTTACATAGCAGTGCAATAAATCTATCAGAGGATCGCTTGTTGAAGCCAACCAGTAAGGAAAAAAAAGATTTAAAAAGTTAATAAAGTTTTTTAATAGAAATATTTCAAGTAAAAGTCCCCTAAAAACCAACATTCCAAATACACATGTAATAAAGTAACAAAAACACAAAATCACAAACTACCCCCCACATATTTGGTATTGCCGCCTCTGTAACAATCTGTACAATAAATTGGAAATATTTGTCAGGCTCCAGGAGTAGTGGACCCACTGGACCATCGCAGACGATGACATAAGCCGACACCAGGCACTGGAGTCTAAGTGGCACCCGGTTTTCACCAGAGCCCGCCGCAAAGTGGGTTGGACTTGCTGCGGCGTGGTACCACCAGGTCATTCCACAGGTGCAATTTTGTCCGCAATGGCTGCTAAGGCGAGGTACAGAAACCGAAGCCTGGTTTGTGGTCGGGGACAGGCAGTAGGTCAAGACAGGCTGCAAAGGTTCCGGGTCAGAGGCTGAGCAGAAGGTCAGGGCTGGCGGCAGAGGAGCGTAAGCAGGAAAAGGTCCGGGGTCGCAAAGGACATGGGAAATAAGCTTTTTCTAAGGCTGTGAGGCACAGAGATCCAGTAGGGTGTGCAGGGAGAGGCTTGGTTAAATAGAACTCTGGGTAAGGCCAGTACCAATTAACGGCCCACTGGCCCTTTAAATCTTTTGAAGCCGGCATGCACATGTCCTAGGACACAGGGACAAGCTCGCACGGCCAAGGACCCGGAAGCAGGAGTGAGAATGGGTAAGTTGTTGTGGAGAGTAGTGGGGGAACAAGGAGGGGCACAGGTGACCAACCGTGACGTCATTGGACTTCCCCCGAAAAACTGTTAATTTTCCATAAAGTCCCATCACAAAAACGTTCAAAAGAGTAATCAAAAAAGTAATGAGCACCATGGTACCACTGAAAAAAACAACTCATCACGCAAAAAATAAGGCCTAAACCAGCTCTGTCAACTGAAAAATACTAAAGTTATGTCTAATTTTCTCTATATTAGTTTTTCTTCAGTAAAATTATAAAAATATATAAAAATAAACTATATAAATGAAATATCCTAGTGATCCATAGAATAAAGATAACATATTATTTTTTATTGTACAGTGAATGGCCCAAAAATGCAAAAAATCCAAAACCAGAATTGATGATTTTCTTTTCCTCCATACATTCAAGAGTTAATAAAATCTCATCAATAAGGTAAAGACCTGCTAAGATGAAGTTGTAGAAAAGATTTCCATATTGGCCCCTGCTTGGCTAGATTTTTACTTGAAATGTCTCTCCAGAAGAAGAGGAACAAGGATTTAACGATCACTTTAAACCAGTGAGCACAAAAATTTTGAAGATCTAATAAGGAAGTTGAGCATGCGGTCTATGAAATGAGCTTATTAGACAGTAGGGTTTGGGTACAGTTTCGGTTCTTTACTATGAAAGTAAATCTTGCCATTACTGACAAATTTCTGACATGTTTGAATGGTTGCTTGCTTCATTTTTTCTTTTCACAGAAGTAGTGTTGGAGCCCCAATTTCACTACATTTACCATATTTCATGACATTGTAATGACCTTAGCCCTAGGGTCAATTATTGGGCCAATTAATAAGCCATCCAGAATGTTCACTAATTAGAGATCATGGCTAGTGATGAGCAGACCCAACAAAGTTGGGGTTCGTCTGAGTTTGAAGTTTGTTTGGATGCCATTGGATGAAAATAATTTTTTTTATATGAGTAGTTCTACAGACATACTGTAACATGGCACGTTTTATTTATTTCAACTGTAGGTGATATTTGCTCTCATTCAAGTTTTACATTTATTGTAGAACCTTGGAGTTTCAGGTACCCTATCATAAATTAAATTAATCAATGTTACGATGACTATCCAAGTCATCTAAAGGTTTATCTGCATGGTCCGAGGATTCACAAGTGGGTTTGGGCAGGAAGGTCTTACAACCTACCCTTAGGAAGTACCACAATGTGATATATCCATGTGTTTGCAGTTGGTTATAGCCCAAGTGCAAGGTGTGGGGCAATGGTAGCTATGACTGCCAAGAACCTGTATTGGAAATACCTTACTGTAAGTTATGCAGGTTTTCACAGTTGGTTAAATCCATTGCATCCCTTACTAAAGCTTCATAGACCCATTTGTAAATTCCTAAAATATTGACACAAATTTTTTTCATACTTTGCACAATACAAAGGTGGTCCAAAGTCAATGCATTCCACCCATAATGGCAGCCCAGAGCCGACCACCAATGTTGCCCACATTGGACTGGCAAACTGAAAGACTGCAGCAATGCAGTGATCATGATATGTGAGTCTGCCCAGTCTGATTGTTAATGATTTGGCTATTGTTGGGGCCCTTTAACTTTAAAGCTGCTGTAGGGCACTGTGAACTGGCTGCTATGGAAGTCCCTGTGAGCGTATTGGCTACTATAGGGGCACTATGACTTTATGGCTGTTGAGGGTGAACTGTTGCTATTTTGGCTACTGTCAGGACACAGTGGGGCTTATTTACTAAGGGTTGCGGAACGCACTTTCGTTGGACTGTTTACCGTTTTTGGGATTTGTGCAGCTTTGATAGGTATTTAACAGGGGTTTGCATTGGGATTGTGTCGCTCGCAATTGGATAATGGCTCAGCTGTGCGGGCTTTCATGTGACAGAAATTGGGGGGCAGGCCGTCGACGATTTGACTGATTGTGGGATTTAACTTTCAAATTGTGTTGCAAGACAATGCACTTACGTGCACCACAAAGAAGAAGGTGAACTCCGTTGGACCTGAGCGGGGAAGTGACACATGCAAGATATCAGCCGCACAATCTTAGTGAATCGCGGCCCGGTGCATGATCATCACACAATGCACTTTCGGTGAACTCCTCGGACCAGGTAAGTAAATGTGTCCCCTTGTCTTTTTGCCACTCTCTTCTCAGTGTAACTCCAAACACTACACTGATGCCTCCGGTCTGTGCTACTTATTGCACTATTTGCAAATATCCTTTGAAATATAGTTTAAACTAAACAAATCATTCTCATCCGCTGCACTGCCCTACCTATTTTATTTCATCTCACTGATCTAAATTATTCTCTTCTTAATTACAAACTTCCCACTCACATTTCTAGGACTTCTCACCAATTCTCTATAATGCCCTACCTCAGACTAATACCTAACTACCATACACTCAAACATGTTTTTAAAGCCCATCTCTCTAGACAAGCTTATCACATTTCCTAACTGAATCTAACTTTGACTCACATCCCTGTGTACTTACACCATTGTTCAAGCACTAATACCCCCTGTGTCACCCCTTTCTCCTCATAAATTCTAAACTTTTGCAAGCAGGGCCCTCATTCCTATTGTTTTGTTATTGTTCTGTAATTGTATATGTACTCTTTGATTTTTAAAGCTCTCTGGAATATGATTATGCTATATAAATAAAGATATATTTATTATTTGCCATCCTTTCTCAGCAATGTAAATCAATTCAGTAGTTTAAAAAAGTTTGCTTTACATTAGTTGGCTCCCTAACAGCAGCGTGTGGTGAGTCCTGAAAGGGGGGGGGGAGCTGCAGCAGTCTATGTTTGTGTCCCTATGTCTCCTCTTGCATTCTTCCTCTCTTAAATACCATCCCTCTCCCTCTCTGGCTTGTTCAAGGCACATGACAGGAAGTTGGGAGGGGGGATAAGTGTGGAGGAGACCGAAACCATCACACACAGGCTGCAGCGGTCTCTCCTACGGGGCTCCCTGCTGGCAGGGAGCTAGGTAATGTGAATTCAATTAATATAAACCACTGAAATGTCTCAGATAAAGGCATTTTTAAAATCAGTAGAGCATAGGCTATTGGACCTGTCACTAGCTGAAAATCACATTCCTGGTGACAGGTGTGCTTCAAGGGCAACAGTTCCAAATACTAATGAAATGTATGTTAACTTTTAACTTTGAACAAAGTAATAAAAAATGCCTTAAAATCCTAATTGACCTAAAATGTACACCTATATATATTTATAAGGGGAACAGTGTATAAATGTATTGAGGACACAGTGTAAAAAAGTATAGGAGGCACATAAAATGAATGTATTGGGGCCATAGTATATGAATGTATTGCGGGACCAGTGCATAAGTGCATCGAGCTAGTGTATTGGGGGCACCCTGTGTTAATTAATAATTAGGGGCCCACTATGTGAATTGGTTTGGAGAGTTTTTACACATGAATAATAAGTACTATATGCACTTTATATAAATTGGGAAATGTTATGTACATTTATAATTTAAGGGGTATTATATGTAAATTCATAAATCAGAAGGTGATAATAATAATAATTCACCATTATTTATTCAATAATTGGGGATTGTATATATAAAATATTTGATTAGAGGGGCACTGTAAAAATAATTGGAGAGGACATTCTGTGGTAAAATAATCTATTGCAGGGAGCTATATATAAAATAACCATGTATTATTGGGGGGGGGGGGACAACACATTTTTTAAATTTTTTTATTATTTTTTTAATTAATTTTTCCATAGTATCTAACACACGGATGTTATTAATATGCATTATACATGTCTTCTGCAATTTTACATATTCAATATATACAGTGTATAAACAATATATACAGTATATAAATGTCTCATTTATGCTGGTACTTAGACATCTTTAGATTAGTATGGTTTTTGACATGTAATCTGTACTGTTTGAATTAACTAACTAATATTCAACAGACTACTTCAAGTCGGAGTTAACTCTATGAGATCCGGAACTGTGAATAGTCAGTAGACTTAACTTAAACTTAAAAACAAACTAGAATGAATGGAAATCATACATTCAAACTAGGTAATTTTCTTAATTTTGCATCACTTTGAATTATAGGACAGTCGCTCTGTATAGAGTTTGGAGGTGATCCAGGGTTTCCATTGGGAGTCAATTTGAGATACTCTATTGTTTTGCAGTGATATGGCCTTTTCATAGGCACATGTTGAATTAATTTTCTCCTAATTACTTCTTCTGTCGGTGGACAACGGGGGTCTTTCCAATCAGGCCCGGCGTCAGCACCCGGCTGACACGGGCAAGTGCCGGGGCCCCAGAGCTTCAAGGGGGCCCACCGACCACGGTCTATTACTTTCCCGGGGGCCGGTCCCACTACCTCCTCTGAATGTAGGCCGCATAGGAGGTGGGCGGAGAGGTAGTGGGACGGGCCCCCTGCCCTACCCACCTCACATGTGACCTGCCCCAAGCTACCCACCTCTCCTGTGAAGCGGCGCATCCCGCGCCTCGCGTCAGGCCCGGCCTTCGCGCTCCGAGTCCTGCCGGCCTGCACACCTAGCGTCCGGGCTGCACAACTCGTGCCTGTCCGGCCTGTGTGCCTCATGTCCGGCCTGGCCCGTCCGCGTGCTGTCCACCTTCTCCTGTGCAGTCTCCTTCCTGAGCTTCCCACCACGTTCCCACCGGGGTGAGTATAATTGCAACATATGTAAATGCATGTATATGTGTTTGTGTGTAAATGTGCTGTATATGTGTTTTTTTGTGTATATATGCTGTGTATTTGTGCTTAGGTGTGTATATATGCTGTATATCTGTGCGTATGTTCTTTATACTGGATGTGTGTGTATATATGCTGTATATCTGTGTGTATGTGTTGTATATACTGGATGCGTGTGTATATATGCTGTATGTCTGTGCGTATGTGTTGTATATACTGGATGCATGTGTATATCTGTGCGTATGTGCTGTGTGTATATATTGGATGTGTAGAGTTTACTGTTAAGGGGCCCACTGAGGCTCTATCGCCCAGGGTCCCACTGAAACCTGGAGCCGGCCCTGTTTCCAATGTCTAGTTATTATGAGTTTAGTTGACATGAGCAGGTGCGCTGTTACCACTGTTTCTTGTAAATTTCTGCTAAGTTGATCAATAAAAGAGCCTGTTGTGCTGTTAAAGTAATAGCTTTCTTATTCCCCTGACTGTTTGAGTTGTCTTGTCCAGAAAATTTAATAAGGTTTGGTCCATATGCGGGGTGGTGTTGCTAACTTCCTTTAGAATGTTGCATATTATTAGGTAGAGATATATATCACTTTCTGGGATGTCATATCTCGACAATATGTCTTGAAGAGAGTTAATCCCTTTACTTTTCTACTTTGTGAGGTCCATATTTGAAGTTCTTGAGCGTAGAAACTCCAGGAGTATTCTACTGAGGGGGAAGGTTGTAGAATTTGCTTTGCATTTCTGCAGTAGCTCTTGCCAAGCTAGGTCCGAGGCTTTTATGGTGATTGTTTTTTTTTTTGCCCACACAAATTTGGAAAGCTGTGTATGAGCTTTTTTAAAGAAAGATTTTGGTATTGGAATATTGAGAGCTCTAAATATAAACCAGTAACGAGGTAAAATCATCATTTTGCATGCATCTATTCTACCGCACCAAGACAGTGGGGGTCATTTACTAAGGGCCCGATTCGCGTTTTCCCGACTTGTTACCCAAATATTTCCGATTTGCGACGATTTTCCCTGTATTGACCCAGGATTTTGGCGCACGCGATCGGATTGTGGCGCATCGGCGCTGGCATGCAAGTGACGGAAATCGGGGAATGTGGCCAAACGAAAACCCGACGGATTCGGAAAAACCACCGCATTTAAAAAAAAAATAGTGTCGCTGGACCCGCGCTTACCTTCACACACGATGGCTAGGTGAACTCCAGTGCGTTCCGATGCTCTTCAGTGCAGCAGCGACCCGAAGACCCGGAATCGCCGGAAGACCCGAATCCACCGCAGAGAACGTGCCGCTGGATCGCGAATGGACCGGGTAAGTAAATCTGCCCCAGTATGGCTTTTGAGTATGCTTCCAAGTCTTTGTCAATTGTGGTTGGTAATGGTTTAAAAATGTGTTGGAATTGTAAATTTGTACGGTTTGTTAATTTAATAACCAGATATCCAGATCCATGTGCCAGCCTAGTTCATATTTGTTTTTAAGGAGGGTTAAAGTGGGTGAGGGTAGGTTGATAGGGAGAGCCTGGGATTTTGTTTTGTTTATTTTATAGTACAAGATTTTACTAAATTATGTTATTGCTTGTAAGACATTAGGCAGGGAGGTGATGGGGTCGCTTAAAGTGAGTATGATGTCATCTGCGAATAGGGAAATAACATTATCTAATTGACCCATTTTAATTCCTTTAATTTTCTGGTTTTGTCTAATGAGTTCTGCTAAGGGTTCAATGGAGAGTATAAATAGTATTGGGGAAAAGGGGCAGCCTTGTCACGAGCCATTGGTGAATTTGAATGGAGATGATAGAATTCCATTAGTAAAAACTTGTGCTAGGGGGTTTAACTATAATGCTTTAATGGCAGAGTGTATATTTCCTTTAATGCCAAATTTATCAAGTACCGAAAAGGCATATTCCCAGTTTACTCTGCCAAACGCCTTTTCGGCGTCGACAGTTAGGAATAAAGCTTGTGTTTTTTTAGTTTCACATTGTTGGAGAACATTGATTATGTGTGAAGCCGGCTTGGTCGGAGTGTATTAAGGATGGGATGATTGGTTTTAGCCTGTTCGCCAATATTTTGGCGTTTATTTTTATATCATGGTTGAGAAGTGATATTGGTCTATAATTAGTTGTAACATCCGTAGGTTGGTGCGTTAAGTGAGCTTAGTTGTTCTGCCGATGCCATAGGTAGTGAAATCTCACTCAAGAATCTAATAATGGCTTCTTTGGTGGGTATGGGGTTGTTAGGATCGTCTTTTAAGTCTTTGTAGTATGTGGCGAAGGCTTCCGCTCAAAAAAAGAACCCAGAAATCTAAAATGCCCTTAATAACACAACGCCATACAAAGAAAAAAAATGTTGCAGCTGGTGATGCCACCAGCTGCACTGAAAACCCGCTCGGACAACACGCTAGCGGCAGGGCAGGCAAGAACTTCCAAGACGTACAGCGCCAGTTCATGCCACATGTCCAGCTTTGAAACCCAGTAGTTGTAGGGAGCTGTGTGATCTTTTGCTGTGCCTCTGATGACTTTAGTTTTGAAAAGAAAAAAAAAAAAATCGGCAGACTGTGCCTAATTCAATCAAATCCCTAATAAATTGTCCCACTTAGGTGTTTGAGATGGATATGTGTTTCACTAAGAGCTAAATAGAACGTTCGCAAGTCTCCCTGCAAATTCCTCACAATATGGTACTAGCTGCACTACTAGTGCCAGCAAGCCCAGCCACAAGCAAAGAAAAAAATATATACTAGCAGCGCGGGCAGGGGCTAGTATATTCCAGGGTCATCTGATCAGGCCAGCCAACCACTGCTATCGACGTGTAAGTGTACCACGTCATGCTGGGTGGAGTGCAGAGTCTCCTGGCTTGTGATTGGCTCTGTTTCTGGACGGCAAAAATCAAAACGGCGGGATATGCAATTTTCATGAGCGGGCGAAATACTCGACCGAGCAACGAGCAGTTTCAAGTACGCTAATGATCGAACGAGCATCAAGCTCGGACGAGTGTGTTCGCTCATCTCTAGTCACAAACCTAGAAATCCAAAGCTAAAATCAACGAGGTGCATGTGAAAATCAAAAGAACAAGATATGAAATATTGATGATAGATGAAGGAGAGTGCTCAAATATCTAGTCTTGGTCCAGCCAAGAAAGTGCCAGTATATAAAGGAATGGCCAAGTGGGTCCTGTGTCAATATATGTGTAAGGGGTCATAAGGACCCAAAAATATATAAGATGGAGGCTACCAAAACAAGGGGTGTTCAAAAAAGTGAATCTAAATGTGAAAAAAAGGGGTTAAAGGCCAAGAGTTGTGCAAAATAAAGACAAAAAGAAAAAAGGAATTAAAAAAAAAAAAAAGGGAAGAAAAAAGGGGTCAAGTGAAGTATAGTGTTGATGCCAGGTGGTGATGTTCTTACCTGTTCCCATCCTTTGTTTCCTATTGTTGATCAGAGGTGCCTGTAATTATCTCTGTTTATAAAAGTAATTGAAAAGTAGCTCCTCATTGAGTCCCTGTGGGGAAAGACTTTTCAATCTAAAAATGTAATGAGCTTCCCTGCGTAGTAGCTTAGGGATTACATTGCCCCCCCTAATATTGGGGCGGATTTTGTCAAGTCCCACCACTTGTAGCCCCATCGCCTTGCCCCCATGAAACGTTCTGAAGTGCATCGCCACTGACGATAGAGTCTTACCTTGAGAAAAATGTGTATGGGCATTGTTAATGCTTGAAATGTGTTGTTGCACTCTTTTCCTAAGTTCTTGTGTCGTCTGTCCAATGTACACCTTCCGGAATGGGCAGGTCAGGGCGTAAATGATATTCTTTGATCTGCAGTTGATATAGTTACGTAAGTAGACTTTTTGTTGGTCCAGAGGATTAATGAATTTGTTGGAAGGACACATGAGGGGGCAGACTGAGCATTCCCCACAGGGGTATGAACCCTTAATCTTCAATCCCCTCCCCAGGGGTGCCGTCGGGCGCACAAAGTGGCTCTTGGTCAGTTGATCCTTCAGATTTTGGGCCTGTCTGGCTATCAATTTAGGTTTAGGGTCCACAAATGGTTTCAAACGTGGTTCCGAGCATAAGATGTTCCACTTTTTAGCTACTATCTTTCGGAGGTTATTCCATTGGTTGTTATATCTGGTACAAACACCCAACTGTGAAGCTCCTCTTGGTGGTTTAGGGTTTAATAAATCTGTTCTTGGTGTATCACGTGCCCTGCAAAAAGCTTTGGAGATCAGTTTTCTGGGATATCCCCTGTTCCTAAATCTCTGTGTTAAGTCCAGTGCATTCCTCCTGAAGTCAGTTGGTAACGTACAGTTCCGTTTCACATGGATAAATTGTCCCACCGGAATACCCGACTTTAAGTGCTGAGGGTGGAAACTCTCATAGTGTAGCAAACTATTTGTTGCCGTCTCCTTCCTGTGCAGATCCATGCAGAGGTTATTTTTGGCAAGGGAGATTTTTAGATCCAAAAAATCAACCGCCACCTGCGAGAAAGTGCATGTCAAAATAATATTCAAGGTATTATTATTCAAGTCAGTGATAAACTGCTTGCATAAGTCAAGAGGTCCCTCCCACAGAAGCATCACTTCGGCAATAAAACGGTGCCAACCTCTAACATGCTGTTGGTATAGTGGAGATGGGTACACGTGTAGCCCCTCCCACCAACCCAAAAATAGGTTGGTGTAGGAGGGGGCACAACATGCACCCATCGCCGTCCCCGAAATTTGTTTGAAGAATTTCCCATCAAAGGTGAAATAATTATGCTTCAAGATGAATTCCATGAGGTCCAACAAAAAAGAGTCAAACCTCCTGTCCCCAGTAGATTTAACATCGAAAAAATGCGCAACAGCTCGTAGACCATCCTCATGGCCAATATTAGAGTACAAGGATTCAACATCCAGTGTTACTAGCCAGATATCCGCCTAAAGAGAAGTATAATTCATTTTGGACATAAGATCAGCTGAATCCCTGATGTAAGATGGTAAGTTTAATACCATTGGCTGAAGAAAAAAATCATGTTCGCAACTCTCCCTGCAAATTCCTCACAATATGGTACTAGCTGTACTACTAGTGCCAGCAAGCCGAGCCACAAGCAAACAAAAAAATATATATATATAACGCTATTCTAGCCCTAACAAGGGCTGTTGGGTTCTTGTAGACTCCCTCCTGCCTAACACTATTCTAATATAACACCCTAACGCTTTCCCTGCAGCAGCAGCAGCTCTCTCCCTATCGGCATCCAGAAAGAGAATGATGCGAGCAGTGCCGGCAGGGGCTAGTCTATTCCAGGGTCACCTGATCAGGCCAGCCACTGCTATTGACATGTAAGGGTACCACGTCATGCTGGGTGGAGTGCAGAGTCTCCTGGCTTGTGATTGGCTCTGTTTCTGGCCGCCAAAAATCAAAACGGCGGGAGATGCCATTTTCTCGAGCTGGCGAAGTATTCGTCCAAGCAACGAGCAGTTACGAGTACGCTAATGCTCGAACGAGCATCAAGCTCGGACGAGTGTGTTCGCTCATCTCTAGTACACATTCATTAAGGTGTATGGGAGGTTATTTATTAAGCCTACTATTATAATGAAGCGGCTCTGAGGGTGTATAATTTGTTTTTGAATTGTTATTGCCGTATTAGAATGGAAACCTATCATAACCCCTCTCTTCTTTTGGGAGTATGAGGATTTTATTATCATGGGGAATTGGGGGTGGGATATTGGGGGTGTTTTTTTTTTCTTTTACTTATGTGTGTCTCTTGGCTGCAGAATATGTCTGCTTTTTGTTTTTGAACTTCCCTCCATAACATTGATCTTTTGTAAGGGCTGTTTAACCCTTTTACATTAAGGGACATTATCTTTATACCCATTTGTGTTGTGGGGATTGGTGCTTTCACTTGGCTGACATAAGGTGGAGTACCCATGAGTAGTACCTTTTAGTACATGTAATGTGACTGTCTGCGTAAAGTTTTATACATTTTGGTAATGCAATAATCGAAATTTCTATTAACACATAAACTCTTCTAGTTAAAGAAAATGAAAGAAGAAAATAAAAATACATATAATAACAGAGAAAAAGAAAATGTACTATCAAATTATGAAGTACTTGCATTGGGGATGAGTTTATGTGGAAACGTGGCAAGGACACCATCGTCAGTCCGTCATCTCTTTCTTTACCTTGGTAAATGTTTGTTGAAGTGATTAATTTGCTATATGCCACTCCAGGTCCAGCCTTGGAGGTTCTTGCCTGCCCTGCCGCTAGCGTGTTGTCCGAGCGGGTTTTCAGTGCAGCTGGTGGCATCATCACCGATAAGCGTACACGCCTGTCGACTGACAGCGCTGACAGGCTGACGCTTATCAAGATGAATAAAGCCTGGATTTTTCCGGATTTTCATTCTCCACCAGGTGAAAGAAGCTCAACCTGAATAATGTATGCACTCCTCCTCCTCATTGTCCTCCTTCTCCTCCTCTTTGTACACTAAAGCAGAGGAAACTGGCTATTTTTTGCCAGGGCCAACTGGCTCTAGCTATAGTACTCTATGTATTTAATTTTTCTGGAGGGCCACCTACCCGGTCCTCTGTTTTAAACAATTTTTTGGAGTGCCACATACAGGCACTCAATCTATTTAATTTTTCTGGAGGACCACCTACCTGCTCCTCTGGTTTGAAAACTTTTTTGGACTGCCACATACAGGCACTCAATTTATTTAATTTTTCTGGAGGACCACCTACCTGCTCCTCTGGTTTGAAAACTTTTTTGGACTGCCACATACAGGCACTATCCAAATTAAATTGTCTCCATAGCAGCCTCCACACGTTGTCTCCATTGCTACCTCCACACGTCATTGCCATAGCTGCCTCCAAAAGTCGTCCATATAGCTGCCTCCATACATGGTCTACTTATCAAACGAGCTGTGTCAGGCAGAATTTTGGGCTGTTTTCATGGCTTCCACATCAAACTTCTTAACTTTGTCGCCACCCTGCTGTGTAATCCACAAAATATACTGGCAAACTTTTATCATTTACTGATATTATTTCAGCGCTTCTTGCGCATCTGTTTACATTCCCCTCACCCGCCATAACCCAAACTTATAAGAACGCTACTACACTTGATCTTATACAAAAGGTTCTTAGAAGTGCTGTTTGGGGAGTAGCCTAGAGACAGGGGCTTGGATTGGCGAAAGCTCACCTGGCAGCGGAGCGCCAGCTCCATCCAAGTTCCAACTAACATAGTTTTAACTGCAGCACCTTTAATCTACTACTAGTTCACTGCCTCCATACATCATCCCCTTATCAAACGAGCTGTGTCAGGCAGAATTTTCAGGTGTTTCACCAGATACATAGTGGAACTCGGCCCATCTGTCGCCGCCATGCTGGAGACCTGAAGTTGCAATCATAGCAGCGCAATATGGATGCCCCATACTGTCGCTCTTAATCATGGAACCATTTCCGTATAAAACAATTAAAAATAGAACCACTATGCTATTCCATTATTCCTAGGTGAAATATTCAAACGACCCGGCCTGCTTTGAAAATTATAATTTTTTCAAAGTAAACGCTTCTGGCCCCCAGGCCCATTTTGGGTGGGGAGGAGCCGAGAGACAGAGGCTTGGACATGTGAAAGCTCGCCTGGCAGTGGACCGCCAGCTCCATCCCAAGATTAGGCAGCCTCAGAGGCATCCATGCATGCTGCCCCTGCTGTTTCCTTTTCATTTTGCCTCCACGATCCTCCACAGAGTCCACCAATGTCTCATTTCAACTCTCTATACCCCAGACGCTGGAGCACGAGAGGATATGCAGCACATCATCCCCTTATCAAACGAGCTGTGTCAGGCAGAATTTTCAGGTGTTTCACCAGATACATAGTGGAACTCGGCCCATCTGTCGCCGCCATGCTGGAGACCTGAAGTTGCAATCATAGCAGCGCAATATGAATGCCCCATACTGTCGCTCTTAATCATGGAAGTCGTCTCCATGGCTGCCTCCACATGTCGTCCCCTTATCAAAAGAGCTGTGTCAGGCTCATTTTTCGGGTTTTTCACCAGATACGTTATGGAACTTGGTCACTATGTCGCCACCATGCTGTGTTATCGACTAAATATACCGTCAACCTTTTGTTCACATAGGAAATCATTTCAACGCTTCTTGCTCACCTCCTTTGGTGAAGCCTGAGTCCATTTAGGGTATGTCGCCATGAGACTCTCTAGCCTGCCGCTGCTGCCGCTGCCTCTGCATGCCGTCCCCTATAGTGTCAGGGTCAATTATTGGATGTTTTAGATGCTATATAGCCTCATTCGGTCACTCTGTCATGGCCATGCTGTTGCCCATAATATTGGCATAATGGTACGATTAAGCAGCCTCAGAGGCATCCATGCATGCTGCCCCTGCTGTTTCCTGTCCATTTCCGTGGTGTTTCCATCCTTTTCTGAGGTTCCCAGGTGTTTGGCCAAGCTTCCCTGTGCAGAGCCTTGGTCCCTTTGAAAAATGCTCGAGTCTCCCATTGACTTCAATGGGGCTCGTTATTCGAGACGAGCACTCGAGCATCGGGGAAAAGTTTGTCTCGAATAATGAGTACCCAAGCATTTTAGTGCTCGCTCATCTCTAAGTGGGACCCTAGAATCAATTTGACTGGTGTACCCTATGATCACTGTTGGCTCATTGTCGTACATCAGTCTGGGAAAGAAATTGTATGCACTCAGGGATCATTGCTGATACTTTAGGTGTAATCAAGGAGCCTAGGCTATGTGACATAGATACAGGGGGGCATTAATCATACACCAATGATACGTATATGATACAGTCCCGAACCCTCCGGATATATCAGGAGGCTCT
Source organism: Engystomops pustulosus (assembly GCA_019512145.1). NCBI lineage: Eukaryota > Metazoa > Chordata > Amphibia > Anura > Leptodactylidae > Engystomops > Engystomops pustulosus. Next base: position 116,431,655 of record CM033644.1, on the reverse strand, counting down.
GGTCTCTTGATGTATTCAGCGGGGTGGATGCATCGGCAGAGCTTCACAGCCAGCAAGCTTTCATTTCACCCCCCTTAATGCCCACTTGGTGTGGAAGGGAAAATCTTTGTGATTTTTTCAGGATTGTATGCCAAAAAAATGGCGTAGAAGTCCTGATAAATGTCCTACAGGAAATTGGAAGAATGGTACATACAGATTATTATTTTTCAAATATGCATAACAGAACGTATTGATCAATGTTTTTTTAGCTATATGCAAAGCTTATACACACAATTCTTTCTTTGGAATACAAACATAATCATATCAAGTATAATACATTTACAAAGTTCAGGTGTGATAAAAACTATGCTTTTGAATTTGCATGAATGAAAGACTTAAGGCTGAAAGTGGCTGAGTTACAAGGCGGCAAATTCTGCCCTTAGACATCACTTTTTCCAAGTGCACATCTGGAAATATTGGCAATAGAACAGCATGTTAGTAATATATCAAGACACCTCACTTCCCTTCTTCTTTCTCCACAGGCAGTACCATAACTGTCCATGGTTTGTGTCTACACACACATACAGATAATGGACAAGTGTGGTGCTGTTCTTTTGCTTTATTACTGTATTGTAAGAAATCAGACATGCTACTGTAATTATGGAAACACCTTTAACTTAGGTTTTATGGCTATTGTTCTACAGCTGGCATTTTACTCATTCCAAATAAGATGATTCCTTACAATATGCATACTTTCTATCTTACCTTGCCGGTTTAGTCTGCACACAGGATTATGAAGACAGGGCTGGGTCACAGGAAGTGCCGGCTTAACTGAAAAGGGTTGTGTGAGGGCACTGCTTGATTTAATCTTAGCAGGACCAGCACATTGTTCTGGTAAATGGTTTATTGAAACACTAAGACCAGGGACTTAAACTTTAGGTTACTTTTATACTATATAAATGTGTTACATGTTGTTGATGATTTTGTAAATATTTATTGCACAACAAAAGCCAAGTTAATGAAATGACACAGAGCAACCAGTACATAAATGTATACAATGTTAATATTTAGCCACTCTTATATTTACTCAATGGGGTTGCCTCTTGATTTCTTACCCTACTTGCCCTTTTATGCTTCTATTTCATTCCACTTGCCATGCCATGTCATGTATCTGATATTAGGTGGATTATTACTAATTTAATAATCCTTGTGAACGATTTTAACCCATTAAATTGCTATTTAATGCCAGCGGTACATGTAGCATAATACCAGTGAAAGCATAATGGGTGGCATTTGTACAAATTTCAACCACGTATTGCATAATAAAACCTGCAGCACATAATGATTGCCAAATCAACAGTATGTCCATTATTGGAAAACTACAGCTGAAATCTGCGGCAAAAATTATCTGCTCTCAATTAGTCTACAATCTGAATGCACTGAACCCATTTTGGCCCAATTGGTTTTCTCTTCATTCTTTAGTGATTTTTCACTGATGCTATACATCTAAAGCATTCCTTCTAATGGGCTCAGTTTAGAACCTGTTCTTTTTGTGTTCACTTTTTGTTCTTTTGTGTTATTTTTGTGTGATGACATTGGATTAGTGGGAAAAAAAAAATAAAGTGTGAAAAAGCCAATTAAAAAAATTTGGTCAGCGAGGCACAACTGAAAAACCACCGTAGCCAGGAAGATAACACCGATCTGTATTTCTCCACTAGCCAAAATGAGTTCAGTGAAAAATCCCTGATGTGAAGAAAAATGCCAATGTGAAACCACCCTTAGAGCTCTTTCACAGTGGTGTTGGTGCTCAGCCTCATTTGAGCTCCCGTTGGTTTTGTCTCCGCTGTATCTCAGATTTTTTCTCTTGATGCATCCATTTTGGCCACAAAAAAACCTGAAAGTTTTACATTGCTTTGCAAACATCATGCCTGGTTTTTCAGCCTCATCAGTGAAAAAAACTGAGGTTGTATCCATTTTTGGGGGGGACCAGTAGACTTCTATTGCCTTCCGTGATCCGCATCAGTGAAAAAAATAGGACATGTTTCATCATTTTTTCCCGGACAACGGATTAGTGAAAATACAAGCCAGTGGGGGAGGCCCTGTGACTATACTGGGTGCTGGAGGGACTTTGACTATACTGGCCATGATAACAATACTGGCTATAGTAGGGTCATCATTGTAAAATTGCCCACTTTGGGACTGTTATACTGTTTATGAAGTGAGGAGCCTAAAATGTTTTTGTGTTCTACAGAATCTACAGAAAAAAGCTTAGGGACTTCATGAAGCTGCCATGGAGGGCTAGGATAGAAGATTTAAAGTAACAGCTGGTATTATCCCTAAACTCACAATGCTGCAGGATCGCCCCTGTGCTGTGACTCTTTGTTATTTTCTCTTTTACTCAAAGAGCTACAGTCACAGTACACTGTCATACATGGGGCTACAGCCGCAGTACACAGCCATGCATGGAGCTACAGCCGCAGTACACAGCCATACATGGAGATTCAGCTGCAGTACACAGCCATACATCAAGCTACAGACACAGTACACAGCCATACATCGAGCTACAGCCACAGTACACAGCCATACATCGAGCTACACGAGCCAGCCATACTCGAGTACACCATACGCCATGCATGGGGCTACAGCTGCAGTAAGCGCATACATGGAGCTACCAGCGCATTAGCAGCATACTGAGCTACAGCCACAGTACACCCCCATACATGAGCTACAGCCACAGTACACAGTCTACATCGAGCTACGACACAGTACACAGCCATACACGAGCTACACCGCGTACACAGAGCCAGACATCGAGCTACAGCCACGTACACAGCCCCAAATTACTCGAGCTACGAGCCGCAGTACAAAGCCATGCATGGGGCTACAGCTGCCGATAAGCAGCCTCACATGGAGCTACCACGCAGTAAGCAGCCATACATAGCGCTACAGGCCGCAGTACCAAGCCATAACACGAGTACACCCAGTAACACACCATACATGGGCTACAAGCCGCAGTACAAACAGCCGCCATGGGCCTAAGCCCAGTACACAGCCATCCATGGAGCTACAGCCACATACACGCCACACTGGAGCTACAGCCGCAGTACACATCCATACATGGAGCTACAGCCATGTCACAGTTATACTAGGAGCACAGCCACAGTACAACAGTAACATGGAGATACAGCCCAGCATACCAGCCTACCGATATACAGCCGCAGTACACAACAGCCGTACCAGAGCTACAGCCGAAGTACACAGCCATACATCGAGCTACAGCTGAGTACAACTCATACATGGGGCTACAGCCGCCTACAACAGCTCATACATGGCTGCTACAGCCGCAGTACACAGCCTCATGAGCTACACAGCCGCAGTACACACATACGGAGATACAGCCGCAGTACACAGCCATCTCTTCGAGCTACAGCCGCAGACACAGCCATACATGGAGCTACAGCCGCAGTAACACAGCCATACATGGAGCTACCAGCTGCATACCTGCCATACAGGAGCTACACCACAGTACACAGGCATCATGGGGCTACACTGCAGTTACCATCCATACATGGGCTACCACCGCATAAACACCATACATGGACTATAGCCGCAGTACACAGCCATACACGGAGTTACAGCCGCAGTACACAGCCATACATTGGGAGCTACAGCCACAGTACACAGCCATCCATGTGAGCTAAAGCACAGTAACCAGCCATACATGGAGCTACACGCCACAGTACACAAGCACACTACATGGAGCTACAGCCACATGACACAGCATACAGAGCTACAGAGCATAGTACATATCACATGAACTACACCATCTACACAGTTATACATGGAGATACAGCCACAGTAACACAGCCATACACAGAGCTACAGCGAAGTACACTCCATACATGAGAAAAACACAGCCGCAATACACAGCCCATACATGGGGCTACAGCGCGCTACACATCCATACATGGGGCTACAGCCGCCGTACAACAATCCATACAATAGGGCATACAGCTCAGTACACATCCATACATCGAGCTACAGCCCAGTACACAGCCATACATAGCTACAGCCACGTACACAGCCACTGACATCGAGCTACAGCCGCAGTACAACAGTAGCAGCCATTCATGGAGCACCAAGCAGTACAGCAGTCCATACTGGAGCTACCACAGCAGTAAGCATGGCATACATGAGCAGAGCCACAGTAAACATTAATATATTAAGTTTTTTTCCCAGCGATGGTTGGACACAGTTAGGGTGCATTCACACTGCCATTGTGGGAACGTATATATGGCTGTAAGTTTGCAGCCTTGTATATCTTTCCATAGACAGCAAAAGGCTCCCACTGGTGATACTGTGCCACACATGTGTGCCAACATTCACAGGGAAAAGATAGCGCATGCACTATCTGTCCCTGTGTGCACAGCAGTGCAACACTATCTCCTAAGGATCCAGAATGTGTTTTACACCTTATTAGGAGTAGTCTGGTAGTCTTTCTTGTCATGAAGGGTGGCCCCCAAAAGATTCCTCTGGTGGGCCCAAGGTACTCCAGTCCACACTGTGTGTATACATAAAGTGTTCAGTTTAAAGTTCAAGACTTAAGATGTGGAAGAGATAAGGTAGTAGTAACTTGCTCTAAGGAATGCTGCTCTATATCATAATTGTAGTATCCTGCTTATGTTCTAGTACTTGCTTCTTAAAATATTTTACTTTAATGAGACACATGCCTTGTCTCACCAGACACACCTAGTTTGCATTACTAACGTCAGATATCTTCCTCATTCTTTATTTGCTCATTCATTTATTTATGGAAATTGTTGAAAAGTATTTGCATTGCCTTTACTCAAAGATTGGGGGGTAACTTTTATTTTCGATGGCTGTTCACATACTTTGAGAAATGAAAAGCAAATACTGCCAGTTACTACCAGTATTTACTTACTGTTGTTCTCCTCAGAATAATTGGTCATAAATGGTGTAGGTAAAATATTCAATTTATTTATAACATTAGTGTATAATGTGTTTCGGGAGCGGATCTCTCCCTAGGTCCAATTTAAATACACAGATGACTCAGTTGTGAAAAGAAAAGAAAGTTTCCAAGGAAACACTTTTAAATAGTGAAGTACAATACTTCAAGCTGTAAGTTTCTGAGGAATCGCTTCTTAGAAAAGGTAACTAGCAGTGGAGTTAAAGGGGTTTTCCCATCTCAGCATTTACATTTAATTTAACCCCTAAGGGACGTGGTCCTTTTTCGTTTTTTGCATTTTCATTTTTCACTCCCCACCTTCAAAAATCTGTAACTTTTTTTTCCATGAAAAGAGCTTTGTTTGGGCTTGTTTTCTGTGTAACAAATTGAACTTCATAGTTGGTATTTATTATTCCATGCCGTGCACTGGGAAGCGGGAAAAAATTCAGAATGCAGTGAAAATGATGAAAAAATGCATTTGCGCCGTTTTCTTGTGGGTTTGGATTTTACAGCTTTCACTGAGTGCCCCAAATCACATGTCTATTTTATTCTTTGGTTCGGTATGATCACAAGGATACCAAATTTGTACAGGTTTTATAATGTTTTCATACATTTAAAAAAATTAAAACCTTCTGTACAAAAAAAAAAATTCTTCATTTTGCCATGTTCTGGCACTAATAACTTTTTCATACTTCAGTGCATGGAGCTGTGGGTGGTGTCATTACCCAGTGTTTAAACCCCGTAGCGGGAACAATTTGTTTGGGTGGGGGGCCCGCCCAAAGTCGAAAATGACATTTTTGCCATTTTGAAAATATAAAAAATTCTATAAAAAGTGATCAAAACCCATACAGTCCTCAAAAGAAAGCATTGACACATCATCAAAGTCCAATAAAATGACATTTTTTGCCATTTTGAAAATATAAAAATTCTTAAAAAGTGATCAAAACCCATACAGTCCTCAAAAGAAAGCATTGAAACATCATCAAAAGTCGCAAAAAATGACACCACCCAAGCTCCGGGCACTGAAGTATGAAAAGTTTGTGCCAGAACATGGCAAAATGAAGAATTTTTTTTTTGTACAGAAGGTTTTAATTTTTTTAAATGTATGAAAAAATTATAAAACCTGTACAAATTTGGTATCCTTGTGATCGTACCGAACCAAAGAATAAAATAGACATGTGATTTGGGGCACTCAGTGAAAGCTGTAAATCCAAGCCCACAGGAAAACGGCGCAATGCATTTTTGATCCATTTTCACTGCATTCTGATTTTTTTTTCCCAGTGCACGGCATGGATAATAAATACATCACTATGAAGTTCAATTTGTTACGCAGAAAACAAGCCCAAACAGAGCTCTTTTCATGGAAAAAAAAGTTACAGATTTTTGAAGGTGGGGAGTGAAAAATGAAAATGCAAAAAAAACGAAAAGGACCACGTCCCTTAGGGGTTAAATTAAATGCAAATGTGGTGAGATGGGAAAACCCTTTACTCCACTGCCTAGTACCTTTTTCTAAGAAGCGATTCCTCAGAAATTACAGCTTGAAGTATTGTACTTCACTATTTAAAAGTGTTTCCTTGGAAATTTCTTTCTTTTCAACAACTAAATCATCTGTGTATTTAAATTGGACCTAGGGAGAGATCCGCTCCGAAACACATTATACACTAATGTTATAAATAAATTGAATATTTTACCTACACCATTATGACCATATTCTGAGGAGAACAGTAAGTAAATACTGGTGGTAACTGCAGTATTGCTTTCATTTCTCAAAGTATGTGAACAGCCATCGAAAATAAAAAGTAACCCCCAATCTTTGAGTAAAGGTATGCAATACTTTTCACACATTTCCATAAATAAATGAATGAGCAAATAAGAATGAGGAAGATATCTGACGTTAGTAATGCAAACTAGGTGTGTCTGGTGAGACTAGGCTGTGTCCATTAATAAAATATTTTAAGAAGCAAGTACTAGAACATAAGCAGGATAACTACAATTAGATATAGAGCAAGCATCCTTAGAGCAAGTTAACTACTACCGTTATCTCTTCCACATCTTACAGTCTTGAACTTAAAATGTAACACTTTTGTATACACCAGTGTTGGACTGGAGTACCTTGGGCCACCAGGGAAAATCTTTTGGGGGCACCACCCTTCATGAACAAGAAAGACTACCAGGACTACTCCTAATAGAAGTGTAAAACACATTCTGGATCCTAGGAGATAGTGGTGCACTGCTGTGCACACAGGGACAGATAGTGCATGCCGCTATCTTTCCCGTGACATGTTGGCACACATGTGTGGCACATATCACCAGTGGGAGCCTTGTTGCTGTCATGGCAGATATACAAGGCTGCAAATACAGCCATATATACGTTCCCACAATGGCAGTGGGAATGCAAACCCTAACGGTCCAACCATCGCTGGGAGAAAAAACTTATATATTAATGTTTACTGTGGCTCTGCTCATGTATGCTGCTTACTGCTGTGGTAGCTCCAGTATGGACGCTGTACTCTTGGTTTGCCCATGAATGGCTGCTCTGGTCTGCGGCTGTAGCTCATGTAGGTGCTTGTCTGGTAGCTTGGATGGCTGTGTACTGGGCTGTAGCTCGATGTATGGACTGGTACTGAGCTGTAGGCTCACACATTGTAGTGGATTTGTTTACTGCGGATGTAGGCCCCATGTATGGATGTGTAGGCAGGCTGTAGCCCCATGTATGGTGTCTGTGTATTGCGGCGTGGTGTTTTCTCATGTATGCAGTGTACTGTGTTAGTCTGTTATGGCTGTGTTATGTGGCCTGTATGCTCAGTATAACTGTTATGTGTAGATATGCTAGATATGGTCATGGCTGCTGTAGCTCACTGTATGGCTGTGTACTGTGGCTGTAGCTCCATGTATGGCTGTGTGTACTGTGGCTTGTAGCTCCATGTATGGCTGTTGCTGTGTCATGTTAGGCGGTTGCTTAGCATGGATGGCTGTGTGACTGTGGCTGTAGTCCCAGTGTTATGGCTGTTGTACTGCGGGCTGTGTAACTCCGTGGTATGGCTGGTACTGCGGATAGTCCAATGTTATGGCTGCATTATGCCGAGGTGGTAGCCCATGATGGAGTGTATGCAGATGTAGCCCCATGCAATGCCTGTGTCTGTGGCAGATACTTCCTTATGGCAGGTATGCAGCTGTAGCTCCATGTATGGCGTGTACTGCGGCTGTAGCTCATGTATAGGTGTTGTCTGCGGCTGTAGCTCGAAAAGAAAGATGGTTGTGTACTTCTGGCTGTATCTCCTAGTTGTACTCGGCTGTGTAGCATGAGGCTGGTATGCGGCATGTATGCGGCGCGTGTACGTAGTCATGAGGTGTTGTACCGGCGGCTGTAGCCCCAGTATGCAGGGTTGTACTCCAGCTGTAGCTCGATGTATGGCTGTGTACTTCGGCTGTAGCTCTGGTACGGCTTGTATGGCTGTATCTCTGTCGGCTGTTACTCGGCTAGGCTGTCATCATGGGTGTATTCCATGTATTTTATGTGGTGTAGCTCCTAGATATAAACTGTGATCATGGCGTAGCTCCATGTATGGAGTGTACTGCGGCTGTTTAGCTCCAGTGTGGCGTGTATTGTGGCTGTCAGCTCCATGGATGGCTGTTGTACTGTGGTATAGGCTCCATGGCTGGCTGTTTGTACTGCGGACTGTGTAGCTGCCATGTATGATGTGTGTACGCGGTCTGTACTCGTGTATGGCTTGGACTGGGCTGTTAGCCTATGTATGGATGCTTACTGCGTGGTAGCTCCATGTGAGGCTGCTTAGAGCTGTAGCCCCAGCATGGGCTTTGTACTGCCGGCCGTAGCTCGAGGTAAATTTTGGATGGTTGGTAGGTGCTGTAGCTCGATGTCTGGCTGTGTTGTACGCGGCATGTAGCGCGTGATGGGCTGTGTACTGTGGTCTGGTAGCTCGATGTAGACTGTGTACTGTGGCTGTAGCCTCCATGTAGGAGGGTGTACTGTGGCCTTGTAGCTCAGTTATGGCTGCATTATGCGCTGGTGCTCCAGCTATGGTGCTTTACTGCAGGTAGCCCCATGCATGGGATTGGATACTGCGGCTTGTAGCTCGATTGTATGGCTGGTTGTACTGCGAGCTGTAGCTCGATGTATGGCTGTGTACTGTGGACTTGTAGCTCGATGTGTATGGCTGTTGTTGTGTTCTGTGTAGAGCTTGAATGTATGGCTGTGTACGCAGTGAATCCCTGTATGGACTGGTACTGCGGCTGTAGCTCACATGCATGGCGTTGTACTGCGGCTGTAGTCACATGTTATGACAGGTGACTGTGACTGTAGCTCTTGGGAAAAAGAGCAAAATAACAAAGAGTCACAGCACAGGGGCGATCCGGCAGCATTGTGAGTTTAGGGATAATACCAGTGTTAGACTCTATAATATTCATCCTAGCCCTGCCATGGACAGCTTCATGAGTCCTAAGCTTTTTTCTTGTAGATTCTGTAGAACACAAAAAACATTTTAGGCTCCTAATTCATAAACAGTTAACAGTCCCAAAGTCGGGCAATTTTTTACAATGATGACCTCCATACTATAGCCCGTATTGTTATCATGGCCTCTAGTAAAGTCTCCAAGACCCATAAGTAGCCCTGCCCCAGTTCACTGGGCCTCCCCATGCTGGTATTTGTCCACTTAATAGTTGTCGGGAAAAAAATGATGCAAACATGTCTATTTTTTTTCACTGATGGTGGGGATCCCGGAAGGCAAAAAGAGTCTATGGTCCCCAAAAAATGGATTACAACCTCAGTTTTTTTCAATGATGAGGCTGATGAAAAACCAGGCCATGATGTTTGCAAAGCCAATGTAAAACTTTCAGGGTTTTTTTGTTTATGGCCAAAATGGATGCATCAAGAGAAAAAAAATCTGAGATACAGCGGAGACAAAACCAACGGGAGCTCAAATGAGGTGAGCACCAACACACTGTGAAAGAGCTCTAAGGGTGGTTTCACATTGGCATTTTTCTTCACTCAGGATTTTTCACTGAACTCATTTTGGGCTAGTGGAGAAATAACAGATCGGTGTTATCTTCCGGTCACGTGGTTTTCAGTTGTGCCTCGCTGACCAAATTTTTTAATGGCTTTTTCACACTTTTTTTTTTTTCATAATCCAATGTCTCACACAAAAAACACAAAAGAACAAAAAGTGAACACAAAAAGAAAGGTTACTAACTGAGCCATTTTAGAAGGACTGCTTTAGAAGTAAAGATCAGTGAAACAATCACTAAAGAATGAAGAGAAAACCAATTGGGCCAAAATGGGTTCAGTGGCATCAAGTATGTAGACTAATTGAGAGCAGATAATTTTTGCCGCAGATTTCACGCTGTAGTTTCCAATAAGGACATACTGTTGATTTGGCAATCATTATGTGCTGCAGGTTTTATTATGCAATCGTGGTTGAAATTTGTTACAAAGCCACCCATATGCTTTCACTGGTATTATGCTAATTGTACCGCTGGCATTAAATAGCTATGGGTTAAAATCGTTCACAAGGATTATTAAATTAGTAATAATCCAACCTAATCCAGATACATGACATGCTGGCATGGCAAGTGGAATGAAATAGAACCATAAAAGGGCAAGTTGGGTAAGAAATCAAGAGGCAACCCCATTGAGTAAATATAAGCGTGGCTAATTATTAACTTGTATACATTTATGTACTGGTTGCTCTGTGTCATTCTTAACTTGGCTTTTGTTGTGCAATAAAATTTACAAAATCATCAACAACATGTAACACATTATATAGTTATAAAAGTAACCTAAAGTTTAAGTCCCTGGTCTTAGTGGTTTCAATAAACCATTTACCAGAACAATGTGCTGGTCCTGCTAAGATTAAATCAAGCAGTGCCCTCACACAACCTTTCAGTAAGCGGCACTTCGTGTGACCCAGCCCTGTCTTCATAATCCTGTGTTGCAGACTAAACCGGCAAGGTAAGATAGAAAGTATGCATATTGTAAGGAATCATCTTATTTGGAATGAGTAACAAAGCCAGCTGTAGAACAATAGCCATAAAACCTAAGTTAAAGGGGTTTCCCATAATTACAGTAGCATGTTGATTCTACAATACAGTAAATAAAGCAAAAGACAGCACCACACTTGTCCATTATCTGTATGTGTGTGTAGACAAAAAACCATGGACAAGTTATGGTACTGCCTGTGGAAGAAAGAAGAAGGGAGTGAGGTGTCTTAATATTTATTATATATTACTAACATGCTGTTCTATTGCCAATATTTACAGATGTGCCTTGGAAAAAGTGATGTCTAAGGGCAGAATTTGCGCCTTGTAACTCAGCCACTTTCAGCCTTAAGTTTCTTCATTCCATGCAAATTCAAAAGCATATTTTTTATCAAACCTGAACTTGTAAATGTATTATACTGATATGATTATGTTGTATTCCAAGAAAGAATTGTGTGTATAAGCTTTGCATTATAGCTAAAAAACATCGATATACGTGGTTATGCATATTGAAAAATAAAATCTGTATGTACCATTCTTCCAATTTCCTGTAGGACATTTATCAGGACTTCTACGCCATTTTTTTTGGCATACAATCGAAAAAATCACAAAGATTTTCCCTTCCACACCCAAGTGGGCATTAAGGGGGTGAAATGAAAGCTTGCTGGCTGTTGAAGCTCTGCCGATGATCCACCCGCTGAACATCAAGAGACCAGAGCCTCTGATATATCCGGAGGGTTCGGGACTGTATAACTATACGTATCATGGTGTATGATAAATGCCCCCCGTATCTATGTCACATAGCCTAGGCTCTGATTCACACCTAAAGTATCAGCAATGATCCCTGAGTGCATACAATTTCTTTCCCAGGATTGATGTACGACAATGACGCAACAGTGATCATAGGGTACAACCAGTCAAATTGATTCTAGGGTCCCATTAGAGATGAGCGAGCACTAAAAATGCTTGGGTACTCATTATTCGAGACGAAACTTTTCCCGATGCTCGAGTGCCTGTCTCGAATACGAGCCCCATTGAAGTCAATGGGAGACTCGAGCATAGATTTTCAAAGGGACCAAGGCTCTGCACAGGGAAGCTTGGCCAAAAACCTGGGAACACTCAGAAAAAGGATGGAAACACACGGAAATGGAAGGAAACAGCAGGGGCAGCATGCATGGATGCCTCTGAGGCTGCTTAATCGTACCATTATGCCAATATTATGGGCAACAGCATGGCCGACAGAGTGATTCCGAATGAGGCTAATTAGATCTAAAAACAGCAATAATTGACCCCGACACTATAGGGGACGGCATGCAGAGGCAGCGGCAGGCAGCGGCAGGCTAGAGAGTCTCATGGCGAAATACCTAAATGGACTCAGCTTCACCAAAGGAGGTGAGCAAGAAGCGTTGAGAATGATTTCCTATGTGAACAAAAGGTGACGGGTATATTTAGTCGATAACACAGCATCATGGTGGCGACATAGTGACCAAGTTCCATAACGTATCTGGTGAAAAACCCGAAAAATGAGCCTGAACACAGCTCTTTTGATAAGGGGCAGACATGTGGAGGCAGCCCTGGAGACGACTTCCATGATAAGAGCGACAATATGGGGCATTATATTGCGCTGCTATTGATTGCAACTTCAGGCTCCAGCATGGGGCGGCGACAGATGGGCCGAGTTCCACTATGTATCTGGTGAAAACACCTGAAAATTCTGCCTGACACAGCGTTTGATAAGGGGATGATGTGCTTGCATATCCTTCGTGCTCCAGCGTTGGGTCTATAGGAGTTGTTGAGACATTGGTGGACTCTGTGGAGGATGTGGAGCAAAAATGTACAAGGAAAACAGCAGGGGCAGCATTGCATGGATGCTGAGGCTGCTAATCTTGGGATGGGAGCTGAGCGGTCCACTGCCAGGCGAGCTTTCACATGTCCCAAGCCTGTTTAGGCTCCTCCCCACCAAAAGGGCCTGGGGCCTGAAGCGTTACTTTGAAAAAATTATAATTCAAAGCAGGCCGGAGGTCGTTTGAATAATTTACATAGGAATAATGGAATAGCACAGTGGTTCTATTTTAATTGTTTTATACGGAAATGGTTCATGATAAGAGCGACAGATGGGCATCCTATAGCGTGCTATGATTGAAATTCAGGTCTCCAGCATGGCGGCGACAGATGGGCCGGTTCACTTGATCTGGTGAAACACCTGAAATTCTGCAAGTCGTTTGATAAGGGGATTGAGTATGGAGCAGTGAACTAGTAGTAGTAAAGGTGCTGCTTAGTAAACATGTTAGTTGGAACTTGGATGGTGGCGCTCCGCTGCCAGGTGAGCTTTCGCCAATCCAAGCCCCTGTCTCTAGGCTACTCCCCAAAAGCATTCTAAGAAACTTTTGTATAAGATCAAGTGTAGTAGCTTCTTATAAGTTTGGGTTATGCGGTGAGGGGAACATGTAAACAGATGCGCAAGAAGCGCTGAATAATATCAGTAAATGATAAAGTTGCCAGTATATTTTGTGGATTACAGCAGAGGTGGCGACAAAGTTAGAGTTTGATGTGGAAGCCATGAAAACAGCCCAAAATTCGCCTGACAACAGTCGTTGATAAGTAGACCATGTATGGAGGCAGCATTATGGACACGACTTTGGAGCAAGCTATGTGCAATACAGGGTGTGACGGTAGCAAAGGAGACAAGTTGTGGAGGCTTACTATGGAGACATTTAAGGATAGTGCCTGTATGGGCAGTCCAAAAAAGTTTTCAAACCAGAGGAGCAGGTAGGTGGTACTCCAGAAAAATTAAATAAATTGAGTGCTGTATGTGGGCAGTCCAAAAAAGTTTTCAAACCAGAGGAGCAGGTAGGTGGTCCTCCAGAAAAATTAAAATTAGATGAGTGCTGTATGTGGCACTCCAAAAAATTGTTTAAAACAGAGGACACGCGGGTAGGTGGCCCTCCAGAAAAATTAAATACATAGAGTATATAGCTAGAGCCAGTTGGCCCTGGCAAAAAATAGCCAGTTTCCTCTGCTTTAGTGTACAACAGAGGAGGACGAAGGAGGACATTGAGGAGGAGGAGTGCATACATTTTCAGGTTTGAGCTTCTTTCACCTGGTGGGAGAATGAAAATCCGGAAAAAATCCAGGTGCTTTATTACTCTGATAAGAGGTCGCCTGTCAGCGCTGTCAGTCGACCAGGCGTGTACGTTATCGGTTGATGATGCCACCAGCGCATAAAACCCGCTACGGACAACACGCTAGTGCAGGGCAGGCAAGAACCTCCAGGTGGGACCTGGGATGGCAGCTAGGCAAATTAATCACATTCAACAAACATTTACCAAGGTAAAGAAAGAGATGACGGACTGACGTGGTGTCCTTGCCGGTTTCCACATAAACTCATCCCCAATGCAAGTACTTCATAATTGATAGTACATTTCTTTTTCTTGTATTATATGTATTTTTATCTTCTTCTTTCATTTTCTTAACTAGAAGAGTTTAGTGTTATAGAAATTTCGATTATTGCATTACCAAAGTATAAAACTTTACGCAGACAGGCACAGTTACATGTACTAAAAGGTACACTACTCATGGGTACTCCACCTTATGTCAGCCAAGTGAAGCACCAATCCCCACACACACGAACATGGGTATAAGATAATGTCCCTTATGTAAACAGGTTTTTTTTTAAACAGCCCTTACAAAAGATCAATGTTATGAGGGAATTAACAAAAACAAAAAGCAGCCATATTTCTCCAGCCAAGAGACACAATAAGTAAAAGAAAAAAAAAAACACCCCAATCTCCCACCCCCAATTCCCCATGATAATAAATCCCTCATGACTCCCAAAGAAAAGAGAGGGGTTATGATAGGTTTCCATCTAATACGGCTCAATACAATTCAAAAACCAAATTATACAACCACTCAGAGCCGCTTCATGTATAATAGTAGGCTTAATAAATAACTCCCATACACCCTTAATGAATGTGTACTAGAGTGAGCGAACACACTCGTCAGCTGATGCCGTTCGAGCTTAGCGTAACTGGCTTAAAACTGCTCTTTGCTGACGGACATTACTTCGCCAGCTCAGGAAAAATGGCATCTCCCGCGTTTTGATTTTGGCGGCCGAACACAGAGCCAATCACAAGCCAGGGAGATCGGCACTACGCACCAACATGAGTGGGGTACCTACAGTCATAGCAGGTTGGATGGCCTGATAGGTGACAGCTGTAATAGATCACCCTGACGGCAACTGCTCGCATCATTCTCTGTCTGGCATGCCGTATAGGGAGAGTAGCTGCTGCTGCTGCAGGGATAGCGTAGGGTGTTAGGGTTATTAGAACTAGTGTTAGGCAGGAGGGAGTCTACAGAACCCAACAGCCCTTGTTAGGGGCTAGAATAGGTTATCATTATTATTTTTTTTCTTGTTGTGTGTGGCTCGGCTTTGTGGCAACTAGTAACAGCTAGTACCAGATATGTGAGGATTTGCAGGGAGGTGCGAACATTAACTCAGCTCTTAGTGACAACACACAATCTCAAACACCTAAGTGGGATAATTATATAGGGGTTTGATTGAATTAGGCACAGTCTGACGATGTTTTTTTTTTCAAACTTAACATGACTTAAAATCCGTCTGTTTTGGGCTGTCTGTAGGTTAGAAAACTAAGGCATCCAAGATAACCCAACCGACTTTCTTAGCCACAATAGCGTTATACTATATCATATTTGGTTGATTTGGTGCTTGTGGTGGCCTTGCTGGCACTAGTAGTGACGCTAGTACCTTATTGTGAGGCATTTGCAGAGACTTGCGGACTGTTCTATTTTCGCTCTTAGCTGACACACACATCTCAAACACTAATGGTACATTTATTAGGGGTCTTGATTGAATTAGGGCACAGTCTGGACGATTTTTATTTTTTTTTCAAACTTGTAAAGTGACTAAAAAGCCAGTTGGTGTGCTGGTATAAACTAGGCTACAAGATACCCAACCGAATCTTTATTAGGCACTAAATAGCGTTATACTGAACCTGAATGCAAGGAATGGTTGTGTTGTGACAACGGCCGTAACCTGGTGGCGGCCTTGCAACCAGCAGACTGACACATGTGCCATGGCTGGCCATGTGTTTTTAAATCTCTAGTTCAGCGGTTTCTCAAGACATACCCCAATCTGTTGATTTGATCATGAAGGTGCGCCACATCTGTGCGAATTTCAGGAAGGCCCAGCACAGAGAGGCTGCCACTCTCAGGACGGAGCAGCGCCGGCCTCCAACTGCCCACCACCGACCTGCTTGGCGGCGTGCCCACCGAGGTGGAATTCAACATTACCATGTTATCCAGAGTTTACCAGAGCAGCGCGAGAGATTGTAGAGTGCCAGATGTCAACTTCCACCAGAACTGGTTAGTAAGGAGTTCAGCTTCCTCAAGTCAACAATGAGGAAAGTGGACGTGGATGTCTGATTATCTGTCAGGTGTTGAGTAACTTTGAGGAGTCAACCAAGATGGTCAGTGGCGTGCGCCAATCATCAGGCCTCACCATCCCGTGCTTGGCCTTTTGAAAAAAACTCTTGGTCAGCATGAAGTCGGAAAGCTTTGCGCGTCACGCAGATGACAGGGAAGAAGATTCCCGGTTGATAGCCAAGCACCCCTCGGTCTGTTTCTCAGCGCATATCGCCCCCCGAGGAGGTGGAGTGAATGAGGAGGAAGAGAATGTTGGCGGAGGACAGAAGAGGGGAGCATTGTTCCGTCCTTCATGTGTCAGGTGTATGGGCAGAAGAAGAGTAGTTGGGGAGGAGGAAATGGAGAAGAGAGTCAGGCCAGTGAGGGGAGGCATTATGCGCGTTGGTACTCGGCCGCATAGGGCAGATTTCATGCTAGGCTGCCTATCCCGTGACCCTCACGTTCAAAGAATTTCATTCCAGCACCGGATTTTACTGGGTTAATTTTTTTTTACTCTCTGGACCCAAAGGTACCAAGCAAAATCTGTCCCCTCTATCCTGGAGAGGAAAGGAGTGTAGAATGCATTGAATTACCGCAGGCCCCTGGTTTGGTGAACTTGAAACAGTATTTCCCTTATGACAGCCTATAGCGGCCAGGGAGGGCGTACTTTCTCGGGACAAGTAGCGAGGGAGCGGGTAGGCGAGCAGGGAAGCTTGCCAGCACTGGCAGGGGTATAGGTACACGCTTTAAAAGGCCCTTTGCCAGTTTTATTGTCACCCCAGAAAGGACACTGTCACCTGTCCCCAGTCTCGGCAGCGTAGTAGGGCTGATCTTTACAGAAAGATGGTGAGGGAAAGAGTAGAGATGACCATACCATCGTCCTAAAAGATCACACAGTACATTAAACTATGGGTTTCAAGCTGGACATGGGCATGAACTGCGTGCTTACTCTTGGAAGTTCTTGCCTTGCCCTGCCGCTAGCGTGTTGTCCGAGCGGGTTTTCAGCTGCAGTGGTGGCATCAAAAGACTTGCAACATTTTTTTATTTGTAGGCGTTTGTGTTAGTAGGGCATTTTAGATTTCTGGTTCTTTTTTTGAGCGGAAGCCTTAGCCAATATACAAAGACTTAAAAGACGATCTAACAACCCCCTACCCACCAAAGGAAGCCATTATAGATTCTTGAGTGAGAGTTCAATACCTATGCATCGGGGCAAGAACAGAAAATACAGCCAGAAGCGCAGAACAGAAGAAACAAACTAAGCTCACTTAACGACACCAACCTACGGATGTTACAACTAATTATAGACCAATAATTCACACTTCTCAACCATGATATACAAATAAACGGCGCAAAATATTGGCGAACAGGCTTAAAACCATCATCCATCAATTCATACACTCCGACCAAGCCGGATTCACACATAATCAAGTCTACAACAAATGTGAAACTAAAAAACACAGCTTTATTCTAACTGGCGACCGAAAAGGCGTTTGGCAGATGTAAACTGCGGAATATCCTTTTCGGTACTTGATTAAATTGGCTTTAAAGAAATATACACTCTGCATTAAAGATTTAGTTAAACCCACCCCTAGCACAAGTTTTAATAACGGGGAATTATTATCATGCCATTCAAATTCACCAATGGCTCGTGAAAAGGTTGCCCTTTTCCCCAATACTATTATACTCTCCATTGGATAACAATTAGAGAACGTCATTAGCAAACCAGAAAATTTAAAGGAATTAAAATGGGTCAATTAGATAAATGTTATTCATATTAGAGAGGACATAATACTCACTTTAAGCGACCAAAAATCACCTCACTGCCTAATGTCTTACAATAGCAATAACAAGAATTTAGTAAAAATATTGTACTATAAAATAAACAAAAACAAAAAACCAGGCTCTCCCCTATACAACTACAATCACCAATTTAACCTCCTTAAAACAATATAACTAGGCGGGCAAAGGGATCTGGTATTGGTTATGAAATAACAAAACCGTACAAAATTTACTTCCACACATGTTTAAACTTACAACCACAATTGACAAAGCCTGGAAGCATACTCCAAAAGCAATTATGGTGGCAGATAGATTTATTACGGGCAATTCGCGAGCGCGCACCGTTCTATGGAGGTTGGGACTTCGGGTTCCGGCGATTTCCGGGTTGTGGGTCGCTGCGCATGAAGAGCATGGAAGAACAGGAGTTCACCCGCATCGTGTGTGAAGGTAAGCGCGGGTCCAGAGGCACTATTTTGTTTTAAATGAGGTGGATTATTCAGAATCGTGGGTTTCGTTGCCATTCCCGATCCGACTCAAGTATGCTGCCGGACGACGAGTGCTGCCACAATCCGTAGCGGCGCCAAAACCGGGTAATAAGGGGGGAAAATCGTCGCAAATCGGAAATATTTGGGTAACAAAGGGGAAAAACGAGAATTCGACTTTGGGCGCCAATTTCCGTTACGGGGTTAAACACTGGGAAAAATCGCTAATATATTTTGATAGATCGGACATTTTGGGAAGCAATGATACCTAATGTGTTTATAATTTTTACTGTTTATTTATATTTATATCGGTTCTAGGGAAAAGGGGGTGATTTAAACGTTTCCTTTTTTTTTACTATTTTTTCATATTTTTTTACATTTTTTTTACCATTATTTGAGATCCTCCAGGGTAATTTAACCCTGCAGGGTCCGTTTGCTAATGCTATATACTGCAATACTACTGTATTGCAGTATATAGCTATTTTACAATGATATTTAATAGCCTGCCCTCAGCTGGCTATTATAAATGATTGCACCTGGCAAGCCTACTCTAGGCCAGTGATGGCCAACCTATGACACGCGTGTCAGCACTGACACACGTAGCCATTTTCAGTGATACACGGCTGCTGGAGAAAAATTGCTGTAGTGCAGTTGTCTGTTGTCTGGGGCCGGCCGGGCGATCGGTTGGCGATGTGGTCTGCAGCGAGCACCTGCATCTCAGTCAGAGAGATCGCAGCTGCTGCTCTCGTCGTCCTGTCCTGCTCTGCGGAGGCCGCCCAATGACGCCAGAGTGGAGCGTGGAGACAGAGCAGCCCCAGCTCGCAAAGACGCAACCTATGCTGTGCCTGCGCGGGAACATCTACACAGGAGCTGAAGCAGCCTGAAGAGGAGTAACGGAGACTCGTGGTGTCGTTGGAGCCTGTGCCAGTTAGGTAAGTTAATTTATTGAGTTGAGCTCTGCCGGGCTGGGCTGTGATGTACACTCTTTTGGGGGGCACTTCTCAGGACACAAATGTCCTTAAAACTAGCTGTTACTGGACTGCCACAGGTTCACCATCACTGGAAGAATTCCCCCTCCCCCTCACTTATCTTAGTTCATGGCACCCCACACAAGTTAAATAACAGCAAGACCAACAAAAGAAACCAACTGACAGATTAACAAAGAAGTCACTAAGCAGGTAAGTTAAATAACTATACGTATTTGTTATTTAAACTCTAAATATCACAAAATTTAGTTTTTTTTTCTCAAGGTGACACACCACCCGAGTTATGCTCGGTTTTTTGGCGAATTTTGACACACCAAGCTGAAAAGGTTGCCCATCACTGCTCTAGGCTGCCATAGCAACCGATCGGCCATCTAAGATGGTGGCGCCCATATAACGGTAAGTTAGGCACCGCGGTCGGGTTCGGCAGTGACAGGCAGTGACAGGCGGGTGTTGGCTGTTTTATACAGCCGTTACCCGCTGTGTATGGAGAGAGCTCCACTCGTGAGCTCTCTCCATACACCCCTTGCCACACGAGGACGATATAGTTTGTCCTCGGTCGGCAAGGTGTTAATTCATTTCCCATATGTAAACATTTCTTCAATTGGATGTTATTTTAAAAAATTTCCTGTGTGAAGATAATTTCTCATTAATGTAGCCATCTTGTCCTTTAGAAACGAGATGGCTTCCTCGGATACGACCACCCCTGGCAGCGGTGGCCAGACATGCTCTATTGAGTCCTGCCTGACCTCCTGGATTCAGCATTCATTACCACAGGACGGATGTGGGACATACAGTAACTCCTCAGACATTTAATATTCAGAAACCTTTTGTTTCTTTGTGCAATCGGTCTGGTTTCTAAGGGACCATATGACTACATCTATGAGAAATTATCTTCCCCCAGGTACATTTTTTTTAATAACATCTAATTGAAGAAATGTTTATATAAGGCAGACTAATGAAACAGAATGTGAATGCCCAGGCGAGAATACCCGTTTAAACACTTCACAAGCTTCTTCTCACTGCTGGCCATAAGCTGTGTATGACTTCTTATTAATTTCACAGGAAGAAAACAAAGTGATAATGGTGACAAGATGCAGTTTATTTTGGTTAAGGAAAATATTTGTTCACTGTTTAGCAGGCCAAGCCAGGTACCAGTATTGTGTCTAGTGTGTTCTGGGACACAGATAAATCAGTTTTAACTCCTAGGATGCAATTTTACAAATTACTTTAGTAAGAAGCATCTAGAGGGATTATTCCAGATGACAGGTCCTCTTTAAGTATTAATAGTCATGTTGTACTTTTATCACAGTTTAAACTTGGGGTGCCTGTAACTTATTGACTGAATATTAATCCCTTACCGACACATGGCATCGTATGCAGGTGAATGGAGATGGCTCACGGGCTGAACTCTCACCATAGCCGGTAAGTCTTTGCTGCATATTGCAGCAAATGTTTACTGGTAACACCCACGATCGGTGCCCGAGGCTAGGCTACCAGGGTGTACTAGATCTGCTTCCAAAACTAGGGTTTAATAGGGACTTATTTTGTGACTACAGTGTCATTAAGACCCTAACCCACGCGGACATAACGCTTATCTTCTCACCCTCTTCCTTTCGTTTCCTGTGCACTCCTCATGGATTATTCATCTACCCCACTGTGACCATTTACTATCACTTTACTGACTCTGGGGTAGCTCTACTCCTAACACTACTTCCTAAGGAGTCTCGCAGATCCCATATTCGGAAGTTTTTGAGACGTACGCAATCCCGGAGGTGAGCCCATTTTTTCATCGCTTATTACAACCTTTAGGACACCCCGAGCCGACTCTCATACCCCTTTGATCTATCTCATTTTCAGATTGGTCACTGATGCCGAGGACTCGAATATGCAAAGCAAAAGATCCTAATACACATTTCGCTGTAAATAGTTGTAAATAAACAAGCACTATCACATTTTCAAATCACGAGTTGTACTTTTCTTTATTAGCTTTTATGTGATTTTTTGAGGGTTATCTCAGTAGACCTCCTGAGAAACCCAACACGCATTATTTTCATCAAAAAATGTAGCAATAGCAGGTGCATCTTCATTTGGGACAAAGTTACTTTTGTTATGTAGCCCAAAATGATTGGGATCTAATGCTTTATCAATAATGATTCTTTGTGTCGGATTATTGTGAAACCAATATTTAAGGCAGTCCCCGGGTTACGTACAAGATAGAGGTTTGTTCTTAAGTTGAATTTGTATGTAAGTCGAAACTGTATATTTTATAATTGTAGATCCAGACAAAAAATTTGGCCCCAGTAACAACTGGAGTTTAAACATTTTTTGCTGTAATGGGACCAAGGATTATCAATAAAGCTTCATTACAGACACCTTACATCTGATTTTTGCAATCTGGGACTAACGTAAAGCATTCAGAAAGCTTCACCAGAGGTCAGAGGGGTCTGTCTGTAACTATGGGTTGTCTGTAAGTTGGGTGTCCTTAAGTAGGGGACTGCCTGTATTGCGCAAAAACCTGTACAAATCATGTTCTATTTGAAATTTGTTTGGGTACATGGGGAAAAAAGATAAGCCTTTTTGTAAAACTGACATTTCATGGTTTGTAATAGTGTATATTTATTTAAGATATATTTACCACGGTTGTTTCTGACTTTTGGTCACAGTTCTCTGGGGTTGATTCCGACTTCTCACTTGTTTTGTTTTTCCTTTCCCGATGCCAATGTTGTCAGCCCCTCCGGGATCTTTTTTTTTTTTTTTTTTAGATAGATTAAAGAAGCTATAGATCGATGCATTGAAAGTGAAAGTAAAGTGTAATTTAAAAAAACTGATTCTTCAAAAAACGGATACTAACTGACACTGAAAGACAAGTGTCCGTTTCTTTAACCAAGAAGTGCCAAGGAGTCAGACCTCGCCAAGGAACCATGTCGCCTTCTGGCAGAGCTCTCCAGCGTTGTTGACCGGCAGTCCCAGCAAATTGCTTATCATGGAGAACTACTAGGCAAAGTTGCCTCCACTCTCCACTGATTGACTCCCAGCATCAGGTTTCTGAGTCTCCTCCTGCTCCTCCTCCTGCTACTCCTCCACCCTAAATATATTTTCATAAACTGCCATTAGAGAGCATTGCCTCTATCCCTTCATTGTCCCTCTACATGCCTGTAAACCTAAGCAATGAGGTCCTAAAGCTGTATGCAAATGACCTGTGAAATGTCCAATGAAGCATTAGCATATTCAAGCTGTCCACTCTATTCATGAGTGGGAGGTACAGCCACACCCCCAGTGCTTGACTGACAGCCTGTATAATGGAGTGAGGCTGTATAATGATGTGCTTCCTGGTGCTGGTGGCCACGCCCCCTGCAGCCTGTGTGTGCATGTGTGTGTGTTTAGGAGAGATACAGCAGCTCCAGGCAGCCATGTTACAGCAGAACATGTCAGATTCATGTGTAGCTGATGTCTGTGTCTCTCACCTGTATATTAGGAGGATGCAGCATGTCAGAAGATGCAGCACACACACTAGCCATACTTTACTATACATTACACACAGACATGAGTAGGGGGAGGAGAGGGGAGGGGTAACAGGGGTGACATCACTGCCTCTGACCATGTGACCAGCCTCTTTTACATGATAAAAAATAGATGATTTTACAAGGAATAATGTATGAAATAACTAGATAAAGGCTGGGATGGGATGCTTGTGAGCTGCTCCAACAGGTAGTAGTGACAGGACAAGTGACACAGATCTGATGACAGGTGTCCTTTAAACCTCTGGACAACCCTTTAAACACAATACAATCCGCACTCACCCCCCGTGACATCATTGAAGGGTTGTGATCGGTTGCCATGGAAGCCTACAGTCTCATAATGACTTGTAGGCTCGCCATGTGTACTGATCTCCAATAGCCTGCAGATGGCTATTGAGGTCATCAGTAAAATTGCTATACACTGCAATTCCGAAGTATAACAGTATATTTATGAGCAATCAGATCCTGCAGGGTTAAAGTACCCTAGAGGGTCTGAAATAATAGTAAAAAAATATTACATTCTTTTTAAATGTAAAAGTTTAAATCATCCCCTTTTCCCTAGAGCACATTTAAAAATAGACAGCAAAAACATGTTAGATCACCACATACCAAAATGTCAGTTCTATCAAAATATAAAAAAGATTATTTCCGAGCGTGAACACTGTAATGGATAAAAGCTCAAATGTTTGAATTGCCACATTTTCATCCAAAAATATTTGAATAAAAATAGGTCCTAAATTAGGTCCTAAATTGATACAAATTAAAATGCCAGAACGTACGGCAAAAATTAACACCTTACATAGGTCCGTACTTAAAACTCCCGCGATGGTCAGCTCTAAACTTCCCCCACCTGACAGTGGACCGGCCATCCGCGCTCAGAGTGCCCAAGACAAAGCCATATACTTGCAGAGAAAAACAAAACTCCAGCGCAGGCTCCTTGGTCTTGTAAAAACAAATTTCCTTTATTCAGCAAACAGCATGGACATACATCGGGTAAAACACAATTATTTACTATGGGTCCGAACACTGCACTTTCGTCGGGTTTCGTGATTATTTCCATTTTGCTCTGAATTGCCCTGGGGTTTTGGTGCACGCGAACGGATTGTGGCACGCCAGCTCTGGGGCTGTGGCCGTCGGACAACCTGGCGGATTCGGACAAACCGCAGAATTTAAAAGGCTAATTGTGACGCAAGATCACTACTTACATGCACCAGGAAAAAGCAGGTGAACTCCGGCGGACTTCGGCGCAGCAGCGACACATGCAGGAACTCGGGCGCACAATCTTAGTGAATCGCGCCGGACCCTAATCCTCGTCGGACAACGCACTGCGGGATCGCGACAGAACCGGGTAAGTAAATTTGCCCCAATAGGTTCTTATCTAAGCATTTTGGCTGAAAAGCCTTAGGCCCCTTCCACACTTGCATTGCAGATCACAACAGAGTCTGATCAGGGCGCAGATAATGCACGTCAAATGGACTCAGGACTGAGGTCTATCTTTTCTATGGCAATTGATGCGTGAAAAACGCATTGCACTTGCATGTGTTTCAGAGTGCAATGCGTTTTTGATGCATCTCCATATGGTGCATTTTTCAAGCGCATGACTTGCAAAAGTAGAGCATGTCGAGCAAGTCTGAAAAAGCCCATTGATTACAATGGGTCAGAGTGCAAAGCAAGTTCTGCGCCCCAAAAGCACGAGTGAAAACCGCAAGTGTGGAAGAGGCCTAAGGCTGGTGCCACACGCAACGCTTTGTCTGCGTTTTCATACCGGGGCGGGCCGCGGCCCGATCGCATCGGCGTTTCTATGGAAACGCCTGCAATCGGGAACGAGCCGCTGGTGTTTTGCATTAACTTAACGCAAAACACCGGAGACAACACAAAGCGGTGCATGTGGCACCAGCCTTAGTCTTGATCTAACCTGGCTCTCACTCCATGGTCTTTTAAATGATACTCCCAATCAATTACACATGTTTTAGTGGGCGGAGAGAGACATACAACTAAAAAACTTCAACTATCAATTACAGCTTTACAATATGTAGAGTTTGCACTAATATTCACATTCAACTTACACAGGTCCATACACCAAAGTGTTAAAAAGTTATTGGCCTCAGAATTTGGCAAAATGACAAATATTTTTCTTTGTACAAAAGATTTACATTTTTTAAAATCTACTGAAACCTAATAAAACCTATATAAATTTTGTATCCCTGTGATTTTTTTCTGTCAATTTCACTGCACTTGGAATTTTTTTCCAGCTTTCCAATACATTGCATAGAATATGAAATGGCTCCACTAAAAAGTACAATTTGTCGCACAGTTAACAAGCTCTCACACATCTCTGTAAACGTAAAAGTTATTGTTTTTGGGATGAGGGGGAGTAATCAAATGAAACAGAAATGAAAAAGGGCTGAGTCCTGTAAGGGTTATTTCCCCTTTTTTTCCAGTGATGGGTTACTTGGCTGTGTTTTGTAGTTTATAAAGCTGTATATCGCACTTTTCTTTTTAAAATGGCGGAAACATTAGCTTTCTGAAAGAAAACTAGTATGATCAGCTAATCTGTACAGGGTAGAATCATCGCCGTTAAACCTGGGAGAGGAGAGATGTTTGTGAATCAATAAAGCTTTCATATAGCCGGTGACTTCCGGTTGTGCCGCTAAGCATGATGGATCTTGTAGTTTGGCTTGTCGGCAGCGCTGGATCACTTGCTGGCTGCTGATCAGAAGCCTGGGGAGTACATCAGGAGGTTAGTAAGCTTTATTTACTGCTGTGATGCGATTTCCACGCGTTACCGGCGCGTTTATATAGGGTTCTAAGTATAGCAGCACTTGTTCCTATGTGGGTCAGAGCGGCCCAGCTGTCCGTGTCCTATGTTGTCATCCTCTTGTGATGCCTGACAGTGTGAACGGTCAGGAGGATTGTGACAGCTGAGTAGTGCGATGTCGCTACGGTAACGTGTGCACCGTGTAGTGATCCCCCAGGACAGTCACACGTGTACGGCGTACTCCTCCCTGGGGCAGCGGAGCCTGGGTCCCATGTTACTGCGGTTACAGGGTGGGGGGCCAGTAACCAGGAAACTGGAGGCTATATATGCTATACTTCCAGGTTGTGCCCATTCGGCCCTCACATAGGGGTGACTCTGGGTCTAGGTTTTACCCTATATAACAGGAGAGCATTGTATGGCGAGTGCCCACCAGTGCCAGTGCATATACCCATGTCATGTATTTGGGGTATATTTCTGGATCTCCCTGTTGCAGCCAATCACTTGACACCATGCATTGTATTTCCCAATATAAAAATGAAAGTAAAGTTATATTAGTTACAGCCGGCACCCCGTGTTTCCCCATGCCGGTTCGGCTCAGATCTTGAGCTGAACCGGCATCGGCTGTGCGTCCGATATATCGGTAGCGGTATATATAGCGGTAAAAGCAAGCAAAATGCAACGTGTAACCAGAGCCTTGGGGCCAGTTCACATCTTCATTTATAGCCTTCAGTAATTTTGAGCCCAAACCAGGAGTGGTCACACACACAGTAGAAACAAACATCCAGCTGGAGAGGAAACTACAATGCTAAAACAATGTATTTTCATTATTGAAAAATCTTTAAAACAAACACCACAAAAGATCTGATAGGAGGTTAAAATGAGGCATGGTTTGTAGGTGGATCCTACAGCTTTCAGTTTAGCCCTCAATTCTGGCAAGTCTGTCGGGTCTTTTAGATACAACATTTTCAATAAAGAAGATTCATTTATTTGGATGTTGGTTTCTCCTACATACTATTTATCCCCTCTCTGTGCATGAAGGATCTGGGATTTCCAGGAATGTCACAAGGTAAACTGGTCACTTCTTTGGTTTTCTCTGAAGACACAATTTGTGCACGTCTTTATACCTCACCTCTGTATAGTCACTGGAAAGTCTTGCACCTGTTCTGTGAGCTCAACCTCACCTGATTTTGGTCCAAATTGATTGAAGCCCTAACAGAGACGTGAACACAAAATACCAGCTTTTGGCTGAATAAAGGAGTTGGCAATCCTTTGCTTGTGTGGGGGGAAAGTCTGGCTAAGAAAATGTGATCAAACTGGTTGGACTTCTCTGCCCCCTTCCAGCACGTGTGGGCACTAGCTGTGTTATTTCTGTGGCTAAACCTTGTCCTCTGGGTGCGTTCACACATGGCGTTTGCATTACATCTACAATGCACACTCCCCAGGGAAACAAGCAACCATATTTTTAGCATTGTGTACATGAAATACACTGGGTGCTGATTACCTATCACATGGGTGATCATGTTGAAACCTATGCACGGCCATTTGCACCACGCTTACAAACGCAATGCAAATGCCACTGGTGAAAGCACACAGACTCTGTAGTCATTTATATCCACCCTTCTGACTGGTGCTTGCCTGTTATAGCTCTAATGTCTTGTAGTCGCGATCTGGCAATCTGTTATTGACCCCAACACCGATGCCTCGATTTTGTTGCGTTTTGGAACGCAAGTTAAGGGCTGTGAGGAAGGGGCTTGTCTGATCATAGATGAGTTTCTACTAAAACGCTTGCAATTGGGGAACGAACTCCAGGTATTTAGCATGTGAACAATTCTTGTGCAGTGCAAGAATTTGCGATTATAACGGCGACTAGGCCCTCACAACTGCCATAGGTCTATATATGTCCTATTTGCACATGCTCTGTGCAGATGGCATGTTTATAAACATTGGTCATATCTTTAATGGTCATATCTTCTGAACCATAGCACAAATTCTGGTGTCTTATTAAAGAGCTGAACCTCTTCTTTAATATAACATCAGGATTATGTTACTAGGTGAAACTGAAGAACTTGACTCCAGACTGTAACTTTGAGGGCGTGTTCACACATTCCACTAGCGTTGCGTCCGAGCCACGCCCCCTATGCGCTAGCGTCGCGTGTGAACGCGGCCTCTGGTTTATGTTTTACCTAGAAACACGATCTACTAAATTTAAAGAGAAATACTTGCCTTTAAAAGGACACTGGAATTGTGTGTTATAGGTGCCAGGGTTTGTCAGGGTGTGACGGTTTGAAGTGAGCCTCCAGTCTTTGAGCTGAAGGCAGAAAGGAGATTTTCAAAAGTTTGTTCACCCTCTGCCATTGTCTCTGAAAATGTTGATGGATTGACACAATACAGATTTATAATATGTTTTGGTAAAAGTATATACAACTTTACCGCTTATTAAAAAAATGTTAATGAGAAAAATGACAAAACGCAGATTTCTTCACATTTTGATTTGTCTACCATTTATATTAAAAATTCATATGAATGAAAATTATACACAAGTCTCACGTGTAATGAAAAAACAGTCAAATTTATTACATAAAGCTGTTTGAAAGAAATCTTCATTTAATTAGGAGCAGAACAGAGCTGCAAAAATTGACCTGGACATTCAGGAACCAATGACCCTTGGTCACAATGGGCCAATAAGGGTGATGCCACACATGGCGTTTTTGGTCCGTTTTTAAACATCCGTTTTTGGCAGTTTACCATGCGTTTGGCTGCTTACAACCTGTTTATCTATTAAGATAATTGGGAAAAACTGACCAAAAACTCCATGTGTGGCATTACCCTTATTGTTCACTCCTGGTCTAAATCCTTAGATCAGAAATAGGACATCTACCATCACTTTACCTGACGATGAGTACAGAGCTGCTCTGTCCCGCACATTTGCTCAATTTCATATTTTATAAAATATTCATATTTTATTAAATCCAGCCACAAATAAGTGCAATGGGGGATGGGACAGGGAAGTGAGTTGCTATCATCTATCATCAGGTAAATCTGATGGTAAAAAAATTCGGCGCATACTGATACCAGTTTATTATATATTCTGTCCATTTTATCACTACTCAAACTCCAGGAAACAGTCAATAAATCTGAACCCACACCTCCCTCGCCGCCTTTGTGTTACCTTTCAAAACGCAACACCAACACTTTGTGTGAACATGGTCCTGAGGGTTCTTTGATTTGTGGGGTTTTCAGTGGGGTTTTCAGTCCTAGTGAAATGCTACCATTTTACAGCTTGAAAATAGTGAGAGCTATAAAACATTAAAAAAAAAAAAATTTCTCATTAAGATACTATATAGTCCAGTGTAAACAGTCGGTATGCCATTGTATAAGCTGTGCAGTAGTGTGCATGTTGCCTAGCTCTCATATGTATAATATAATATGTATAATATCGTGTATAAGCTGTGCACTAGTGTGCATGTTGCCTAGCTGTCATATCCTGTGGTATAAACAACCCTGTGTTAAGCAGTGACTGCAAGGTATATGCTTTTCGAGGCTGGGGTCTGTAACTTTCAGCAATTACCCGTATATACTCGAGTATAAGCCGAGCCCCCTAATTTTACCACCAAAAATTGGGGAAACCTATTGACTCGAGTATAAGCCGAGGGTGGGAAATGCATTGGTCACAGGTCCCCCCCCCCCCCCCATATAGCCAGCCATCCCCCTATAGTATACAAGTAGTGTACACCCTGCCCCCAGTAGTATACAGCACAGCCCAGCCTGCCCCCAGTAGTATACAGCACAGCACAGCCTGCCCCCAGTAGTATACAGCACAGCCTAGCCCAGCCTGCCCCCAGTAGTATACAGCACAGCCCAGCCCAGCCTGCCCCCTCCGTTTTCTGGCTTCCGTGCCTGTCTTCTCTAACATCGTGCTGGGCGCCGCCATTCCTCTCTCCTGCACAATGTTAGAGAAGAAAGATGACAGGCGCGGAAACCAAAAGAGGACCCGCGGGGACATTGGGGGAGCAGCGCTGCGCATCGGGGCCACCGGAGGGTGAGTATATAAGTTTATTATTTTTTAAGTGGGGCGTGCTTGTATTGACTCGTGTATAAGCCGAGGGGACGTTTTTCAGCACATTTTTTGTGCTGAAAATCTCGGCTTATACACAAGTATATACGGTATTTCCTTGGATCCAGAATGGACAGCATGCAGTGACTCCTTAATACTTGTCTCCTGTGTTTTCTCTGTTTTCATGTATAACCAGAAAGAGTTTGGGTCTGATGGAGGAAAAGACTTAGAGAACCTGTCACCAGGGACCCCCCCCCCACAAACCACACATAGTACCTTTTAGATGTCTTGATACATGTTTCACTGATGCCTCTATCCATGGGATTAGAGCCATCATTCTTCTCAAAATGACTTTTATTGATGTCCTCTGTTCCAGTTATGGAGGCAGGGAGCTGCAGTTTACAGTCAACCTACCTACCCTCTGCTAACCTCAATGAAGAGAATTCCTGTCGTGGGGTGAGTGGTGGGAGCCACTCTGCCAGCTTTACTCTTGGCTCCCACCTTCAGAAATATCTGTCAGGAGGCAGGGTAGCTGGGCTGTATACTGGAATAGTGGCTCTAATCCCATGGATTGAGGCATCAGTGAAACATGTATTGAAGACATTTTAAAGGCATTTTGGGGGTTGTCACTGGTGACCCGTTCTCAAAAGAACCCGTTGAGGTTATTTGGGACACAACCAATTGCAGGTCATCATGGATTTGTGGTTGACTGTTCCTAAATGTCCTATAACAAACTTTTTGGAACAATGTGTTGCTCACTTTGCCCTTTAGGAGCTGCAAACAGTCAAGAACCGATCCAACAAAAGTCCCACAGTTGAAACATAAAAAAGTTACTCTGACTGGAGCTGCAGGTTTTCTTGCTATTACCTTCTGTTTCAATAAAATATTCAGCATTCATTCGATGATTGCATTTGCCAAAAAACTAGCTCAATTGCACAGATCCTCCAATAAGAATAGGCCACTATTCACACCATCACTGCGTTTTGTCCTCCCTCGTTGCCACTATTCACCACAGCAGATCACTGGAAGAAATACGCACATGGATAGCTTAGTATGTTCTTTACAATTCAGATTTATTAAGTATTAAATATATTCAATAAACATATGGTTAAAATGCGCATATAAAATCACAAATGAGGGGACATGTTAAGTTATTGTCCCATTTGTGATTTCATATGCACATTTTAACCATATGTTTATTGAGTATATTTAATCATGGGCAGGGATCCAGGACTTCTACGCCCAGACACTGCTCATAAGAGGTGACCTGGGACACTAAACTACTGGTCCATAAGTAGCTGTGAGTGAATTAGTGGGCCAAATCACAGACAGATTTTAAGTCTGTTACACAGACCCCCACGTTTCCTTTTGTCGTGTTCAGAGTTGTTGTGTTATCGTTTTCCGTGAAAGTGGCCAAACAATGTTTGTGTATATACAGTACTAAGGCCTTCATGCTTCACATGTCTTTGACCTCGAGAAAGTCTTGTGCTTTGCTTAAAGGAGTGGTTCTATATATTTACTTGTGCTGGGAGGCTGTGTTCACCTTGGAGGCTCTGTCACAGAAGGGATTTTATGGGCTCTTATATTTGTTTGCTGTGGGTGGGACACTCCCATACATCAGGTGTTCTATACTATTGTCTGAAATTCAAGATCCAGCCAAAATGTAGGCCCAGCTCTCATAGAGACTAATGTGGACAACATGCCTGATACAGCGTAATAGTCTGTAAAGCTAGATCACAGAGGTGCTAGGGCATCAGCATCAGCTAATGAGGCTCAGGTTGTTCTGCCTTTACCTGGAAACTCTGTGAAAACTATAGTTCACAGGCCTACAACGGGGTGACTGTTAGTCTTCAGGGCTTTATGTAGTAGCAAATCTAAGAAATATAGAAGGAAATGTATAATGCCTTATTGGTCAGTTTTTTGGCAGACAAGGCATTTATATAGTCCCATCTCCACCAGTTTTCTGGCTTTTTTGGAATGAGGTGTGCAGGATCAACCTGAAATCTCTCCCAAATCAGACCTGGTTTAAACAGGTGATTCTGGGGTGCTGTCTGGAGCCTCATGTGCCAGCAAGGGGGAGTATTAAAACTGGCGCACAAAACGCCAAAAATTTCTCACGTCTTTCTTCTGGGTCTTTGAAGAATACCAAATCTTACCAAATCTGCGTACAACTTTTGTTTTTCTTGAGTAGGGATATTATAGAAATGTTCAACATTTTTGGATAACTTTAAAGCCTGGCTATATACTTTTTATTGAACTTTTTGGCTGTGCTTTTCTTTGTATTTTTCTTGTGAGTTAGTATCATCGTAAAACAGGTTATATTCAATATAGTTCATTGAAAAGAAAGGCCAAATGCAAACAAGATTCAACTACATGTACCGATCAATTTTCAGGGCACACATATCAAGGATCGCGCAGGATCCGTGCACAATGTAACGTTACAGAACTTGTACATGGTGAAGAGGTAACATTCTCATACAAAGATACAAACA
Source organism: Engystomops pustulosus (assembly GCA_019512145.1). Classification (NCBI taxonomy): domain Eukaryota; kingdom Metazoa; phylum Chordata; class Amphibia; order Anura; family Leptodactylidae; genus Engystomops; species Engystomops pustulosus. Next base: position 116,399,226 of record CM033644.1, on the reverse strand, counting down.
GTAAGCTGGAGCTTAGTAGCTCTCAAGTTTTACCCTACAATAGTAGAGGGCTAAGAAAATGGTCAGCTTTTATAACAGAATGAAGAAAACAGGCCTCATATAACAGGTGATAAGTTTAAGGTACTACATTGTCATAAGAGTGTGCACGTTATGATGTTCTACAACCTCCGCTATGACGCTATGTTCATTTTGAAACCATAGAAATTAAGAAAAGACAGCAGAGAGAAAGAGAGAGGGGAAAGGGCAGGAAACACATGAGGGAGAGAGGGAGTCGAGACCACCTAATGAATGAGTGACATAGCGGAATTCCCCGCCAGGGTCTCTAAGGGGTCGGGATCACGCAAACAGCGCAGTATATGCTGGTGTCCCTTTGAAAAGGAACCATGGCTGCGAGATCCGGGTAAACTTTTCAGTGGTGAAGTTCACTTCTGCAGCGAGTTCCTCCATTCTACATATGTTTAACACTTCTTGTACCCACTCCGCAAGGGGAGGGGGAGTCGAAGTTCCCCAATGACGGGGGATCACTGTACAAGCGGCGGTGAGGGAGAAACGGATAAAAGACTTCTTCTGCAGAATTGATAGCAACCGTATTTTTTACTGAGGCCTCCGTGCGGTGACCAGTAACCTGGTTATAGGTGGAGAAAACCTTGTCCAAAAAGGGGCGTATATCGTCACATTCCCACCAGATATGAGCCATTGTGCCCCTGGATTTATTGCAGCGCCAGCAAGTATCTGGCACCTCTGGATAGATTAGGTTAAGAACCACGGGTACACGATACCACCGAGATATTATTTTGTAATTCTTCTCCTGGGCAGCACATGCCATGGAGAGTAAAAATGTACATTTTTAGTTTCTCTTGTGCAGAGAGTTCAATGCCCAACTCCTGCTCCCATTTAGTCGCGAACCCTGGGTCGTCCTCAAACGCTGTAAGGGTGAGAATTGCGTCAGGTCCCCCTGTGTGCGAAGAAATGACTGCAGTGGGGCATACTCCAACCACAACTCTCTAGTCTCTGGGTGCAGCGTGACTTTCTGTGAAAGGCAAAGGGGTCCCATTGCTTACAAGCAGTCTGAAACGAGGGTCGTCTGATACCCGCCAACCCAAGAAACGGTCCCTGTCGAGGGCGGAGGGGGGGGGGACTGAGGGTTCCTGAAGAGTGCAGTCAGAGGGCCCAACGGACATGAGAGAAGGCCTCTGCGGAGCAGCCTATGCCAGAGGGTCAGTGCCATCCTGGAGAAAAACACCTCCTCCCCCAGAGTCTGCATTGCATTCCCTTGGATCCGGGGGAGGTATTTTAACGGGAGAGGAGAGGAGGAGAGGATTGTTTAAGACACACCCATTGTTTGGAGGCACTATTATGTGTCCAATCCAGCAGACGTGTTAATACTGCAGCCCAGTGGTAAGTTTGTAGATCTGGGAGGCCAACTCCACTCTAGACAAATTTTTGCATTGCATTGCTGTGTGTAGTTGAAAAAGGAAGTGGGGGGGGGGGGAGAATTGGAGCCCCTTGAAATAAATACAGGAATCGAGGGAGTAAGTCCATTTTGAGGACGTTAATGCGTCCAAACCACGATAGTCGTTTTTTGTTGTAGAAGGAGAGACCTATCAAGGTAAAACAGGTTACAAAAAGACATCAGGCCATCAAGTCCAACGTATACATTATACTGCGTTGATCCAGAAGAAGGCAAAACCCCTGCAAGGCTGATGCCAATTGGCCCAAATCGGGGTAAAATTCCTTTGCAACCCCTAATATTTGTAACCCCAGAATAATTCCCTGGATCAACAGAATCTGCTAACAACAAGACTTGGTTCTTTTTAGTAATCCATTGAAATCATAAGTAGCACCTGTTCTTATTCTTTTAATGCTACAAACCCTTACATTTCTGGTTCTGCATGTAGGTTTTGTCTCCTATACATACGGTACATATCTCTTGGGAGATATTTAGTGGCTCAATATAAAGAATGCTTTCATGGTGTAATCCGCTCCTCCAGTAACTTGGTATAGGTCTTACTGTCTATTGAATGAAGTATTGTAGTGTTCACATCAGCCTTTCCCTGCTTTTCACCTCGTTACTATCTACTGCCCTACCCCAATAATGAGAATTTTTCTTGACTGTAAATATTTTCTGTGTCACACACTTGTGTGTGTAGATAATGGAAATTACTCATAACTCAGGCTTTAGTATACAAGAAATGGTTGAATTTTGGGGTTAAAAATAACATTCATAAACCCTCTAACAATATTGCTGTGTATTTCTCAGTCAGCATGTTATAGAGCAGGGAGAGGTGAGCACATGAGAAGTGATACATAGGGGTAGATTTATCATTAGACAGGACCTCACTCGGATGTTTAAGATGGACTTCTGAGCTCTTTAGGTGTCTTCTGTAGGTCAGATTCATGATGGTGCTTTAGACAGCTTGATCAATGTGGCACATGATGTGTTAATATCTGCTGTGGATAACTAAAAAGATGAAAAAGTTGATAGTTTAATTTGTCACAAGTATTTCCTTTGGCACAGAGGGTCTGGAGTGGATAGGAGACTTTGTGAAAAGTCCCATTTCATAAATCTGTTCAGCATATCTGAAGTGCATTGGCTGAAGTGCTGTATCCTGCACCAGTTGTAATAATTAGATGACATAAACTAAAGGAAAATATTGGTTCAGTAAAGTAAAAGACGATAAAAGAAATTTCAAAGCCATACTCCAGTGCCCTATTTTTGGGCAATACAACCATTATCCACCAAATGATGATACATGAACTAATCAATATCTAGCTGTATCTGTACATACTACCTTCTTAACATTAGTCCTTGTATAAATATGACATTATATCACATTCACAGCCACTATTCTATCACATATCCTCTGGCCTTTAGGTCATCCATTCAGTTTATGGTGATGCGAAAGGGGTTGTTTATAACTTAATAACTATGGTCATCATTATCCTGTGGATGGTGTCCTTACACTTACTGCCTGAGGCAGTACTGGTTAACATAGGGAATAACTACAGATTGTCTCCATACATAACATTGTGGAGGCACAGCATTCCACTACAAGGTTTTGAAGTGCACATAGGGGCTCAACAACAGGTAAATCTTGCTCCAGCTCATGAAAGGAAATCAACCAGTTTGAAAACATAAAATAACCTAATACAACGAGGACGCGGGGACGCGCACAATTAGCAGCCCGGGAAGGAGCAAAAAATCGAAACCAAATAACCCCTTAACCCTTCCAGACCCTTCCAGACTTCCAGAATATATTTATTCCTCCACACCTCATCCTGCCCCTACTCCCGGCAGAAAGCCAGTCACATGACCCAGCTCTCTGCAAATGCCATAATTGCCTGGTAGTATCTTGCTTGCACAGCCAGTTGCTCAAAGAAGATGCTACCGCCCATGCATTATAAATTAATAATCCTGGAACCTAACCTAACTTGTTAATTTTATCTTAGTAATATGTAGCCTGGAGCAAGGATCTGAGGCTACTCCATGCCCCAGTAGCCTCCGCACTGCTGCCTTTTTGCATGTACTTGGTGCACTCCTCTTCATCCTCACATCTGTGCTGGAGGCTTCTATGGCAGCCAGAGATACTGCACATGTGCAATAGCATAGAAGTTGGCGACGCATCTGGCACTTGTGTGCAGACGTGAGGATAAAGAGGAGCGCGCTGAGAACGCATAAGGAGGCAGAACTGCTAAGGCTACTGAGGTGAGGAATATCCTTCGCTCTGGCAACCCTAGCCCAGGCCGGCCAGGCTGTTTCATACCCCAGTTGCCTCTGCAGGTAATTAACATATTACTAAAATAAAGATTTTAACAAGTAATGTTATGTTCCAGGATTATTGCACAAGAAAACGAAATATGGATCTGGTTTTGACAATCTCAAACTAAAATAACATAAGTCAGTATTTTGGAGAAACTTGATGGACTAGAACTAAATCCGTAATAATATAGTGACAGATTCTAGTACAGTTCTCTCTAGTTCTAGAGAGATTGTGCAGAATTTCTTCCACCTGCCTCTATCTGTAGTGTTGTTACATAACTTTCTGATTGCTTTGTTTAGTTTTACTGGTCCAGTAGCTGAAGGACTTTCTTAGAACAGATCTTATCTATATTTACATATTGCATATTGGAGCCAGTTTTTCTAGATTTACTTCATTGAAAGTTTGCTGTGGAGTAAGAACTTTATTTGCATGCACTAATTTTATGTCATTGTTACAACTGCAAAACACAGACTTCATGTAAATCTTATTACCCCACTTGGATGAAAGAGAGGATTCTGGAGATCAATGTTTAAGGTTTTTTTTTTTTTTTTTTTTTTTTTTTTTTTTTTTTTTAAATTTTATTAAATAGACTCAGTTATTACAAGTAATTCAAAGAAGACCAGAATTTAGGGGATCAGGAACACGCAGGTGCCTTCTCCTAACATCAAACATCAACATACTAATTAATCATATAATATACAGAGAGTCTACATACATAATAAAATTTGTTAAAGGTTAAAGTTTTTTTTTTTTTTTTTTTTTTTTTTTTTTTAAGATGCAATAATACCTAAACACCATATCTAGGGGGCGAGGCAAATATATATCATAAATAGCCACCTTATGAGGACTCCATTCCCCCTAGAAATGTCTGACCTATACAAAAAACCAAATACCCGCCCTACCCTCCCAAACCCCCCGCTCCCACCCCACCACCCTCTGCCCGTGCTGGAGATGTGAAAGATAACCAAAATTTTATCTAATGTATCCTTATCCACCCATCCCAAGGTCTCCCAGGGACGAAGATGGGGAACCAGTTCTTCAATTTCTCCACTGGTCCCATAACCCACTTAAACTACTGCCATTCCTATAGCGTTTCTCATATGCGCATTCATAGGCTTTAGTGCGAGCAACAAGATTGCTCCATTCTTTCACCACTGGTGGTTTGTCATCTTTCCAATGTTTCACTAATATAAATCTGGCGAGAAAGAGTAGCTTCAACGCTAGATGACTTTTTGCTTTAGAGTCACTGGAAATCGGATGGAAGCCCAGTATCCCGCAAATAGCGTCTCGTGTCAGGGAGCATTGAAGCTGAATCTCTATTATCTTATAAACCTCTTCCCAATATAAACTAATTTTAGGGCAATCCCATAAAACGTGTAAGATATCGGCATGTGCACTTTTGCATCGCTTACAATTGGAGTTTTCACTTAACCCAATCTTAAACATCAAAGCTGGTGAAAAATAAATTCTATATAAAATATTAAGTTGAGTGCATCTGTGATTTAAATTAATTGTGGATCGAACAACATTTTTATATATATCTCTCCATTGTGCTGCTGTGATAGGCCCAATCTGGTTTATCCATTTTACTTGACTTATATGACTGAAGTTCTGATCTATGTCCGCTCTCATCAAATGATAGATCCTAGACAATTTCAGAAGTGACGTCTCTAACCCTAAAATTTCAGAACAAAAACCACCTTCGTGTATCGTGAACTTATCATGATATATTTCTTTCCTGAGTGCATGTGCTAGTTGACAATACCTAAAATAATCTTTCTCCTCCAAAACCCCCTTCGTGCACCAAAACTGGAAAGAGGGCAACCCCCCCTGTACCCCCAAATGTTCCAAAGAATGAATCCCTTTTCTCTTCCAAAATCCGACATCTTCCATTTTATATAATTCTGAGAAGTTACGATTGCCCCATAACGGGGTGAATTTAAACCCACCATTGATCCCATACAACCTCTTAAAGTCTCTCCAGGTATTTTCCCATAATACTGCCAGTGGATATGTTTTACTAGCATAGCCTTTCAATGTACCTGACTCCAATAGGGCGAGAATAGACCTAAATCTATACCCCGCCCGGTCACTGATCACCTGAAATACTGTAGAGCATTTATTTTCAAGGATATACTGAATCTGTGCCGACAGAAAATAATGGTACAAGGAGGGGATTGAAAGACCACCCCTCTCCTTGTTAACCATTAGTGTTTCCTGTTTGATGCGTACCCTTTTCCTCCCCCATAGTAATTTATTTATGATCGCCCGAATATAGCCAAACCATTTCCTACCGATCCAACAGGGAGAGTTGCATAGTACGTATAGCATTTGTGGGAGCAAAATACTCTTTGTAAGGACAACTCTCTCAGCTCGATTTAATGGGAGCGTATTCCATGTATTCACCTTATTTTTCAGTTTTGCTAATAGAGGGGCCAAATTCAGAGATATATAATCAGCTACGTTTGGTGTAATCTTTAACCCCAAATATTCACATGAAGATGAAATATTTAGATCCGCCTGGATCAAATCAAGCCGAGAATCGCTGTCGAGTGGGACCACAATAGATTTGTGAGTATTGATCTGAAAACCTGAAAACCTTCCAAACTCCCTAATCACCTTCAGGGCTTTCGGAACAGATGTATTAGAATCCTTAAGGCAGAGCAGGACATCGTCGGCATACAACATTATCTTATCTGTAGGACCGGCCAGTCCTCCGCCCCCAATCTCCCCATCTGACCTAATTTTTATTGCCAATGGTTCTATAAAAAAAGCAAATAATAGGGGAGACAGGGGGCATCCCTGCCTAGTGCCCCTAGACAGACTAAAAAATGGAGAGTGGTCACCATTTATTCTAATACAAACCCTGGGGGCCTGATAGAAGAGTCTAACCCAGTCAACAAATCTGCTGCCCAGCCCGAATCTCAGCAAAACTTCCCAGAGGAAGTCCCACTCCACCCTATCAAAGGCTTTGGAAGCGTCCAATGACAGGATGGAGCGGGCCTCCCCCTGTCCCAGTTGAAGGCCCGCAAACAACCGCTTTACATTAGTCTTACCCTGGCGACCAGCCACAAAGCCACATTGATCTTCATGTATGAGGGTTGACGCATATTCTTTTAATCTATTCGAAAGCAATTTGGCCACCAATTTAGCATCGGTATTAAGAATCGAGATCGGACGGTAGGATTCTGCCTCCAAAGGGTCCTTATTTTTTTTGGGTAATAAAACTATACATGCCTCATACCAAGACTCGGGTAGTCTCTCCACCCTCTGTGCCGCCTCCCAAATCTCCACCATAAGGGGAAGGAGAATAGCACCAAATCTGTTGTAAATTTCCAGAGGTAGCCCGTCCAACCCTGGCGAGGAGCTACGTCTGGAGGATGAGAGAGACTCCTCGAGTTCAGAGATAGATATTGGACGAGATAACCTGACCACTCTATCTGTCGATAGTCTAGGGAACTGGATATTATCTAGGTAGTGGCCTATGTCCTCCGCTGACACCTCCAGATCTGAAATAAATATTGGAAGAATGCAAAAAGATACCCCTGATCTCCTGAGTCGTTACCAGTGCTTCCTTTGTAGATTTGTAAATCATAGTAATTCTACTTTGATTTGTTGTTTTTTGACTTTGTGTAATAGCCCTTTTGAAGGTGAACCACTCTCGCAATGTGACTTCTGATCCAGGAAAAATAACTTCTGCAAAGCCTTATTGGTAATGAATCTGTTATACTCCTCTTGGGCTTTATTAAATCTATCATATAAATCTAGTGAGTTATTTACCTGATAGTCCATTTCTCTTTTTTTCACTTCCTCTTTTAAATTCTTCTCTTGTCTGACCCATTGTTTACGGAGAAATATAATTTCTGAATTTATTATCCCTCTAAGGAAGGATTTCAAGGCATCCCAGATCAAACCCACATTATCAGAGGTCCTATTAGTGGCTATAAAATTACATAATTCTCTCTTAATTTTGTCCTCATCTGTTAAAAGGGACAACCAGTGTGCATTAAGTTTCCAAAATCTCATAGCAGGTTTAGTTGAGGCAGACATCTCAAGAACCAATGGTGAGTGATCAGAAATAGACCGATTATCATACCGGATTTTCCGCACCCAGCCAATGGCGTAATCATTGGCCAATGCCAGATCAATCCTGGAAAAGGAGTTATGAGAGCGATTATAGCATGAGAAAGCTGATAAGTCCCCATTTAACAGCCTCCACACATCCTTCAAGCCCACCTCCTGACAAAATCTGGAGAAGGGGGTGTCCATCGCGGTTGAAGCTACCAACTTCCTTTTCCCTAGTCGGTCCTTCTTCTCTGACATAACCGCGTTGAAGTCCCCCAGAGCCAATACGGGACAGTCTCCAACCCTCTCCAGGAACCGCATCAGACTTATCAAAATGTCATATCTGAAGGGAGGTGGAATATATATCCCTGCTACGACGCATTTAAAGCCTTCTAAAATACCACACAGAAAGACAAATCTGCCCTCTCCATCGCACCAGGCATCTGAGACTTGAAAACTAATAGCTCTATGGACCAGAATAGATACCCCTCTAGAAAAAGATGAGTAGACTGAATTATATACCTGACTAGCCCACCTCCGGTCTACTAGGGCTAAAGAGTCTTTGTCAAGATGTGTCTCTAACAATATCACAATAGCAGGAAGTTGCTTGATAATGTAGTCGAAAATGATACAACGCTTCAAACGGTCCTTCAGTCCCCTTATATTCCAGGATATAAACCTAGTGCCCATTGGATAAGGTAAATGGAAAAACAAACAACCAATCAACATCTCCAGCAACAAGGCATCCCTCCCCCCCAAACCCAATCAAATGTCCTACCGTGGTAAAACTCTTCCTACTTAGGCCACTTACCCGCCCCCCTCCAACCCCTGCTCCCCCGAAGCTGAAGTATCTTGCCCATCTGTGTCATGCAATTCATGGACCCTTAAGATCTAACCAGTCAGAGACTTGATCTGGTGTGCTAAAAAACTGGGACTGCCCTTGAAAAATAATTTTTAGTTTTGCAGGGAACATCAGTGAATAAATAATACCTTTCTCTCTTAACCTTTTTTTCACCTCAAGAAAGCTTTTCCTTTTTTGTAGGGTATCCCTAGAGAAGTCCGGATAGAGCAATATTTTTACACCTTGAATAGATAGATCTTTTAGATCGCGTGCTCTTCGTAATATAATATCCCGGTCTCTGGAGAGTACTGTTTTACAAATGAAGGTCCGGGGATTATTACCAGGAACATATGATGCTGAAGGAATTCTATGAGCACGCTCTATGTCAAAGCTAGGAGAGAGATACTCCTTCCCTATTTTTTCCACAAGCCATTCTTTAATAAATGTGACTGGGTCTTCTCCTTCAGCCTTTTCTGGAATCCCTATAACCCTCAAATTAGCTCTCCTTGCTCGATCCTCCATATCGGCCAGTTTTCCTTTAAGGCCCTTGTTTTCACTTTCTAGTGAGGACGTAACTTTTTTAAGAGTGCTTATCTCTTTTTCAATATTAACAATTTTATCCTCAAAAATTTTCTGCTTGTCTCTAACTTTATTCAAGTCCTCTCTCAACAGAGAGACATCTCCTCTCAAGGCGCCCACTTGATCTTTAAGATCAAAAATGGCTGAGTTGCAGATTTTTATAGAGTCAAGGATCTCTCTAAGCATAGCTTTTTCTCCCCCATCTCCTGCCTCTTCCCCCTCCTGTTCTTCACCCTCGAGGACTGCACATCTCGAACCCTGTGATCTATTTTTCGGGTCTTGACACTCGTATTCGGGGTTTTTCTGTGCTGTCATACCTGTACGAGTTTTCACTGTGGGGGACTTCCATAATTTATCTAGTTTCGTAGAGTTATCCACTTTGGATCCTCCTTTCTCTTTCTCCCTAGGAGATGTTGTGCCAAGGGATTTTCTTGATGCATTTTTAGGTGGCATCATAAAGATCTTTAAACCAAAACCCAGACTACCAACCCCTTGTGTTACTAACACCAGAAGTAATACGAAATAACAGTTTTTGACACAGGTTATGAACGGTAGAGATATAACACCTACACGACTCTAATGGTACAAAACCACAACATAACAGAGAAATTGTTATTATCACATAAAAAGGAAACCTTTGAAGATAATTCTTGTACAGTCTCTGCTAATACCCAGGGAGCACGACTCTAATAGTTCGAAACCGCAAAATAACAGACAAAATCGATATTATCAGATAAAGAGGAAGCCTTTGAAGATAATTTCTGTACAATCTCTACTAATACTCAGGCAACATAAGTCAATGATTTGAAACAGATACAAGGAAACTGGAATCCATATGATGCATGCTGGTTAGTAGCAGATGAATGATGCCAGAGCAGCAGTTCCTCGTAGATTGAAACAAAATTAGAAGAAAAAAAGGTTTTTAAAGCTAATATTAAATTAGCAAAACAGCCAGACTCAGATAATGCCAGTTAGTAGCAGTTAGTAGCACATGTTAGTAGCACATGAAGCAAGGCAGAGGGGAAAACCAAAGGCGGATACATCTCACCCATCCTGTAGACAGGCTCCAGAAGACTCCATCCAACAGCAATCACATAGCGAGGCAAGAAACAAACCGGGCACTGAAAGGCTAATGGCTCCAACACACGATCACTTCGACGCCACGGAGAACACCCAGGCTGTACCACCTCAGCAGCGACACCCTGGGGTCACCTCGAACCAAGTCAGCGCCTCTTCCGAGACCACGATCCAGCCATAGAGCTTGCCTTCTTGATGTACCACGAACTATCCAGTTTCAAGCACGCGGAGCGGAGAGCAGGGAGTCCTTCTGGTGGAAATCGCTGTCGGCACTCAGCTGCAGTGAGGCAGTACCCCGGACAGCCGACCAGCCACGGAGGAGAGATAGACGCGACGGGAAATGGGAGCCAGGAACCTCTGTGCACCGGAACGCCTCTGCAGACGCGTCCACCCGTCCCGGCATGGGAGCCGTGGAGGCCGTGGAGTTTAAAGATGAAAATCCTCCATCGTCCGGCGTCAGGCGTGCGGCAACCCGGTCAGCAGGGGAGAGCAGGTAAGGTTGGCGGGGCGGCTGTGCAGCGCGACGTATCTACGTCATGCCGTTGCGCCTCCACGAATGTTTAAGGTTAAAGAATAAAGGTTTATCCTTTTAAAGCGCACCTGTCACCAGGAATGTTATTTTTAGCTGGTTGATAGCCTCCAATTGTGTATGCTTTGCTGATGATAAAAATGCCTTTGTCCGCATTCACATTACCTGGCTCCCTGCCTGCAGTATGTCGAGAGTCCCAGGGAGGGAGATGCAGGGGTGGAACTTAACCGCTTGCATCCTGCTTGGTGTCACATTTCATGGAGCACGTGGATTCTGGACATTACAGCTTCTTGTTCAGGTCCACTCCTCCCTTTCCCTTGTCCAAGAGGCTTTGGAGACAGAGGAAGAAACCCTGTGAGAAAAAGGAGTCCTGGTATCAGAAAGAAGTTCCCTATGTGACAAGGTCCCAGGTTCCCCCCAGGGATTTGTCATTAGTAATCATGGCTTTGTCTCAGGATCCTTTTGAAACCTTAGATTCTATCCCTTTAAAGAATTTCTTCTTAAAAGCAGCGTTTTTACCTAAAGTATTGTCTACTTTCCAATGGTCCCTTGATGTTCTTCTACCTCCTTTCTGCCCTAATCCTTCCTCTGATTCCACAATTTAGAGTAATTACAAAAACCGCGCCTTGGAGAAGATCTGACAGACTTTTTTAATTCTGTTTGCAGGAAGAAATGGGGGTAGAAAAGCATCCCCCCTGTCCATCGGAAGATGGATAAAACAGGCATTTCCTTTAGCCTACAGTTTCTACATCTAGGGCAGAGTTTAGGGATGTGCAGCTGCAACTTCGTCTTCTCCACACGCTTTTTGCCGACACTATAGGTTGGATATGGGTGCGTCTTAGGATTTTTCTTTTTTGCCATAGGGTACCATATATATTTAAGTATAAGCCGAGGCCCCTAATTTTACCACCAAAACTGGGAAAACCTGTTGACTCGAGTATAAGCAGAGGGTGGGAAATGCATTGGTCACAGCCTCCCAGTATGTAGCCAGCCAGCAATCTCCCTGTACTATAAAGCCAACCAGTCCTCAGTTTGCCCAGCAAAACGTATTTACTCACTTTCCAGCGGCTCCCGATGCTCGGTACGGCTCTTCTTCTCTTTGTTGTATAGCTGGCAGAGTGCATGGACGTGCAGAGAGACTCTATGGCAGCGATGGCGAACCTTTTAGAGACCGAGTGCCCAAACTACAACCAAGACCCACTTATTTATCGTAAAGTGCCAACACAGAAATTTAATTTGTGATTTATACTCCCTTCTCTGTCCCAGCTTACATTGATACCAGCACCCTGAGGACACCAATAAAGCAGAAAATAGAAGAAATTTGGATGATCATTGTAGCTTCATTCCAGGGTCCACACCTTCCCACTCCTCCTGTAGTCCAGGTGGTCCTGTCGCTTTAAAATATATCTGTGCACAGCAAGTCCTGGGCTTTCTGGGACTGCAGGAAGATGCCTGGAGTCATCTCTGGTGATGGCCTGAGTGCCCACAGAAAGGGCCCTGAGTGCCACCTCTGGCACCAGTGCCATAGGTTAGCCACCACTGCTCTATGGCTTAACCAGCGGCGCCGCTACCTCACCATAGTGTGCGCCGGCCGCATGGATGTGCCTCTGCCGGCTAATACAGCAAAGAGAAGAAAGAAGAGGAGACGAGCATCAGGGGCGCTGAAAGGTGTGTATGTATGTTTATTTTTTTTATTGACTCGTGTATAAGCCGAGGTGGAGTTTTTCAGCACATTTTTTGTGCTGAAAAACTCTGCTTATACATGAGTATATATGATATCTTTGATATCGTTTCGGTGCAGCTGTCATGTTAAAATGTCACCAGAAATTTCATGCCAGGGCAATGAAACACAAAACTGGAAATTATAAATCATGACTGATGACTAGAATAAGCAGTGAGAAAGGTCTGCAAGTAGAGGAGTGAAAGGGTTCCTATCAGGGCATATATTACTTTCAGGAGGCATGTTTATGATGTTTGGCTGTTAATTCACAAGACCGTATGTTTAGTTTTTTTTAATAGACATGTTCCCGTTTATGTTCTTGTTTTTAAAAAAATTAAATACAGTAAATAAAAAATGTCCTGTTTCAATAATTCCACTCATTAATTTTGCATGTTCATCGAATAGTTTCTCTCACACAAGCGAACACTATTAGGGCAGAAGTTGTTGGTGATATACTTTCTATTTAATTAACTTGTTGCTCCTTCTTATGTCACAGACAGGTACAGAGAAGGAGACATTGTCTTCGTCAAACATGAGGATAGCAGGTGAGTCGTTTTACTGGTCATGTAGGAACGATATTATTTGTTTTAGTATGCACTGTAACCTGTATAATGGACTGTATGGGTTCTGTGAGCTCAGTAAATCTCTCCAGAGTCTCTGCCCCTGTCCATATAAAGCACCAGGACAGTGTACCTCACATTTGCAGTACACAGTTATTGGGTTAGTAGACAGGCGGTGCTGCACAGGGTTTGCCAAATCGATCCCTGTCCCCAATGGGGCTCATAATCGAATCAACCTGCCAGTATGTTATGGAGTTTGGGAGGAAACTGGAGAACCCGGAGGGGAAATGTGCAAACACGAAGAGAACATACAAACTCTTTGCAGAAGTCTTTGGTACATTCACACTGTGGAGGGAATTTATCATCTGTGTCATAGGACACGACTGTGGTGTTTCCTTCTAGCCGTTGGCTTCTACGTTGTACTATACTAATATGTCGCACAGACATAATATATGTGACGCAAAATAAGATTATTATTTTTGGCTCATACCGATAATAAACGAGGCTGAAGTTCTGGATTGTTGTTTTGTGCGTCAGAATCGGATCGTAAGCCAACGTGGATTACACACGAGAATATATATAATACAAGCTGTAGATCCCAGCGCTACAATTTGCTGATTGGAAATGCGGTGGTGCAGATTCCTTTACTGTGAGCTTTATATATTAGATTATTATCTTAGTTTGGCACCTATTGTTATGTTTGAGTTTGTTGATCTCTTCCTTCTCTTTTAATTAACCTCTTCCATCATTATACTAACTTTTCAAAACTCACTGCAAATATGTATGAAAAAAAAAAAAGTGGTGAATTCCCCTACTCTGAACTGATCTTTTCTCCTTATGCCTCGTGACTGTGGGTGCTGACCTCCCTGCAGGTCAGTCAGGACCCAGGTTTGTCCTCAGCATTGGCATATTATAACTGGGGTAAATTGAATCTTGCAATTACAGGGTCTGACAAGATAAATGTGAAATTTATGGAAAGAAAATGTATTACTAAAATAGGTATTTTAGAAATGCTTCCATCAAACTTCCATAGATTAATTTGTATCATATTTTTTACTCCTGGTTTCAGGTGTAAAATATAAGATTTACAGGGAACCTGTGACCGCTTCCTATAGAGCCCTATTCACTGACAAACACCCTTCTTTTAGCCTTTTCCTATATTACCTGGCATCAGAGGGGGCGTGTCCTGCTTATCCGGACCCTCCCATCGAATCCTCCCCATGCCTTACGCTTCCATACTGGTCACAGTTGATGTCATGTAACCAGAGTGACATCATATCAGGTCCTTTAGCCTCTTATTAATAGCAAACTGTACCCCATGCGTATATCTGACCACATGAGGTCACAGCTGCCTCCATGGACTGCTGTGATTTCATGTAATCACATACATGGTGTACAGTTTGCTATTCTTAGAAGGCTAATGGACCTGCGATGATGTCAAAGGCACTGTGTAAAAAAAAATTGTACATAAAGCTTTATATGTCTGTAGTTGATTATTAGCAGGCGGTCCCTAAGTACAAGGAGGCAGAGCAGGGATTTGAAGAGATACAGAGCTGTCTGTGACAATAATGGGGTGTGGTTCACTGAATGAGTCACAAGCAGCTAATTTGCATATCCCAAACATCTGTAATTAAGGTACAGTGCCCCACTGGCAGCTAATTTTAGGCGATATGGGGAGGACTTGTAACTCTTTATCAGCAGGTATTGCTAGGTGTGGGGGGGGGGGGTCAAAATCTGGTGACAGGTCCTCTTTTATTTGCGTGTTTATGCAGATTTTGGTTATCTGCAAACTGTGACTTGCACCCCACTTTTTAAAAAAAGCAAGGGGAGGGGTTGTGGCCCTCACTGCACTTTAGGCTGTAAGTGTATGAGCTTCACTAATTCATAAAGAGGTGACACACAGAAATGAAGTGCATCTTCTCTCCAGTGGTGGTGAAGGATGAGGATAATGTTTTTTAACATCTAACATTTTGTTCTTATTTTTATTGCTTTTAGGTGCAATAAAGTATATTGTGGCCGTATCAGCATTTTTATTGACATTTTACATCATCTCTCAAGTATTTGAAATAAAGATGGATTCTAATCTGGGTAAATTCTGGAGTGAGTAATACTATAAAGTTTAAATATAAATAGATATAGAGATGGATATAGAGAGAGATGGATAGATGGTACATGGCATAGTGAGTCCTGTTTATACAAGGGACCCACGATAGATGCCAGCCTAATGTCCGTACGCCACCTATATCTGTATTTTTATATACCTCTATGCACTTACTCGTTATCATATATGGAAAAGGTCCGCCCGGACCCAAGATGGCCGCCGATAAACCTAGAGCGCAGACGCGCTCCGCGCCGATACTGAGGGATATCCCCTTACTCCTAGCACTTTGGGTTTCACGGAGGTTGCGCCTAGAACTTGCGTCCAGCAGGGAGATTCGGCGCGCTACCCCAGGTGGATGAATACGAGCAACCTAATCTTTATGAATGAAGAGGAGGAGACGTGGGTGGGATTGCCATGCCGATGGGTGGATTTCATTTAATGTGTTTTTACTATGTCACTTTACATGAACTGTACTGCTAATAATAAAACATTTTATAGATTTACACATATATTTATATGAATTCATCGTGGCACTATATGAATTTTTCCATTTTATATATTATATCACGTTTTTTTTTCACTGTGTGTTTTGATCAATCAGACGGTTGGTTGGTCCTTAAATACCTGGATATGCACATTGCACTTTATGCTTGAAAAAGGTGTGTTCTCACGCCGAAACTTTGAACTTGGAATAAAATACTCACCGTGTTCCACATACCACAGAGTGCTTCCTCTTCTCTGGATTTAGATAGATACATAGAGAGAGAGATATATATATATAGAGATAAATAGATATCTAGATAGAGATAGATATCTAGATAGAGAGAGAGAGATCTAGATATATAATCTATATATAACAGGTGTAAATATTTCCATTATATCTTATAGCTTTGTAGGCTCCACACCTGGTTTCTGTGTCTAATAATTGACATAAAACCATATGTAAAGCTGCAATTTGTAACTTAATTGTTACTAATTTGTGTTTTTACTTTTATTCTAGTTCGTTCACAGCCAGACAATGCTCCACACCCAAGTAAGTAAATTTCTAAATCATTTCTCAGCTTCAGTTCCATTTCATTTCACACAGTATATTAAAAATCTCCTGTTGCCTCCCAATATAAAACATTAGCATTAGCCACTCACTGGGTTTGGAATCCAGAACGGCGTGACTTTGCTATGTGATCTTATGATGGTAGATTGTATGATGTTCGTTTCTGCTGTCCAATGGTCATGAAGTTGTTACTAGGTTCAGTGTGGAAGTGAATCAATCTTGTACATACGTATCCACATTTTTGGATGGCAAAAGTTCTAGTAATGTCATTTGCAAACTTATGAGTTGGGAGTGTGATTCAACTTTTTCGGAATCTGCTTCATTTACAATTGTAAACTTTTTTTTTTTTGCATGCAGCTACAAAGGCACCAAGATACAGATGTGGCATTTCAAAGATTTGTCCAGAGAAGCACTTTGCCTTTAAGATCTCAAGTGGAGCAGCTAATGTTGTTGGGCCCAAGATCTGTGTGGAAGATGCTGTGTAAGGATAATTTGCCTTTCCCTATGGATATACTGAATGTTACATTTCTAGTCATTACATGTAGATTAATGTAAAAAATGTATGTGAACCCATGCTGCCTGGGAAAAAACGCTGATGATAATTTACCACCATCCTACTTTGAATTATTTGTTTCTTTCTAGTTTGATGAGTGGTGTAAAGAACAATGTTGGACGTGGAATTAACACTGCTTTGGTGAATGGTAGGTTGCTTGATCTTCAAGTGGGTTGACTAAAGCTCTTGTCCTCTTCATGTGACTGCTGTACATTAGCCTGCAAGGTGTGTGTAGTGGATAAAGGTGTGTTCCCATTTTGGCAAATAAATATTAATGTTTGTATAATGGAAAGTTAAGCAATTTTAAAATATACTTTCTGTATCATTTCCTCACGGTTTTCTAGATCTCTGCTTGCTGTCCTTTTTATAGAAAGCTTCATTGTTTACAATACACGGCTCTGATTACTCTCTATGATACTAACAAGCCGTGCACCCATGTGACCATGGTCAGATTTCTGTCCACTGGAAGAAAACATAGAAGCTTTCTATACAAGGACAGCAAGCAGAGATCTAGAGAACTGCAAGGAACTGATACAGAAAGTATATTGGAAAATTGCATAACTTTCCATTATACAAACATTAACATTTGGTTGCTGAAATGGGAACACCCCTTAGAGCCAGTGACACAAGAATGAGTGACTCCCTGTGTCTGTTGGGTTTGCTGATCTGGACGTATAACTGCTGTACTAAACTCTACTCAGTTCAGCCTCTCATTGTTCCAGACAGTAAATCCAGCATAGCATGCACACTCATGTTAAACTGGCCTAAAACCTCTTGCCTACGAGCAAGTGCAGATCTCTCGACCCAAACTTCTGATCACAGGATTGAACTCGCCATGCCCGTTCACACCAATGACCAGCTGTTGGGGTTGGAAAATCCCTTCAGCGCACAGGGCAATTTTCAATGACTGCTCTTGCTTGTGGACAAGAGGCAGAGCTTGCTTTTTTATTTCTCTGTGAGCCTTCACTAATAGGTGTGACATATACTGTAACCCAAATATCGAAGGCTACAGGCCCCTTACTTAACTCACTAATGAGAACAGCAAGATAGAATGGCCCCCCATTGTATGGTCACAACTGTCCAAAATCTGTAGTTTAGAAGGCAGTCAAGACATTCGTTTACAGTTTTCAAATCTTTCTAAATCCGTCAGGGTTAACCCACTAACCCTATTGGTATGGACATAGCGTTTATGTACAGTAACAGGGAAAATTTGGGCACTTTTTAAAAAGCAGGCAAAGAAACCAAAAACAAATCTTTTGTAACCCATAGCAGCTGAGCTGCTCTCTTTTTACATAGTTTTGTTGGTTACTGTTGGCAAAACATTAGATTTTTTTACTAAAACTGTCATCGGCGAAAACCAAAGATCCTATAGGCAAGAATGTATTTTTCTTAGATTTTTTTTATGGAGACAGAGGGCTTCTTAACTTTTTTTAAATTCAAAAAGAAAAAGGATTTTTTTTTCTCTTTAAGATCAGAATAATGGAAGCGATAATAGCAATGTACACATGACCTCACACAATGTTTTTAAAGGGGTATGTTTATCCACATGTTACATGTGGTGCCAAGGATAGTTCATTAATCGTATTTCTCCAAATCAATGGGTTATGTGACCCTAAACTCTATCAATCTCGCTAAATTTCTTAATGATAACCTGTATATTTGGCATTGTATACATTGCAATGCTGAAAGCTGTGACTCCAATTATCAGGCATATATCTAAACAGAAATCTTACTTTTTGAATTTTCTTCCCTGTTATGTGCTAATTAACCTATGCAATTAATCAACCACTTTGGGAGACATTAGGTGGAATTTAATATTTGGTTGTTCTGTTATGGTAATGAGGGATTAATGTACTGAACTAGAACTGTTATATAGTGACTAGATTTGTTTTTATTTCACTAGGACGGAAAATATGAAATTAAATGTAACTTTTCTTTTGGTCAGTCAACTTCTTAATGTACACATTTTAACATTTCGTGAACATTTGCATATGTAGGAATTTTATCATGTCCTTTTCTGTTTCACAGGAAGAACTGGAGAATTAATAGAAACAAAGTATCACGACCTGTGGGGTGGAGGTAAGGATTCGATGAAATAAATTGTTTAAAGGGAATCTACCGGCTCCCAATTTGCCAACAAGAAAGAATAGCATGTTGTATTTATGCAAATTACCTTGTAGAGGTGTGGTGTCGATTGGTGTAGACAGAGCCTTACTATTTGTTTGCATTTGCCCTGTATTGATAGGATTCATATAGAGCTTTCTAGAGGGAAGGTGCCTTCCATGTGTGATACATTTTCCATGATCAAATGTTCTATTTATTTTAGTAATCGGTCATCTTTAAGAAATGCTTATTGTTCATATTGTTCACCTCTCACCCTCTTTCATGGAAATGCTGGAAAGACGTAGAACGGATTTGTAATACCTACTTTCCTTAACACTTTTATGACCGAGAGTTAACAGAATGCAGTTCTTTTCTGCTCTTTTTTTTTTAAATGACTTTCTCTTTGGAACAGCCCCATATCTGAAGTATTTTTCCTTTTTTTTCATGACGTATGAGACTCTAACTTAGGCTACATTCACACGATGTATTCCCGCTGTACCATAGTACGGCGGGCATACATCGGCGCCAGGGAGAGGAGGATGGGATGAGCACCGCTCACCCTCACCCCTCTCCATAGTGATTTATGGCAGCGGTGCTGTATTATGGAAAAAAGATAGGACATGTCCTATCTTTCTCCCGGCTATGGAACGGCACCGTACCGCTCCCGTAGGGCGTCATGAGCCCATTGCAGTGTAGGGGGGCCGTATATACATCCCCATACGTTTGTGTGAATATAGCCTTAATAAGGTGTTGTCAATTACATGATTTTTGTTTATAGAAGAATTGGCAGACAAATAACTAAAGATGTGAAAAAAAACTCTTTAAATCTTTTTGGTAACTTTTCTAGTTTTTTAATAAGTGTTTAAAGGGGTATTCCAGGAATATGAACGTCTGACACAACATCCCATGATGATATAAATAAATGTATGAACTAAAACTCAATATCATTAGGCACAAAACGGAGCTTAAATATTTTGATTTTATGATTTACAAAATTTATGGCCTCTCTAAAGTAGGTGGAGTTATCACTAAGATGGCCGCCTCTGGAAACTACAAGTTCCATGATCCTTTAGTTCTCAGTAACTCCTCCTCCCTCTTATGCTCTGCTCCCAGTGATGATATAACAGACTTTCTTGCTCTGTTACCATAGTATTGATGTGTAACTGCCATCCCTGCACATCACCTCAACACTGGCCATACTGGATACACTGCAACCAACCGACTACAGCCAAACATAGTGGTGATCACATGACCTGCCCAGGCAGGTGCAGGACATGTGATGTGGACATGTGACCAGCGGCCATCTTCTTTTCTGCGACGGACCGCGTGGAGGAAATTAACGGACTGATTAAAGGGCCGGTAGCATTTTAATTCTTCATTACAGTCTATGTCACCAGAATTTTCTGCTAAGGGGAGCAACATTTTAAATAACAACTAATTACACATTGGCTTCTATTTTGAGTGCCCACTTGTATATGAATTATGCTGATTCCTGGAATACCCCTTTAAATTTAATAAATCTTTAAACTCCATACATATTTTGGTAATCAATCACCCTTCAACAAGTACAGATGTAGAGGGTGCATGTACATCTGCGGACTGTCAGCTCTGTCCCCCTGCAGCTCCTTCTCCATTCTGCCTTAAGATAACAGGCTAGAGGGGGCACACTTTAAACAGATTTATCTTTTGGACCTTGTCACCTAGAAATACAGTTTAATTTAAATAGGGAAATCTCCCAATTAATGTCACATCAGGGTTTACTTTCTAGGTGGCACAGAACCGTTTGTTACAGTCGGAAGTGTAGATCTGTATATAAAAATCACATTTTTTACAGCAACTTTTAACCATGGATATTTTTGATTCAGCGGCACCTAGTAACACAAGGTGTTCCTCCATAATATGACACCAGAGAAGAACTAGATCTGCCACAGTTTAGATGATCTCCATCTGAATTGTGCCCCCTGTCGAGACGTCTATACAAGTGCTATTTGTATGGGTATGTGTAATTAGGATGTATATAGCTGCATGATAATCGTGAAGGGGTTAATATAAATATCAAACCATGTCCACAGGCAGTGTTACCTTAATAAATACTATCCTAGCACAAAAAAAAAAAACCACATTGCCCACTTTTAATGTTGAATGTTGTTCTTCTACAATTTTTAGATGTAGCCCCTTTCATTGAATTTCTAAAGAAAATTCCAGACGGAACGATAGTTTGTATGGCAACCTATGATGACGGAGCAACAAAGTAAGTGTCAATGCATACACGAAAAGTCTCTGGTTACACAGTAAAACACCTACAAATCTAAAGATATATACTTTAATTAGCCCTAGCTTTTGTATGGCAAATGAATACTATGAGGTTAGAGAGAAGCTACATATCAATGTGTATACATCCCTCAGGCAAACTTCAGCTTTGACGTATACCTCTATAAACAATATATGTGAACATCATGAACAGATTCTTTTGGCTCTGAAGTTCATATAAAATGCAGCTTTCTATGTAATAACATAGAAAAGAAATGACCCCTTATTGTCTTCTCAAACTTTGGACAGTTGTGTTTTAGTTTCTCCTCTTTACTGTTTTTTGAGCACTTTTCCTTAAAGAGAACCCGTCAGGCAAAATAACCCCCCTAAACTAAATATATTTTCATAAACTGCCATTAGAAAGCATTGCCTCTATCCCTTCATTGTCCCTCTACATGCCTGTAAACCTAAGCAATGAGGTCCTAAAGCTGTATGCTAATGACCTGTGAGATGTCCAATGGGTCATTAGCATATTCAAGCTGTCCAGCTTATTCATGAGTGGGAAGCACAGCCACCAGTGCATGACTGACAGCCTGTATAATGATGTGCTTCCTGCTGCAGCCTATGTGTGTATAGGAGAGATGGAACAGCTCCAGGATGCAGCCATGTTATAGCAGAACATGTCAGGTACTTGTGTAGCTGATGTCTGTATCTCTCACATGTGTATAGCAGAACATGTCAGGCACTTGTGTAGTTGATGTCTGTGTCTCACACATATGTATGGGAGGATGCAGCATGTCAGCAGATGCAGCATGTCAGCAGATGCAGCACACACACCAGCAATACTTTACTATTTACTTTATCTAGTAAATTAATTTACTTTTAATGTATAGTAAAGCATTGCCTGTGTCTGCTTTGCCTGCTGACATGCTCTCTTCTCCTATACACATGAGAGACACAGACATCAGCTACACAAGTACCTGACATGCTCTGTTCTCCTATACACATGTGAGAGACACAGACATCAGCTACACAAGTGCTTAAAATGTTCTGCTACACACATGTAAGAGACACAGACATCAGCCACACAAGTACCTGACATGCTCTCTCTTCACCTATACATATGTGAGAGACACAGACATCAGCTACACAAGCACCTGGCATGCTCTGTTCTCCTATACACGTGTGAGACACAGACATCAGCTACACAAGTACCTAACATGCTCTCTCTTCTCCTATACACGTGTGAGACACAGACATCAGCTACACAAGCACCTGACATGTCTGCTATAGACATGTGAGAGAAACAGACATCAGCTACACTAAATACAGAGGCTGCAGGGGGCGTGGCCACCAGCACCAGGAGCCACATCATTATACATGCTGTCAGTCATGTGTATTGGAGTATTGTAAACATACACAGGCTGCAGGGGACGTGGCTGCCAGCACCAGGAGTCACGTCATTATACATGCTGTCAGTCATGTGTATAAGAGTATCTCATACATACACAGGCTGCAGGGGGTGTGGCCGCCAGCACCAGGAGTCACATCATTATACATGCTGTCAGTCATGTGTATAGGAGTATCTCGTACATACACAGGCTGCAGGGGACATGGCCACCAGGAGTTGCATCATTATACAGGCTGTCAGTCAAGCAGTGGGGGTGTGGCTGTGCCTCCCACTCATGAATAAGCTGGACAGCTGAATATAATTATTCATTGGACATCTCTTGGGTCATTTGCATAACCGTTTTAGTACCTGGTAGTTTAATTTTACAAGCATGTAGAGGGACAATGAATGGATAGGGGCAATGTTTAGGTCTTATGAAAGTTTATGAAATTATATTTAGTTTTGGGGGTTAATTTGGGTTCTCTTTAAGGCCAATTTTTCTTAAAGCCTCCATCTTTAGAATCTATGTGTAGTTTTGTTGCAGTAAATCCTTGTCTATCCTCTCCTCTTGCCTGTAAATTCATCACCATATTCCTAATATATTTTTTACCAAGTTTTCTTGCGTATAAAACTTAGCAGTGTAACATCTATATCGGTAGGGCTGCTCATAGTTGGACAGTATTGTAGCGGTTTTTCCTTCCAGCTGTAGAGGGTGACCTTGTGATCTTATTGATAATCCTTCTTTGGCAGCAAACTGGCGGCCCATACGTTGCCGGCCCAAAAGCACATCAGTTCTAAATGATATCTTCATCTCTGTCCAAGTCTAGTTGATTCTGTAAGACAGATTTAAGTTTTTCGCATTACTTTTTTTAGCATCTTAATTTCTTGTCATTCCTATGTATTGAACCACCAGTATATTTATGGACACTGATCTGAGCAACTTCTTTGATCATTTTACATTACGTGTTCACCCTGGGGCATCTGAATTTTAACATAGGTAAAGGAAAAGCAGAGATTTTGGAATAATGTTTCACTTGAAAAGGAGCATATATCTCGTGAAAGAATCAGAAATGCTATGTTATTTTTACCATGAAAGAAAATGTCCTGTTATATTTTAGTCTAGTCTTTGTTGGAACAAATGGTCATTATCCAAGGTCCCTATAAAACATGCATTGTAGAAATTCTACAATAAAACAAGATGACATCTAATTTGTACCAAGATTATAAAAATGATGATGCCACTTTATCTGCACTTATGAGATCTTAAAATTCTGAAACTGTCCATATTATAATCTTATTGTTAACAAATTGCAGATTGAATGATGAAGCACGAAAACTAATTTCTGAACTTGGAAGTACAGTCATCAACTCTCTGAGCTTTAGAGACAACTGGGTTTTTGTTGGCGGTACAGGTATAAAGACAAAGAGTCCCTTTGAGCAGGTAAGAGATAATTGGCAACAATAAAATGCAGTCCCCACCATAGAATGAAATTTGTAATTGATGAACACAAATATGACAAAATCCAGAGAAGTCCTAGACCAAAACCTGCTGCAGTCTGTAGACGAGCTGTGACTTGATTCACACAACCCTATATGGTGTGTATGGTGGGCACATTTCAGACAAAACACTACTTTGTGGACAGACCTAGGATGTGAGGAGTCCCTGCTGCACTAAAAATGTACATTGGGACGGATGTACAGCAAGACACATCCTTAGTATATGTTATTGGAGTGCTGAAGGAAACCTAGAAAAAAGTTTTTCCAGGAATGGCAAACATACACTCACCGGCCACTTTATTAGGTACACCTGTCCAACTGCTCGTTAACACTTAATTTCTAATCAGCCAATCACATGGCGGCAACTCAGTGCATTTAGGCATGTAGCCATGGTCAAGACAATCTCCTGCAGTTCAAACCGAGCATCAGTATGGGGAAGAAAGGTGATTTGAATGCCTTTGAATGTGGCATGGTTGTTGGTGCCAGAAGGGCTGGTCTGAGTATTTCAGAAACTGCTGATCTACTGGGATTTTCACGCACAACCATCTCTAGGGTTTACAGAGAATGGTCCGAAAAAGAAAAAACATCCAGTGAGCGGCAGTTCTGTGGGCGGAAATGCCTTGTTGATGCCAGAGGTCATAGGAGAATGGGCAGACTGGTTTGAGCTGATAGAAAGGCAACAGTGACTCAAATCGCCACCCGTTACAACCAAGGTAGGCAGAAGAGCATCTCTGAACGCACAGTACATCGAACTTTGAGGCAGATGGGCTACAGCAGCAGAAGACCACACCGGGTGCCTCTCCTTTCAGCTAAGAACAGGAAACGGAGGCTACAATTTGCACAAGCTCATCGAAATTGGACAGTAGAAGATTGGAAAAACGTTGCCTGGTCTGATGAGTCTCTATTTCTGCGACATTTGGATGGTAGGGTCAGAATTTGGCATCAACAACATGAAAGCATGGATCCATCCTGCCTTGTATCAATGGTTCAGGCTGGTAGTGGTGGTGTCATGGTGTGGGGAATATTTTCTTGGCACTCTTTGGGCCCTTTGGTACCAATTGAGCATCGTTGCAACGCCACAGCCTACCTGAGTATTGTTGCTGACCATGTCCATCCCTTTATGACCACAATGTACCCAACATCTGATGGCTACTTTCAGCAGGATAATGCGCCATGTCATAAAGCTGGATTCATCTCAGACTGGTTTCTTGAACATGACAATGAATTCACTGTACTCAAATGGCCTCCACAGTCACCAGATCTCAATCCAATAGAGCATCTTTGGGATGTGGTGGAACGGGAGATTCGCATCATGGATGTGCAGCCGACAAATCTGCGGCAACTGTGTGATGCCATCATGTCAATATGGACCAAAATCTCTGAGGAATGCTTCCAGCACCTTGTTGAATCTATGCTACGAAGAATTGAGGCAGTTCTGAAGGCAAAAGGGGGTCCAACCCGTTACTAGCATGGTGTACCTAATAAAGTGCCGGTGAGTGTATATTGCCTTAGTTTGACTGTTCACATATTTCTCATAATATGATAAGTTTATGCTCTGAAATTATCTGGCATTTCAGGGGGAATATAGTTTTAAAAGATGGACACAGGAAGTGCCTGTTTTTTGGCTTTTCCAAACCTGTTTACAAATTGGAAGAGACGTGTTAATCCAGCTGAGCTCCTGTAAGTGCTGTGGGAGGGTCTTCCTGCCTAAAGAGCTTTCTTTTACATGCAATGAACTGTTCCACAGCCCCTCCCCTCTGCTCTAAACGACTGCTGTAATTATCCAACCAAAATCTTGATATGGCTCCTACTTGTAGTATTGGGGAGATCTTGTTGAGCAGAGTAGAAAGCTATTCAAGCTGAGAGACCTGCCCAGAACACCTGTATGAGCTGCAGACCTGGAATATGACTTCTCTTTTCACAGTCCTGTTGCTACTAATAACATACATATAAAGGTATGACAACATAGAGCTCCACGGCATGTATCGGGACGATTTATCTGTTAACGGCAACAAATGAATGCTACCTATCTGAGAACAACGCCAGAATTGCACAGAATATATTTAACAAAACTATGAAAATTTATTGAAGATGCATATTAATATTTACAAAGGTTTTTTGCACAGAAATTATAGCTTGTGCTGGAGGAATAATGCAGAGTTTAAAAAGGAACGATGAAAAAGGATTTCTAGACTATGTGGGGTAATTTTAAAGTGCCAGGAAAAAAGTCTGATCAGACACACTGATATCTGACTATACATGGTAATACATGAATGAACATTCGGTTTGATTGTTACCTTGGCACAGTGAAATCACAACCTCCCTGGTGGATGACAACAAAACCGAATGTTCATTCATGTATTACCATGTATAGTCAGATATCAGTGTGTCTGATCAGACTTTTCTCCTGGCACTTTAAAATTATCCCACGTAGTCTAGAAATCCTTTTTCAACGTCCCTTTTTATATTCTGCCTCCCTGATGTATGTATTATTCCTCCAGCACAAGCTATCATTTCTGTGCAAAAAACCTTTGTCTCACCATGAATGTTTTTGTAAATTTTAATATGTATCTTCAATAAATTTTCATAGTTTTGTTAAACATATTCTGTGCAATTCTGGCTTTGTTCTCAGGTAGTACCTAACAGTATGGTAGAAATCATATTGCCTTTAAAGTATAAGGGCATTTTTGTAATAAGGGAACCCTGTCAGTATTTCATGACCTGAGTATACAATTTTACTTTTACTTTTATATTTTTCTGTTATCTATATCATATTTTACATTCTGTACAATTTATTTCTTCTCTCCATTTCTTGTCTCCAGCACATAAAGAACAATAAAGATACAAACAAATATGAAGGATGGCCTGAAGTGGTGGAAATGGAAGGATGCATTCCTCAGAAGCTGAATGAGTGAATAGATGTAGCAACGACTCTGCAATGCACTTGGATAGGAATGCCTTTTACCACAGCCAACAAAGTAAAATATACTGAACAATGTCATCCATCATTGTTGACGTGAGCATGACCCTACGTGAAATTTATTTATTGCTTCTACAAATGGGTATTTTTGTAAAAAAGAGCAGATTGACAGCACATATAATTAATATTGGGGAACCCCTGTTGGGACTGCAGAGCATGGCATCTGTAACACTCACTGGAATAAGATGTGGAAAAGCTGCACAGTTGTGATGTTATCTTCTCATTTTCTTCAAGAGAATAGCTTTTTTTTTCCCCCATTGTACTTTCTTTTC
Organism: Engystomops pustulosus; assembly: GCA_019512145.1. Taxonomy (NCBI): domain Eukaryota; kingdom Metazoa; phylum Chordata; class Amphibia; order Anura; family Leptodactylidae; genus Engystomops; species Engystomops pustulosus. The sequence continues at coordinate 116,371,897 of CM033644.1, read as the reverse complement.
TCCACCAAAGATTTTTATGAAGGAATTGTTTTGGCTTTACATCCATGGACAGTTTTTTAAATCTGGGAAACCGTTTTGCACCATTGTCGTCACATACAGTCTGCATTGTCTCTTTTCTATTAGAATTTTAAGAAATGTTTGTATGTTCTTTTTTCATGTCTATGTTGGACCAGTTTACTAATGAGATTTCTAGTAAACCATGTTTTTGGTAATTTCAGGACTATTTTCCAGTACATTGACAGCAATCCGTACCTACTGTGCAATGTGAAAGCATTGATATTGGAGCTTTACTTTGGTATAATTTAAGAGTGACTATGTATGTACAGAACTTGATGCTCACTCCTTTCTCAACATTGTACTGAATGTCATAATAGTTTTACGTTGGACTGAACTTCTAGGACTATTAAACGTCATCCTATGTGTTAGTGACAAGTTTTCATGTTGACATGCCTCCTTAAGAAAAGTTTCATATTTTTAGAATAAAGAAACAAAAACATTCCACATTGTACCAATACGTTTTGTGTTGCCTTCATTTATGACCTGAGGAGGTTAACTACAGCATGAAGTATATGTCATTGTCACCATAATCTATAAACTTTTTTAGGTTTCAAAACCAGCAAATTTTCATGAACTTTTTACACCACTATGTTTCCATTCTTGTCTGCTTATGTATACTGCCTCATGTTTGATAACCTTCCCTCTGTAGATATTTATTTACTGACTATGGCAAAAATAGACTAGTTCTGTTGCATGAGGCCCAACGTGTATGGCCCAAAAGAAAAAATGGGCAAGAAGACAATGGAGCATACTGTATTTTTCGGACTATAAGATTCATCTTACTTTAGGATGCACCCAAGATTTAGGCTTCCAAAAAAGGAAAAATATATTTTACACCGATTTATAATATTCCTGTTGGTCGCACTATAGCACATCACACACAGCTCTGCTTCATCCATACATTTACACACACAGCGCTGCATCATCCATGCAGTTACACACACACAGCGCTGCATCATACATGCAGTTACACACACACTTCCCCCTTCCCCACTGTCCCCTATTCCCCTTCTTCTTACCCTGTCCCAGCGCAGCATGTTCCCATTCTCAGGCTGTATGTGGTGATGTCAGAAGCATGTGATCAGTCACATGATTCTGACATCACCGCAGGTCCTGTAGGACACCCGAGAGAGCCGTGTGGAGGCTCTCCTCTCTGGGAGATCGGGTGCAGCTCTATATCAGGGCATCACCCGATCTCCCTTACAGCGGTCAGGAGGGTCTGGATCCTCCTGACCTTCTGTCTATAAGATGCAGGCACTTTTTAGCAAGATTTTTTTCTTGCTAAAAAGTGCGTCTTATAGTCCAAAAAATATGGTAGTTAAGAAACTTTCTAAAGGAAGAAACAGTCCATAACAGCTAATTACAGCACAGCTCCCATTAAACACTAATTAAATGAAAGTTGCTCTGTGATTAGGTGCTATATTTTTAGACCGTTTCATAAATCTGCTCCGATATTTCCATATACCTTATGACCTCATTTTATTATGGTCCTACGTAAAATAAGGTTGATAAAAGCAATACTCCATGCCTTGTTCATATTCACTTACCTTTGTACCCATTTCTGTTGAAATATTTTTTTAACAACTGTCTGCACTATATTAGTTAAGATTTTAATAAACTAAAAAATTTAAATGGAAAAGTAAATATTCTTGTTTTCACTTGTAGTCTTTGCACATTGACTTCTCCTATAAATAGGCTATTCGGGTACATCTAGCAAAACTACACTTAATTGGATAGAAAACCCAGGGGCATAACTTCCGTTGTAGCGGGCATTGCAGCTGCTATGGGGCCTGCAGTGTCTGGGGGCCCCGGCATCCAACCAGACACGCTAAAGGATGTGCACCATTGTATACATATTATGCTGCACATTTTACAGTATAATATGTATATAACATATATGTAATGTGTATATGCTGTATGTATATACGGGGTAAGGTGTGTGTATATACTGTATGATGCAAAAGTGTAGAAATGTGTGATTTGTTATTGTGTATACAAATATGTATATTTTTAAGCAGGAAGGGGGCCCCATACAGAAGGCTATTGGGCCCTGCGTCTTCTTATTATGCCCCTGAGAGAACCTGTGTAAACAAGTCCATTATGCAAATGTATCGCAAAATATTCTGCCGTAAGCCTTAACAAAGGGCAGATCCAAAATACAAAATATTTGCAAATATTCTAAATATAGTTTTTCTCTCTAGGTTTTACTAACTAGAATTCTGCTGTGTAAAGTGACCTTTAAAACGTTTGTCTGGGCCTGAATAGAAATGTTTTTAAATGTTTTGCTTTTCCAAAAGGAGGGTCCAAGATTCAATCAAACTCTTAGTTTCAATGTGCTACAGTTGAACACATTGATATTTATTAATATTCTCATTATACCATAATCATTATTGCTCATTTCTATATGAAAATTATATCCATCTTTTCTTAAGTTGGATCATGTGATCTTAGGGTGACCACTGTGAATCAACATGGCTTTGTGTTACATTAAAGGAAACCTACCACCACGGATCTACCTATTAAGGTAGATTGGGTGGTAGGTGCCTCTATTGTATGTGAGGATGGCCCTTTTAAGGGGTAATCCTCACGTCCCCTAACAGTAGCTTCGGCTTCATGTGCAGAACGCCGGCTTCGCCTTGTAGCCTCCGCTCTGGCTACTTCACACCCCAGTAGCTTCTTTAGAAAATTGGCATATTAGGGCAATAAAAGTTAGAAAAAGACACAGGGGACGTGAGGATAAGACCTTAAGAGTGCTATCCTCACGTACAATAGAGCCACCTACCACTCGATCTACCTTTAATAGGTAGATCCATGGTGGTAAGTTTCTTTTAAGAGGGGGGGGGGGTCACCACCTTCTGCATTAAGTTTTCTGTATGACGCAATTGCATCATGGCACAGTCCACTTAGACTTTTCTTAGACAGACGAGCACATACTTTATAATAATCTTTATTTGTATAGCGCCATCATGTTCTGTAGAGCTTTACAAATCTATCAGTCACCTTTGATGATGATTACACACTTTTGTCAGGTGGTAATGACTGCATTGATGGTATAGTCTCCTAGCTGCCCATGAGGAATCACATGCTAAGGAATCATGGGAAAATAACAGATCCGCACATATACATGGAACAGAACAAATTAATCAGGTGGTTTATTATAGAGCAATTGCTGCATCTGAACAACTATAGTGTATTGGCTGAGAAATTGCACTTACAAATAAGGTCTCTTCATGCCTCCTGCAGGCACCATTTAATGCTGCTGAAGGGCCTAGAGTAGAGACTAGTGGACCCAATGTTAGGGTTTGCTGGACGTATCCCTGTGAATTATAAAGTGCTCCTTTTCACCATAGCCTAGAGATCTTAGCCTTCAATTGTCCCATAAAAGTGAAAAAGGTAGGTAGACCTACTGTTGCATGGCTAGAAGAATTAGCCCTCAAACATGGCACATCCATTGGTTGATTTTGGCCTGTTCCCTAGCCCATCATATTTGGCCTTTGAGAAAAGGAAATGGGTATATTGTACACCAGCAAATACATTTAGAAATGGCTTATAAAAATTACATGGCTTCACTCACTGCGTTAGGTTTCAGGAAAACTCAAATAAAATACTTGGTGGAACAGAACAGCTAGGGTCCTGAAATGCGTTTTAGGATCCAAAAAGCCATGTGATACCCAAGCTTTCATCTTTTGGTTTTGCCCCTGCATAACCTCCTTTATGTAAAAAAAAATTGTCAGAGGTCTACTGAGTTAGTATTCCTATGGCTTCCGAGGAAGTTGCGGACTAATGGTTAAAATAACCTTTCTAGCATATTGGATTTAAGTAACAAAAATGATAGTTCTGCTCCATTGGCTTGGTTTACTCTACAATTCTACTCTATTGATCTGCTATCGGACTGCTCCTTAGGTTTAAAAAGTTGTGGGATCCATGTAAAAGGTTTACAGACATGACGGGGAGAATATCATGGACCGCAGTCAAAAGGATCATGATGGAGGAGCTACATGGATCCACGGTTGTTCCACCTGAGCTATTAGTCATGTTTCCACAAATCCTCTATGGAAGAGTGGCACCATTTATTAAAACAAATCATAAGAAGTGGAGGATGCATTGATTTGGCAGCAATTGGGAAGCTAGTGTTGATGGGAAAATAGATGGAGCTTAAGAAACTGCAGTATTGGTTTTTCATTTTTTTGAATCTGCAGTTTTTTTGCATCTATAGTTTTTGAATGGAGAGGAGTATAGCAGAAGTGTAGTTTTGGTGTGTGGGTGCCTTCCTCCTGACCATATTGCCAGATTTGCTGCTCTTAATGCCCCTAACTAGCCATGGCTATGACAGGCCAGGGGGACACCCCGTTCATGTTTTCTGTGAAGGGGAATTTTTTATTTTATTTTTCACTGTGTGGGTCCAGTAAATGTTTGTATTTATTGTGGGTCACGGAGATACCAACTATATGGGGGTGCCCTTGCAATTTTAGTTTTTTCTGCTTTATTTGAGTTTTTTGTGGAAAAGTGATGTTTTTGGACTTCAACTTTTGTTTTTGTTTATATGTTGGACAGTTTTTCTCTCACAGTTAAATTTGAAGGCTTGTTTAATATAATACACTGCAATACTGATACTTATGTGGTGTGTAAAGGTTAACACCAGCTAATTGACCAGTATACAGCTGACACTTGCCATTTTTGGCAAGCGGTGCCATGTACATGACTGATAAGTACTGCATAGTGTGATACATCTCCTGCTGTGCAGCACTATGTCCTAAGTCTGGAAGGGGTTAAATAAATACATAGCTGTAGCACTGAATAAAACATATATGTCTTGTCTCAAAAGTTACATCATATTTATGAAACTAACTTTCTTTTATGTTTTTAAAATACCGTAATCTCAAGTTTACAGCAGGTGGCAGTATAAGACTGATTCATTTGCTGGAGAGCAGAATTTAGGAATGTCACAAATATATGTATTCTAATTGTTTTGGGTGTGTACCACTAACCTTTATTTTTAATCAACTATTAAAACTTTCTTTGTTATAAAAAAAAATATATATATAAAAATTGATTAAATACATCAGTACCAGGTCCTTGTCCATTTTCACTTCTTGTTTTTAATCTACAGAAAGTAACTATATATATCAAATAACAATTTTCTTATATTATCTATGGTCTAGAGCAGTGATGGAGAACCTTTTACAATTTACCTTTTACAGAGTGCCCAAGCTACATCCAAAATCCACTTATTTACCGTGAAGTGCCAGCATGGAATTTTATACAGTAACTTACTGCTACTTGTTCTTCCACATCTTTCAATTGTATCGGCTGCCTGAGGCCACCAATATAGTTGACAGAAGGAAGGCAAATTCAAACTATCATTGTAGCTTCTTTCCAGGGCCTCACTGTACAGGAAGAATGGTGGGTGCAGCAGGAGGACCTCCAAAGATAATGCAGTTCTGTCAACACCTTCTTACATAAAGTGTCACTTTAAAATAGCGCTGAGAGCAGCATCTCTTAAGTTGAAGATTCAATGTTTGGTGAACTCTGTCCTTGGACAATGGCCTGAGTGCCCGCAGAAGGGGCTCCGAGTGCCACCTCTGGCACCCGTGCCATAGGTTCGCCATCACTGGTCTAGAGGGTATCAATGGCGTTAATGCCTCCAGGGTCTAATTAAGTTCATTCTATAACAGCCATAGGAGAACCAGAGAGGCATTGAACTTTTACACCAGGTGGTGGCATAATGTTGCAGAAACACACCTTGTATGGAGAGGGCTCAGCCTGAACACAATTTAACCAGATGACACTCTTTGTGGGGCTGGCCAATGGAATTGACCAGTTTGAGAAACAAGAAGTCACGGTAATTTTGATGTTTAATTCATCATTTAGGGCAGTGTAGGTGATGTGCTAGAGGTGGCACTCTGAACCCTCTATGTGGCCACATAGGCCATCGCCCCTGCATGAGTTCCCCAGACAGCACTGAAGGCATTCTCCAGGCAGCTCACTACATCACATGCTTAGAACTGTTTTAAAGTGACACCTCCCAGTCTGCCGGAGACTGCAGGTAGTAGTAGGTTCAGATTCAGACAGGTTTTCATTGGAGCTCCTGTTCCAGGCCGTATGATTCGTACAGTTTGTGATGGCCTTGGACAGAATCTACAATAATAATGTGAATCTCCATTCTTTCTGTCAATGGTATTGGTGTATTCTGGATGTCAATACCATTGAAAACTTTGACAGAGAAAGGAGCAGTGAGTTACTGTTAAAACTGTTATGTTGGCACTTTATGATGAATACATGGATTTTGCGTATTTTTTTCCTTCCTCCAGACTCTTCAAAATTGCTAGGTCATGACCTTATCCTCTACTGCTTGGACTACTGCAATATTCTTCTATGCGGTCTCCCAGCAAATTTTGTAATCCAATCTATTCTTGAAGTGAAATCCTTATGTTTTAATGATTTTTACAAAGTTGTCATTTGTGATTACCCATTTTAAACAAAGCATGTCCAAAATATTTCACAGCATATTTCCTGTATCTGACCATGATGCCTTGTGTTCTCTCTTTAAAAAAAAGTAGCAGTAAATCCACTGAAATTCCTACGAGTAAAGCCCCTAAACAAAGCATGGCAGCTTTCATCACATGTAGCAGCATGAAGCATGTATTTAGTATTAGAAACCAGCAGTGAAATGGTCTCATAGCTTGTATAGGTAGTGCTGTGTGAGCACTAAGGGTTAATAGCATCTCTGATGTGCAGAAAGTGCTGGGCCTACAGAGGAGTGTATGACACAGCTTGAGGTGCATAGCGAGAGACGGATATTTCTACAGAGCCACAGACTGGAATGGATGGACTGTTACTGAAGAGGGGAGATGTTTTATCTCTATTCTGTGTAGGAGACTTCTGCAGACACAGGGCTGTATACACTTAACTACATACAGAGAGCCTTGTCACATAACCACCTCTCAGTGAAACTGTATTTCTAAACAACTCTATGTAATCAAAGGAGAAATCAGCACACCCAGGAGACCTAGCTACTACAGAGTCAGTGTCAACGAGGTCCCTGGTGACAGGTTCCCTTTAAGCCTAAGGACATGTTGCAGAAGCCCTTCACATCTGCATTGAAAATATGGCTTTCTGCTTTCTCTAAGCATATAGATTACAATAAAATTGCGTGTTTTAACTTACCTGGCTCCCTGACAAAATCCTCTGTTTAGTCCCTGGCTGTGGTCTGGATGCATTCCAAAAAGCAACACATCACTTTAGTGTGCTGCTCACTCCTTGGCTCTCAGTCCTCACCTTTGTGGTCCTGTACAGCTCCTCCCTCTCCCACTGATGTCAGCTCACCACACTGTGAGCCCTGTTCCTATGAAGGAGCACAAATGTGGGGGCTGAGAGCTGAGGAGTGCACAGCACAGACAAATCACATGTTGTGTTTTGAAATACATGCAAACCAAGGGCCCTTGGGACTAAACAGAGGGTTCTGTCAGCAAGCCAGGTAAGTTATAACACACAATTATATTGTAATGTAAATGCTTAGAGAAAGCAGGAAGGCAGATTTGCAATGCAGGTGTGATGGACCACTGCAACCTGTCTGTAATGAAAATGAGCTCCCTGGTAACAAGTTCCCTAATACATGTCTCTCCTCCATTGCACAACCGATCCTATTTAAAATATTAAAGAGGTATTCCGGGAATATGAACATCTTCCACAAAAACCCATGATGTTATAAATAAGTGAATAAAACAAAACGTAATGTCATTAGTCACAAAATGGAGCTCAAATAGTTTTATTTTATGATGCACAAAATGTATGGCCTCTCTAAAGTATGCAGAGTTATCACCAAGACAGCCACCACTGGAAACTACAAGTCCCATCATCCTTTAGTTGTCAGTAACTTCTCCTACCTCTAATGCTCTGCTCTCAGTGATGATCTAGCAGGTTTTCTTGCTCTAATGATGTGTAACTGCCATCACCAAAACACTGGCCATACTGCATGCACTGCAACCAACCGATTACAGCCAAACTTAGTGGTGATCACATGACCTGCCCAGGCAGGTCCAGGACATGTGATGTGGACATGTGACCAGCTGCCATCTTCTGTCCTGTGTCTCCTCAGTGCAGAGGAAATCAACGGACTGATCAAGGGGCCAGTAGTATTTTAATTCTTCATTACATTGTATGTCATCAGCATTTTTCTGCTAAGGGGAGCAAAATTTTAAATAATAACAAATTACATATTAGCTTATATTTTACTGACTCATTTGTATATTAATTATACTGATTTCTGGAATACATCTTTAATAGAGATGAGCGAACACTAAAATGCTCGGGTACTCGTTATTCGAGACGAACTTTTCCCGATGCTCGAGTGCTCGTCTCGAATAACGAACCCCATTGAAGTCAATGGGAGACTCGAGCATTTTTCAAGGGGACCAAGGCTCTGCACCTGGGAACCTCAGAAAAGGATGGAAACACCACGGAAATGGACAGGAAACAGCAGGGGCAGCATGCATGGATGCCTCTGAGGCTGCATAATCGCACCATTATGCCAAAATTATGGGCAACAGCATGGCCATGACAGAGTGACAGAATGAAGCTAGATAGCATCTAAAACATCCAATAATTGACCCTGACACTATAGGGGACGGCATGCAGAGGCAGCGGCAGCAGGCTAGAGAGTGTCATGGCGACATACCCTAAATGGACTCAGGCTTCAAACCAATGGGTGGCAGAGAGGAACCAAAGGAGGTGAGCAAGAAGCGCTCAAATAATATCGGTACATGATAAAAGTTTGCCAGTATATTTTGTGGATTACACAGCAGGGTGGCGACAAAGTTAACATGGAAGCCATGAAAACAACCCAAAATTCTGCCTGACACAGCTCGTTTGATAAGGGGACCATGTATGGAGGCAGTGAACTAGTAGTAGATTAAAGGTGCTGCAGTTAAAACTATGTTAGTTGGTTCTTGGCATGGAGCTGGCGCTCCGCTGCCAGGCGAGCTTTCGCCAATCCAAGCCCCTGTCTCTAGGCTACTCCCCAAACAGCACTTCTAAGAACCTTTTGTATAAGATCAAGTGTAGTAGCGTTCTTATAAGTTTAGGATATGGCGGGTGAGGGGAATGTAAACAGATGCGCAAGAAGCGCTGAAATAATATCCGTAAATGGTAAAAGTTTGCCAGTATATTTTGAGGATTACACAGCAGGGTGGCGACAAAGTTAACAAGTTTGTTAAGGAAGCCATGAAAACAACCCAAAATTCTGCCTGACACAGCTCGTTTGATAAGGGGACCATGTATGCCTACAGTTCATGCCAGTCGCTGAACTGGCTGCCAGTCTCCTTTCGAATACAGTTTAAAATAATAACCCTCATCCATAAAGCTCTGTATAATGCTGCACCCCCCTACCTCTCCTCTCTTATCTCAGTCTATCGCCCAACCCGTGCTCTTAGATCCGCCAGTGATCTTAGATTAACCTCTACCCTAGTGCGGACCTCCCACTCGCGTCTCCAAGACTTCTCTAGAGCTGCACCAATTCTATGGAATGCTCTGCCCCGGACTATCAGACTAATACCTAACCTCCAAAGTTTCAAACGTGCTCTTAAAACCCATTTCTTTAGGCAAGCCTATAACACTCATTAACTGCATGAAGTTTTAACTCTTCTACTAACCCGTCCTGTGTCGTCCTCCCATCTGTTATCCAGCAACCAACAGGCACCAGACTTCTCTGCAGTCCCATTCACCCTTGACCTGGTATATAAGATGACGGCTGAGTGGTTCAAGCGACAGCAATTCCATTTATTATATTTTGTTCTATTCCCTAAGAAGAATGGCTTGACCATTAAATATTCTTTTACCTCGTGTTACCCCATCATCTTCATAAACCGTAAGCTCTGGCGAGCAGGGACCTCACTCCTGTTGTCCATGAAAACAACCCAAATTTCTGCCTGACACACCTCGTTTGATAAAGGGACGATGTATGGAGGCAGCTATATGGACGACTTTTGGAGGTAGCAATGGAGACAACGTGTGGAGGCTGCTATGGAGACAATTTAATTTGGATAGTGCCTGTATGTGGCAGTCCCAAACATTTTTCAAACCAGAGGAGCAGGTAGGTGGCCCTCCAGTAAAATGGGATAGATTGAGTGCCTGTATGTGGCAGTCCCAAAAATGTTTCAAACCAGAGGAGCAGGTAGGTGGCCCTCCAGTAAAATGGAATAGATTGAGTGCCTGTATGTGGCAGTCCCAAAAATTCTTTACCCACTGTCTGACAACCGTGTCTCCTCATCGTCGGACACCTCTTTACACACTTCCACTACGTCAAGAAGGTCATCATCACCCAGAGGACGTTATAGATTAGACACTTGTGCTGGATGTGGGTACAAATCACAACGGTCAGCTTCTGCTTCTAACAATTTAGCTATTAATGCAAAAAGAAATTGCTGGGAAAAAAATGTGCTCCAAGCCAGTACAGGGCTCGTCATCCATTAAACAGCAAGATACATGTTCTGTACAGTATATCAACACAGGCGTGGAAAACATAAACTTTGATGTCACTTCTGGTCAAAATTCATTCATAAAAAATTCCATTCATAAAACCATCAATATAAATAGCGATTTCATTAAAACAGTAGTGGTTCATATGATTCGAAGAAGTTGTATATAATTTTTTTTTTTATCAAAAGTTCAACATAGAAAATAAATAAATAAAATTAATAAATTGAAATTAACTAGAGATGAGCGAACATACTCGTCCGAGCTTGATGCTCGTTCTTTAACCATCAATTACAACTCTGTCCACAACCTGTCCCCATCAGATATATCTGAAATAATAAGTACTACTGTCCCACACATCATTTCTGTTTCTCACAAATCTTCTACTTTACTCTATTACCACCCACTCTTCTCACAACCATCTACAGGACCATCTACCCTCTTATATAGATTGTGTCTTCTTTCCACTTGTTCCAGATCATTGTAGTTGTTGTTTTTATTTTGCACTTTCACATGTTTCCATCTTAATGTAAAGTATGTGAACCCTTTCATTGAAAGTAGAGCACCATGTAATTAATGAATAATAATAATTAGCTTTGGTGTTTTGAAGGAGAAATCTCTCAGATGATATCCTTAAATTAACCCTTATAAAGTTTAATTTCCTTCCAGCACCTTTATACTGTGTTATTAATTTTGTCTCTGTATGTATAAGATGTTTTATGGGCTAATATCTTGCGTCTGGCACCCACCATCAGTGGGCCAATGCTGTTTATTATTTTACAAAGTAGCTTTATCCTCAACATTCCTGATGTTACACATAGAGCAATGTTATAGGTCTATCAAACCAGTTGTAACACTCGATTGAGCTCTTACCTTACACGTAGTTGTTATAGTGCTAGAGGACCTTCTTTGCATACTTTCCTGGAGATGACAGTTGAGGAGGTATTCAAATATTTAGTTAAAGCACAGGTTGTCCTAGAGCTCCCTCTGCCACCCTCATAGGGCAAGTGCAGTAGACAATGATAGCAGGTACAATCATTTCAGTGTCCTCACAGAACCTATTCTGTACGTGATTATGTTTAGTTTGTTTTATTTTGGCACATTTTCACTTTTTATTTTTTAAGAGCACTAATAAAAGTTTTGTATCACATCCTTAAACTATTTAGTATTCCTCCCCATAATAAGTTTTAAGAACAAGGATAGCGACAAAGGGCGCTATTTTACATTACGGGGTTAAACGCATTGAAAAACCGTTAATATATTTTGATAGATCGGACATTTTCGGACATGTGTATACCGAATGTGTTTATGATTTTTACTGTTTATTTATATTTATGTCAGTTCTAGGGAAAGGGGGATGATTAGAATTTTTATTTTTTTTATTATAATTTTTTTTACTTTTTTATTTTTACTATTTTTCAGGCTCCCTAGGGTACTTTAACCCTATGTTGTCTGATCAATCCTATCATATACTGCCATACTACAGTATTTGGATTTTCCTCCTCAGTCATTACAATGTGCTATCAGCACATTGTAATGATGGGGTTAAAACGAAATAGCCTCGGGTCTTCGGAAGACCCTAGGCTACCATGGAGACGGATCTCCGCTCCCTGATGACGTCACGGGGAGCGACGATCCTAGGCAAGATGGCGGCGCCCATGCGCCCATACTAACAGTATGTGGAGGGTGGCAACTATCAGCCTGAAGAAGAGTGTTACCAGGGTTTTCGTCTGATCATGTGATTGCTTTCCATTTCCTTTTTTGGTTCGGTGGAGGTAATTCCTCTTACGTCATTCATGCCAAAAGTTGGAATGAATTTTAGGAATGAGTAGGGACCACTTTTTGAACTTCTGAAATGTGTCACCCCCTTTTCAGTTTTTTAATTTTAACATATTTATGTAATAAACATATGGATTATTTTTAACTGCTACATGCTGGTGGATGGATTATATTATTTTTTCTATTCTCATTACAAGCCTTAGGAACGGACTGATTTTACTCCTTCAGTTACAGTGATTTTTGGAGCAAACAACCTTTGGGTGAGCTTACACTTTTGTTTCTTTATTCTGCCATAACTACTATAATATTGCTCCAATGTACAAGAGTATAACTACCATAATACTCCAAAAACATACTGGTAGGTTGATTAGATTGTGAGCCCCATAAGGACAGGGACTGATTTGGCAAGCTCTCTCTTGAGCGCTGCGGAATCTGTGTGCATTATATATATAAATAATTGTTTTGTAAATGAACTTTAAATTACTATCTGTAACAGTTCATTCCACAGTTCTAAGTTTATATTACCCCATGTACCCACTTTAATTCCATATATGAAATTTAACTTTTTGAAGCATTTTAAGGAAATGAGGAGCTATTTATTTCTAAATTAGTCAGGCACAGGCAAATCAGAGCATCTAATACTTTCCATCTATTGTACCATCAAGGTATTATCGGTAATTGTCCATCATTTGGTATCAAATGTTATATTCATATTAGGCAGGAAGTCTCCTGAATGATATAATCATGTAAACATATATGACCTTATAAAAGAGTATGGAAGAGCAGTTCTTCAGTATCCTGTGTATTTTAATATTGCCTTCTGAAGAGACATAAAAAAACACAACTTTATTTTCACAAAACATTTAATGCAAATGTAAAAAATACATACTATAGAATCCGATATAATAAATGTTATATGTAATTTACAATATATAAAAACGTATGTAATATAATGTTTCAATAATGATGATTCTTTAGTGCTTTTTTTAGGTTGAAGTGACTTTTGTGAAGTTTTACAACTTTTGTTTTAAACTACAAGTAAATATATATATATACACCAGATTTACAGGCCAGTGCGAGAACTGTATAACTTAAATATATACAAAATGTACACCTTTAAGTAGTATAAAACCCTAATATATACCCCTTGAAAGACTATATTCAAACATTAATTGACTGTACAAAATAGTTACTATCAAAATATAAAATTTAATTTATAAATACAAATGGCTTATATTTTTAACAGACTTGTAATTTGTTCATACGTATCATATTCTTTTAAATCAATATTACACAAATGGCCATATTCACAATAAGGCATATGCAAACGTGTGCCTAGCATGGCAGGGATGAAGAGGTGCCACAAATTTGTAAAAAAACATAAATTGAAACCTACAGGCAGTTGCCTGGGAATCTGGAAGATGTCATAGGGGTAGTGGGTGGTTATGCTTTCACAAATAATACTTCTAGGGGTTTACATAAGCAGATGTAGAGTCCTCTAGGGCCACTACCATACACAGTAATCCAATGGGTATCAAGCTTGTTCTTTAGCTGGGTTTTGATACCATGTGCAGTCCTTCAGTCTCTGGAGATCTCAAAATCTTTTATCAAGGTTTTAGGAAATCTACCATCAAAATCAAGAATAATAAACCAGGAACACTTAATCATAGATACAGACACTTTGACTGTGGTAATCTTCTTATATTTGGCCTCCTTCCTTCAACAATCAAATTATGCTAATTAGAGGCTCTGGGGGCCATACCAGAGCTCCTCCTTGCTGTAGCTTCACAGACTGTTACAATGTGCAAAAGCATGTCTCCACCCTCTGCTCCCTTGGCACTTCCCCCCTTGTTCTACCAGTTGTAATTTCACACAGTGGGAGAGGAAGTGCTCCTACACAGTGTAACAACCTGTGAAGCTGCAGCACTATTTTGTGTTCTGTAAATTATATTTAATACTAATGTAAACAGATTGACTTTAAGAGGACCTGGTACCAGGCACAAATTTCTGCACGCCCCTGATTAATTAGGTATTTGTTTATTTTCCAACCCACTCAAATGATATGGGGAAAATAACCTATTATTTTCTATTGTATTGTCTTTGTGTGAAAATATTAGGTACTGCCTCCTTGGCTAGTATGAATTTAGAAAACAGTACCAGATGGATGTCATAAATATTTTTGTATTAAGACTGCCTGTGTTTTTTTAATACCTTCAAGAATAGGCTTTGTTCTTGTTTGTAGATTAGTGTCCCAAATTTAAGTGACAGGTTTCTTTTAATGGGAAGAAATGGTGAATATTAAGCTGAAACGTAAAAAAAAAAACCTTTGGTTCCATTATGCTACTGTAAAGCGTATAGCTAAATGATGTAACTGGAGCTCACGCAAGATGGCGGCCCTCATATTCATGGACACAAAGAGAAGAAACATTTCTACAATCAGAAGATAAAAACATATTAGAGAAAAATATATATATTTTGTGTGTGGTTATAACGAGTCAAAACTAGAATTGGGCAACAAATTCTCTTCAAAAGGGTCTTCCTACCAAGCAAGTTATGTCCTATCCACAGGATAGGGCTTCACTTTCTGATTGGTGGGGGTCTCAGAGATGAGACCCCCACAGATCACAAGAACGAGGGGTCCCAGATAACTTTGTCGACCCCTCGTTGCTTCCCGACAGTAATGGAGCAGACGTCCGCACATGACCATTCTGCTCCGTTCATCTCTATGGAGCTGATGGAGATTGCAGAGCGTGGCACTTAGCAATCTCTGTCAGCTCCATAGAGAGGAACTGAGCAGCACGGGCATGAACGGCCATCTGCTCCGGGAGCGGGAAAGGGGTCCGATGGAGGTACCTGGGACCCCTCGTTCTTGTGATCTGTGGGACTTTCAGGTGAGGTTTAAAGGGGTGGGAAAACCCATTTAGAGCTCACCTGACAGTATTGTTTTGATTGCATAACTCTGGTCATTTCCTTACTCTGGAGGTGGGTTGGGAGATAGCATACAGTGTTTCATGTTGTGTTCATGTCTCAGAGCTGCTCCTTATCAATCCAACCTGCTGTATATCCAGCATCATCAGTTACTTGTTGACATAAATTACCTGATTTCCATTTTAGGTAACCTGTATTTTACACATGCACCCATCCTCACTTACAGGTATGAACGTCAGTCATACTTTCACAACGCCTGCAGCGGACATAGCAGCACCACACAAATTTACACTCGCATCTTTCCACATGTCTTACTACATGAGTATTATACCCCCTGCCACAGCAGAGCAAATTGCAGCCATCCGGTCCCTCTGAAGTACGGTTGCATTCTCGACCATGAGTCCCAGATATTCCAAGTTTTTGATCTTCTACACAATAATTAGGGGATCTGTTGGTGTATACAAGGTCCTCTTTCCTGATAGGTATTTTACGATAATTTTTCTCTTTCCTGCGGACCTTTCGTTTCATTCTGTCTGATATCTGGATACTGTTCTCATATTTGTCTTTTAGATAATTTCCAATCTTTTCAAATGATGACATAGATTTCCAACACGTTTTCACCGCACAGGAACCAGAGACTCCATGACAGCGACAGTCGACTGTCATCAGCTTAGCCACTGCCTAATGAAACAGATACACAACCATCAGAAGTAAATCTAACAGAGCAATTCTATGGAAATGAGGACAATTTACTTTGTCTCTTGCAGAATAAGTAGTATTGATACAGAAAGGTAGATTACTGATGTAACATGTACTGTACTAGATATATTAATCATAGACTGATATTCACAATTTATGTACAGTTACTTGCTCATTCTACACTATAATGCATCACCACAATTTACCTACCCCACCTAACTACTATGTTAAACTATAAATTAGTTTTTATTTTCCAGCTGCTCCTTCTGTGCTAAAAGTTAACTTCAGTAATATACTAATTAGACTACAGTGCTTTGGGGAGAGTTAACAGATAACCTCAGGTCTCCGGTTAAACAGAAATAAGATCACCCCCTGCTGTACTTCTATCAGCCTTTATAGTTCAGCTGTATCACTCCTGTGTCCTGTGAGATATGGAGCCAGAACCCAGGCTCAGCCTAATTTATTTATTTCTTAAGTAAAGTTATGGCTTGTAAGGAATAACTGGACAAAAAACAAAGGTATGGATGGCATGTGTGGCATAGCCCTACATAACTTAGAAGTTAGCTTGGGTCGGTAAATTGTTGTGACGGATTCCCTGTAAAAATCATTTAATGATGTGATTTAAACATTACATTTTATGTAGATTTTATATTACCTATTGAGTACTGACGAGTAACAGTCAGATTTTGGGAAAGTTGTACAGACTGCTACTTGATCTCTATACATATGCTGAGCAAGGATATGTTCTCAATAGGGAGAAGGAAAAGTCTCTATAAGGAGAAATTTTACTACCCAACCCTGGTCAAAAGCATCTTACATACAACCACGTCAAAATAGTGCAGTCTACAGTTGGGAATCTGTTCCTTATGGAATAGTCTTGCCTTTGTTTTAAATCGCACGTTATGTCATTAGGCTTCCTGAAAGTCATGCATGATGCTAAGGGAGCTACCTTACAAGGTATTAAAAGAGGTGTGGTTTTCCTTGTCCCATCCCTAAAAACTTATTTCCATATTTCACTGAATCCCCTAGTGGAGCATCATTGGCTTTAAGCCTCCACATGCCTGCAAGGCGGCTTTAATTAAGAGCTCTTACTCCCTGACCCTTGAAAGAAGGTCATACTTTCTGACACCATAATTGTGAGTATAAATATCTCTGACATGAAATCTCTGCACTCACATCCACACATCACTGGAAAAATAAATGTAAAAAAACTGCCAAAACAATTATCCCATTATTTCCTAACATAATTCAGTAAAAACTGTAAAAAGAAGAATAAATCTTTTCTTTTGAGTTTTCTTTCAGATTTTCAGGTTTAATACCCAAATGAATATTATATAAAATTCAATTTTAGATTTAGTATTGCTTTAATAGCGATATATATATTCTTGTGTTCATAACAAATGTTCTCAACTTTCTTTAAAAAGACAAGGCTTAAATGCTCCAAATCTTATGGCAGCACAATTTAGGCCCAAAGTCCATACATACAAAGCTTGCAGATTGATCATCCAGCCATGTTTTCAGACTTTCTGTATAAGTGTATGCTGACTAAATAGTTGTAAATGTGGCCATAGGGTCTTAAGAATATCAGTCATGTTCCTTCTCCTCCAAACTTTCTAGGAAATTTCAACTTATTTTAAGGGGGGATTATTTTAGAGGCCATTTCGGTTTTAAGGGTTTAATAAGAAATTCCTCACAAATCAACATATTTTTAAAACTGTACCCCTTAAACTATTCAAAACAGCCTATGGTAAGGTTTTTAGATTTTTAAGCATCGCGCATGATTTAAAACAATACAGAGGTTCTACTTGGAATTTTCATTTCTGCTTAGATACTTAGATACTTTATGATTACGTTTTAATGTGTACAGAATGCAAAAATTGTTTGGGGAGAAATTCACTTGTTTTTGCATCTTCATGTTCTAAGAGGCATAACATTTTTCTGGCTTGTGTTTTGCGGGATGATTTACACTTTTTATTGGTATCATGTTGGGGTAAATGTTACTTTTTGATCACCTTTTATCCTCTTATATTTATAAAGTTAAAATATAATAATTGTTTTTATATTTTTTTTCCTTTGCTTTTTACAGTGTTCACCATACGGGTGCAGTAACCATTTTATATTCTATGGGTTGTTACGGATGCATCAATACCAAATGGTAGTGTTTTTGTAATGATATTTAATTCCTTATGTAATAGGTGATTTTTATATTGGATGGGACATTAGGGGACTTTTTTTAATACATTTTTTTTAACGGTTTTATTTTGTCCCAGTAGGACTTGAACAAGGGATCATCTTCATTGACTGACTTAAAGCTTTGTTCACACTTTGCAGTTAAGACTGCATTTCAATTTCATCATAAAGAACTGCATTCAGTGTTGAATATTAGTTTGCATGTGATACCTGCTCAAATAATCTCTTTCAGAAACTGAGCATAAAACCTTTATAATGCAGGTAGGATGCAGTTTTAATTGCAATGAATGAGTACACACTCAACTACTAAGGAGTAGTTTAGCCTGAAGAATTGATCACATATCCACTGGTCTATGGCCGGCGGCACAAGACCATGCTCTGTCCGTTAAAAACGGTGCTGATGTTCCATGGGGAAGAAGGGACTCCATGTATCATGGTTGTGAAATTATCCCAGCAAAAGGCTGTTTTTCATGGACTGAGTCATGTGCCACTGGCCTCAATGGTATAATGATAAAACATGGATCTTGATGCTTAACCCTTTCAGGACCTCGCCCTTTTTTTTTTTTTTCATTTTAATTATTCACTCCCCACAATCAAAAATCTATAACTTTTTTATTTTTACATGCACCGAGCTGTGTGATGGCTTGTTTTCTGCGTAACAAATTGCACTTCAGAGAGATGGTATTTATTACTCCATGCCAGGTACTGAGAAGTGGGAAAAAAATTAAAAATGCAGTGAAAATGATGAAAAAAAGGCATTTTCGCCGTTTTCTTGTGGGTTCGAAATTTACGGCTTTCACTGTGTGCCCCAAATTACACTACTACTTTATTCTTTGGGTCGGTGCGATCACGGGGATGACAAATTTGTATAGGTTTTATAATGTTTTCATACATTTACAAAAATTAAAAACTCATGTAGAATTTTTTTTTTATTTTGCCATCTTCTGGCACGAATACATTTTTCATACTGTGGGTGGTGTCATTTTTTGCAACTTTTGATGAAGTTTTCAATGCTACCCCATTTAGGACTGTACAACCTTTTCATCACTTTTTATAGATTTTTTATATTTTTCAAAGACGTGCCATTTTTAACTTTGGGCGCTATTTACCGTTACGGGGTTAAATGCAGTAAAAAAAAACGTTATTCTATTTTGGTAGAACAGGTTGATAGCACATTGTAATGAAAGGGTAAAATGAGACAGCCTCGAGTCTTCGGAAGACCCAAGGCTATCATGGTGATTGTTTGCTGCTCCCCGATGACGGCACGGGGAGCGATGACCCTCTGCAAGATGGCGGCTCCCATGCGCCACCATCTTTTTGAAGCAATGTGTGATATGCAGCAAAGACTTACCGGCTATGGAGAGGGCTCAGCCCGTGAGCCCTCTCCATTCACCCACGGCCGACCCGTGATGTGCTATTTCGTCACGGGTCGTGAAAGGGTTAATTAAAGTACTGATAAATTTTTTTAGCGCATGGTCCCTCTATAAAATGGAAAATGTAGTCTGCTTACCAGTCTGCCAGCTTCATTATTGTGCAAGTGCATTGTGCTAAGGATATCTGATTCCTTTCCGGTTACATTTCTGAAAGGGGCATCAAGGAATTTTCTGCTGAACCACATCCCATACTGAAGATTATCTGAGCATCCCCCCCAATGCCATCCTTCACTGGCTGAGCCACCATTCTGAAGGCTTGTGTCACAGGAACATTCGGTCATGTTCCCAGCACTACACGACCTGGTTACAGAGTGCACAAGACCAGCGGCTGTTACTGCAGAGATGAAGGCTGTTTCTTTGGTACCTGAAACAAATAAGTGAATTAGCAATAAACAAGCTGAACAATTACTGCTGATATCATCACAAATCCCTAAAAAACAGCTTTAATTGGGACCTTGTGAATATGACCACATTTATTAATGTTGAGGCTCACTGCACTGTGTGCAATTTGCCTCACTATTGTCCAGTGTGCCAGATTCAGTGTCCTCCTGAATCTGGAGCACCCCGCATGCACCCAAAATGCTTAACACGAGTGCACCAGTTTTTTTTTCTGTTTAACGGACATGCGCCACAATTATGTTGGAAAAATAGACACAAGGATGGCATCTGTGTGCTATCAATATTTGCAGACAAGTTGCTATAATATCTGCCCTGAAATTAATTTGAATATACAAATCTTTCATTCTGCATTTTTTTTTAATTTTAATGAAGTATATAATAAGCCATTTCATTACTGTTACATTTTTAAATGACTGCTCCAGCAGATTTGACAGGTATGTCAACATTTCCTTCACATACTGTATGCTTGCCATAGCACAATATGCTGAGTATATTCATAATAATAGATGTTAACCAATAAATATATTTGCAATTTTCATTTGCATGTTAATATGTTAGAAAAGTCTAACAAAACAATGCAAAATTGGAACAAAATTAGTATTATAGTTTATCCTATAGCACAAATACAAATGTAGCACTGGTTAAAATGTCTTGCTTAACCGCCCATTTTGTGTGATAAAATATTGAGGCATATGATACACATGCAATTTAAAATGATACAATTGTTGCTTCTTTAGCCCAGGGGTTCGCAACCTGTGTACCTTGGGGGTAATTTGGGCAGCCTTTGAGCATTTGGACAAAGATGTGATTGTCTCTGCTTGGCTGCTCTGCTGGATGCAAACTTTATCCCAGAGAGAAGAGGATTGGGAAGAAGCACAGGTATCTGCAGCCATCTCTGGATTCCCCTGTTCTCAGTTTGGTAAACCAAATATTAATATGTGAGATGGAGTGGTAGCATACGCTCTCCAGTGTCAATAACACATACATAGGGGAAGATTTAAGTTTTCTCTGGTACAAGCCCTGAAATAATTGCAATTACTAGCAAACTGCTAGTAATTGCAATTATTTTCCCCTATACGCCACCTATACACCACATGAAGCGGGGTATGGCTAGCATGCACTGTGCCATTTACTGTGAACTTGTTACAGTTGAAGCTTAACAAGTCACTGGTTAATAGTGCTAAACTCAGATTAGATTTGTATGGTGCGCATCCTCCTGGTGGCGCTGGAGGGGTGGGACCTTCATCATATGCCGGTGCACAATCGCTGGTGTATGATAAATCTCTTCCTATGGTCCCTCCCGGTGGACCATAGAAAAGCTCAGTTCTAATAAATTAACCTCTGCTCCCATCATAAGTAATTATATATAGGCATTCATTTTTCCTCATTGGGGATCGGGGACATTTCACATTCGAGATTTTGCATTACATATTGTAATAACTATTACTGATTTTCTTTTGGGACAACCTACGAATGAAAAAACTGTCAATCTAATGGTTTGTGTAATACTTTAGTATTATTTCTGATGTTCATATAAAATACATTATGCTGAAGCCTAATAAATCCAGAAAGTCTAATAAAGGATCTGGTGAAGGCTGCATGTAAATTATTTTATTTCTAAATATTCTTCAGTCTCCCGAGCTTTCTCTGTTTGCCTTGTGCTGCAATTAGATCACACTGTGGTTTCCTCAAGCTAAGCTGTATTTTTATTGGAAAAATATACTCTTTTTAACCACATGCAGGAGTTCTCTAACAGTTCCCAGAGTAGCCACAGAAGATTAGTGTTGTTTTAACAAATATGAAAGAAAGTGGCTGCGAAAACTATATGTCAAAACTTTTTAGGCCATTTCCAGTTCAGAAGGAGAATTATAGTTTTATTCTGTTTATATGTACAGTACAGTATGTAGCTGTACA
Organism: Engystomops pustulosus; assembly: GCA_019512145.1. Taxonomy (NCBI): domain Eukaryota; kingdom Metazoa; phylum Chordata; class Amphibia; order Anura; family Leptodactylidae; genus Engystomops; species Engystomops pustulosus. The sequence goes on along the minus strand of CM033644.1, from coordinate 116,350,025 downwards.
AAGATTATAAACTGTAAAAAAAAGTTTTATTAAGAATTAATGAAACTAGGCTTTCCTTCTCCCCACTGTAAAATAATACTCATGGAGCTTTTCTTGGCATAAATAATTAATGACCTGATCACAGCATAAGTTATAAATATATGATCGGTGGGGGTGTGACACAAGACAAACTGTTTTATACCACAGAGGGAGCCGGAAGAAGAGAGCTTTCAACTCTTTTCATGCCACTAACTGAAGGTGCCACTTTTATTGGAGTGACATGAACCATACTTGTAGTGTTTGGTATGGCCCCTACACTGAAGCAGAAGTGTACCTGTAGTATAAATCATCTGATCGATTGGGGTCCAGTCATTCCCTGTTAAATCAAGCTTATAATTTTTAGGTACATCATATTAAATATATGTTGAAAGATAAAATAAGAATTGATGGCTTTGACTCTCCTTGCAAGAGTATAGCTTTTAAAGTGAAAACCAGAAGTTCATTCAAATGAGTACTATCTGTTTACCATTTTGGCCCACGCCTTGTTTTTGGCTTCAAAAGCTGCAGCAACCTAAATATGAGGATATACAACCTTACTCAACTCAAATGATAATGATGATACATTATAGAGCCTGTGCCCTTTAAGATGCAGTTGTGAATTTGCGCATTTCTTTGCACCCTTTTTGATTTATTACCTGATTCAAAATGTGGAATATTTTGGTTTTGGGCAGAAAAAAAAAGAATTAGATTTAGAGTTGTTTGTGCAAATATTTAACCTTAATTCATCAGTCAGAAGTAGTAAAATATACTAAGATACATCTGACCTGCAGAAAAAAAAACCCAGGCACACAATTGCAGATTAAAGATACATGTGCCGCAATAAGTGTACAATCAGCCCTCAGGCATTTGGCCCTTTCTTAGGTGCATTACTGAATAAAGTAATTCAGGTGATTATGGATTCTGATTGGTACACAGTAACAATGTTAATCTTAGAACATGTAGATGACATGACTTTTAGACAAATGATGTAGGTCATTGATAAAGCTGTAGATAAGATTTTGAGTCAATGTATTGGTGCAATGACAGATATGAAGGATAAAGACTTACCACTGCTCATTTCATAGCCAAAGATTGAATGAGCTGATGCTAATGAAGATGACAAGAATGAAAGTGAAAATGGTGGACTAGATGTGTACATGGTTGGGGACATAGAACAGTTCCACCTTTCATGTCTGAATTGGTTCCTGCACTCCTGAATTCCCAGCCTCGCTCCTTCACGGATACTGGACAACAGGTATGGCTTCTTTTTACACATATCCTTTTGTCGTGCATTTAGGGGGAGGTTGGAGCAACCTAATTTCTCAGGGACCCCAAAAGATGTGACACCAAGCCACCTGCAATCAAAAGTGCTACATGGTTACATAGGTTGACACTGACACTTTCATACTGGAATTGACATATTACTGAATAAAGGTATTTTCAATACAAAGGTTCACTGTAGCATGCATCAACTACCTTGGTTTATATAATAAACATCCTGTATGGACTTGAACCATAGGAATAGAGCAATCTAGAAGTAGTAGATGACACAAGTGATTGCATTATCTCCCAGCCAAGTGTCATCTGTCATAATGTATCCTATCACATACAGGGCAAGAGAAGGGATAAATTAAAATAATACCCATATTTCTATTTATATTATTAAAATTAATTTCTGAAATATGTTTTTTATTTTGTCAGGGGCTATAACCATTGTACATAGTACATGTATTTATAAAGTGTCTACGCAAGTTTTGTGTTGCGGCTGCACTGTATCCGACCAGACATAAAAAATGTGTTACTGCTTAGTCAGAGTTTGCGCCACATCTATTACTGATGAGCGACACAATTCTGTCTGTACTACAATTCTGCAGCATGAACAAAGTGTACCACTTACAGAGAAGTGCAGGGGGCGCAAGATTAAAGAGGACCGTGCGCCAATTTTGATGAATCTTGCGTACTCTGCACACTCCACAGGCAAGCAGCACATAGAGTAGACGGCACTATTTTTGATAAATGTGGCCCAATATGTTCCAGCCTGTTAGAACATATTTATATGTAACAAGAGAACACAGTTTTTCTTTATTATGTTGAAATGGCAAAAGTATTTTCTTTCGCACATACTTCATAGAAGTCTCTGTCCTCTTATGGCACTGACCTAATGACACTGCTGTCTTAACACAGACTATCTGCACTTTCACAACTTATCTTTTTCTTTCCAGGCACTGCATTTTTCAGAAAAATCTCATTGTGAATTTTAGAAACTACTTTGCTACTACAACACTTTGCTGTAAACGCTTGGAAAAACCTTTTTACCACTGGTAGAGATTATATTTTTGTTCAAAAAGCGTAATATAAAATAACCACAGAAATAAGTAAAAACTCATATTCCACCACTACCCTTCAGCATATAAAAAATAATGTATCAATGGATCGGGGCTCTGCTGTATAGTACTGAAATACAAACTGTTTCATGACTGAAGAACTATAAATCAAAGGTAAAAATTCCAATTCAAGGATCGCTGCCTGTCATCCTATAATGTAGGTGGGATATGATTTAATTGCTAAATATTAAAAAATAACTACAGAAAAGTATATGTAACAATAACTTGAACAAATTATGCATGGACATGAGACAATAATTGTATCTTTCTTTTTACAGTAACGTAAAGGCAAAGATAGCAAATTAACTAGAAAAATATTCATATTTTACTGTGCATGAAATCAGTTACTCTTCATCTACTGTTATAGCTATTTTTCTTCTACACAAAAACACAAAAAAAGGATTGAATTTCAATTTAAATTCATAATTGGTTTATACAATGTAAATATATATCGACCTGTACAGGTCACAAAGTATACATTTACTTATTTAAATAAATTCTTTTGCAACCTTTTGTAAAAGCATTCAAAATAACCCAAATTTCTCAAGGTCCAGTATTAATAGCTTAGTTCTACTTAACAAATATAGCCCTGAATTCTTCAGACCCTAGTGATAGCATGCAGACAATTTACTAACAAGCAGCGAGAATGAGGCATAATATTTATGACTGTACAGTACCTACCAAACTATGGAGAAGAAAGCTACTGAGACCAACTGAGCTATGGAAATATGGAGAACCCTGCTTGGCACATCTTAAAAATTCAGCATCAAAAGAGAGAACAAAGAAACAAATGGAAAACAGTGCACATGAGCTAACAAATGCTGCATGAATCTAAAGGCTTAGCAAATACACAAAAGACATGAGCCAGATAAGGTATCACAACATTACATAGTAATCTAGTTAATCCAGAATCAAAAGACACGCACAAAATGACTAGGAGACAGCTGGACAGTGAAACTTATACTCCCTGGTACTGGAACATTAGTGCTGTTTATTATACTACTAAAGTACAGTATATAATATATATGTACAAAAGATATAATTCAAAATACAAAAATATATAGTTGTAAAGATATACTTAAACAGGTTCATTTTCCAAATTAATTCTACATTAAATATTGTATTTAAAAGAAACCTACGTAATATTTATGATATGGTATATTGACTAGATGCATGTATATATAGAGATTTCTGAATAAGCTAAATGATCAGGACCCTGGGGATCAGCATGGTATGTTGATAGACTGAACTTGCCATGAATCTTGAATTAAATGTGTTTATCATATTTCAGAGCCGCCTGTAAACACATTTGAGAAGTGTCATTTTTGTTTGTAGATTCCAGATGTGCACAGAACAGAAGGTTCTTATTGTTTGGGAAATGGAACTTGTCATAGGGAAATACTGTGTATTAGTTTATTCTGTGTAATAGTTGGAAAGCTGATGGCTAAATAAGTGATTCTGTTAGTACAGTATAAAGGAGACCATAGCAGAGGGGTGCTGACAGCAACAGTTAGCAGAGTGTATGTAGCAGCAGGGTGTATACACTTGATTTTAGATGTATTGCTTGCTGTCATATGCCATAAAAAACATAGAGGTAAAATAAAAGATACCTACATCCAGTTTCCTTGAGAGCATGGGAACATAGACATGAATATAGTCAGGAGGAGACATACATGACATAGTCCAATAGAAGTCGCCTTCTCCATCTCCTGCACATTTATTCTTCCAGCTTTAGTAGATTTGGTAATTGGTAGAGTAATGCAGATATGACTTCACTTTGTCTCTCTCCTCTCTGCAATCATCCCTGGATGTAACAGTATCTGTCAGATGTTCTATGGATCTGATGCTGCCTCAGATGAATGGAGACAAGGACCAGTGCTTCTGCTTTAGGTGAGATCCTTCTCTTTGATTATATGTACTTTTGCCAATCCCCCAGCACAGTGTGTGTCGTTACAATGGAATTCTAGTTGTGATTGGCCAGAAGTCTAAGGAATAACAATGCATCCATAGGGATAACTCCTATTGGCCAGCAAGTCCAGAGGTTGTAGTGGGAGGGTGCATAGGTCCTGCTGCAGAATGACAGCTTAACTAACCAGAGCTTTGTGCTGCTCTGCTAACACATGCTGGAAACTGAATGAACAATACACAAAGACTATACAGCTCACTATATCAGGATGCTGTGCAATCAGATCATCTTTCAACCCAATGGTTTTTATCATCATAAGAGAATAAGTTCTTCCAAGAGGTTTGTGGTAATCGGGATGTAACAACTAGATTTATTAAAAATGCAAATTACAGTATTGCATCTGCTCTTCTTCATAAATAGAATTAGACATAAGAAATATGAAATTTGCTCACATAAAGTAACATACTGGAAATATACTTTGGCTATACAATAGTTACAAGGGTTACCTGTAAACCGAGCCCGCACCAACAGTTTGTAGGCCTATTCTGTTACCTTGATATCATTAGGGCATCCTTTGTGTGAGCCTTATTTTTTGCCATTTTTGTACCAAAAGCTAAATAAATAAATAAATGGATATAAAGAATAGCTGTCAAACGTCACTTCATAAGATAGGTTATCAATATCAGATTGTGGGGAGATGAATAGAAAGTAGACCTCTGCTCTCCATGGGAATTGCTATTCTATCCCTTTTAACTTGAATTTTAACTTGAAGGGGACAGGGGCTAACTTGTCGATCAGTGATGAGACCCCCACAGATCACGAGAACGAGGGGTCGCTGTTGCTCCCCATGATGCAGAAGGATGCGGATGTCTAGGCTACCCCGTTCATCTCTATGGAGCTGACAGAGATTGTCTAGTATGTAACTTGGCCATCTCCGTCAGCTCCATAGAGATGAATGGGGTAGCGCAGCCATGCTATTCAAGTGAATGGTAGTTCAGCTGCACTTCGCAGAGAATGGAACTCGATTGCTGTAGATTGCATTGTCATACCACTAAACTAGAGCTAGTGTGGTCAAGTGGCATGCCAATCCTCAAAAGATCTGTTCTTTGTCTACTGGCAGGCAGTGTAAATGACAAATTCTCCACTTCTTTCTCAATTTTAAGGTGTATTGATAAATATTAGTTGCCAACAGTTTAGTTAATGGATACTTATATATGTGAACAAATACACTCACCGGCCACTTTATTAGGTACACCTGTCCAACTGCTCGTTAACACTTAATTTCTAATCAGCCAATCACATGGCGGCAACTCAGTGCATTTAGGCATGTAGACATGGTCAAGAAAATCTCCTGCAGTTCAAACTGAGCATTAGTATGGGGAAGAAAGGTGATTTGAGTGCCTTTGAACGTGGCATGGTTGTTGGTGCCAGAAGGGCTGGTCTGAGTATTTCAGAAACTGCTGATCTACTGGGATTTTCACGCACAACCATCTCTAGGGTTTACAGAGAATGGTCCGAAAAAGAAAAAACATCCAGTGAGCGGCAGTTCTGTGGGCGGAAATGCCTTGTTGATGCCAGAGGTCAGAGGAGAATGGGCAGACTGGTTCGAGCTGATAGAAAGGCAACAGTGACTCAGATCGCCACCCGTTACAACCATGGTAGGCAGAAGAGCATCTCTGAATGCACAGTACGTCGAACTTTGAGGCAGATGGGCTACAGCAGCAGAAGACCACACCAGGTGCCACTCCTTTCAGCTAAGAACAGGAAACTGAGGCTACAATTTGCACAAGCTCATCGAAATTGGACAGTAGAAGATTGGAAAAACGTTGCCTGGTCTGATGAGTCTTGATTTCTGCTGCGACATTCGGATGGTAGGGTCAGAATTTGGCGTCAACAACATGAAAGCATGGATCCATCCTGCCTTGTATCAACGGTTCAGGCTGGTGGTGGTGGTGTCATGGTGTGGGGAATATTTTGTTGGCACTCTTTGGGCCCCTTGGTACCAATTGAGCATCGTTGCAACGCTACAGCCTACCTAAGTATTGTTGCTGACCATGTCCATCCCTTTACGACCACAATGTACCCAACATCTGATGGCTACTTTCAGCAGGATAATGCGCCATGTCATAAAGCTGGAATCATCTCAGACTGGTTTCTTGAACATGACAATGAGTTCACTGTACTCAAATGGCCTCCACAGTCACCAGATCTCAATCCAATAGAGCATCTTTGGGATGTGGTGGAACGGGAGATTCGCATCATGGATGTGCAGCCGACAAATCTGCGGCAACTGTGTGATGCCATCATGTCAATATGGACCAATATCTCTGAGGAATGCTTCCAGCACCTTGTTGAATCTATCCCACAAAGAATTGAGGCAGTTCTGAAGGCAAAAGGGGGTCCAACCCGTTACTAGCATGGTGTACCTAATAAAGTGGCCGGTGAGTGTAGTTTCTTCTACTTTACTGTGTTCCACGTACAAGGCTATGTGGCTAAGGCTAAGTTGCTATGATGGTAGTTGTGCTTGTCAATATATTGTTAAAGAGTTTCTCCAGGATTTCAAAATAAACTCATTTATAGTCTATAGTAGTCAAATCCCCAACACAGCCATCTTCAGCTGAGAATGGAGCTGAGCTGCAGTATCCCAACATACAGTAGCTACCATCCATTGTGCACTACTGTCTGTTTCCTGCTCCCATCTGAGGCAGCAACTTTCCATATAAGCGGATAAGTAGGAGGTACCCGATGTCAGACCTGACAAATCTATAGGATGTTTCATGAATTTTGAAGAATAAAATATGTATTTCTAGCATACCTTCTGTTTTGGTATTCAATAGAAAATTTCTTTATTTATTTCCAGTATATTTAACATAATTCTCATACCTTGTAGTTGACTGGCACATTATTATAGGCTAAAGTTTGACAATGTAACTAGTGAGCTATCCATTCATTACAACAGTATATGTTTCTGTAGTTTTGTTGCTTTTTACAGAGAAATGAATGCTCTATGTGTAGACTGATCTCTTTTGTGAAGACATTTGAAATGCTGCTTATGGTAGACACGCATGTTTCCCTTCTCACCCTACAATTAGCTACTTGAATAAAATATTGAACACATTCAAGGGGTTTAGATAAGTCAAAGCAGATGTTAAACATTCTCCTAAGACGATATAATGTCCCCTGGCTATTCAACAAATTTTCAGCTCCTAGTCTTCACAGGCCTATCAGGACCTGCCTAGAAATGCCCAAGCAGAACAATTGCCTGATGGGAAATGATTTCAGATTGTAGAAGACATCGTGGCATGTATGTGGTTTTTCAACAAATATCATGTGTTGCCATAGATAAAGCCGCTGTTAATTTGTCAAAGTAAATATAGCCTATGGTGACGACATCACGTTACTGTTAAGCTACTAGGAGCTTTTATCTTGGCAGTATGGCTGCTTTTACTCCCAAGGGTCTAGATGAAATTTTAACAAAGAGGTGCCAGCCACTTGTCATTTACTATTACAGAATAATGAAGAGATGGTTTTATCGCCAGATTATCAGTTTTTTTCCACTTTTTTTCTAGGCTATAACTGTAGACATGAGTTTTGACTTTTTCTGGATTATTACACCTGATTGATTTTTTGGCTTCACCATTTCTGTGCCCTTCCACTGAGCAGTGACTAGTCTTAAGGATTAAAAATTTGTGTATCCAGCCAGTTTAAGGGAGTGTCCAACAAAAGAAAGGTTTTGCTAATGATGATCAATAATTGCTGCGACCTTCACACAACTTTCTCCTGAAGTGGAAGGGCCATAGTCTCCTCTGGAAAACAGTCAGAGATTTCATTCTGGCAGTAGCACTGGATTTGCCAAGTAAAGTTAGCATGCATTACACTGGTGCTCAATAAATTCCCCCTTTATGTTCATTCCCTGGTTCAATAAAGTCACCTGAGCTACGGTATATTTTCTTTTGTGCTTTTATAAACAATAAACTAACTTTCCTTTTACATGTAGGAACAGACGAATGGAGTTTTTTTGCAGAATGAGTTATAGTTTTCATTGATTGTACAACCTTAATTTTTTTTATTGGTGACAAAATTTGAAAAAGTGGTAAAACTTTCTTCACTATTTGGAGTAATTATTTTGTACCGTTATAGTATCAGTGTTTTAGATGAAGTGATACCTATTCAGTATCAAAATGTTTTGTTTTAACTTTTTATGAACTCTCTGATCTATTACTATTGTTTGTAAAAAAAAGAAGAAATCAGAGCTCATTAGATGAATTGTAGAAATTGGAAAAGACATGAAATATAATATATATAAAGAAAATTGAGAATCAATTTCTACACTAAAACAGGTTTTATTCTGCTTTATGCTCTATTCTAAGTAAATATCCATAATAGGTTCCACTGCCTAGAATCATATTCATTTTAGGTACCAACCTTCTGCACATTGAGTACAAGTTATTTAAAGCATCCATACATCAACATGTGAGTGGAATTTCTTGAGAATATTTTTTTTTATTTAAATCCATGAAATAAATATGTTTCTGGTGACTGACGAAAGGTTTTAAAGACTTATTTTAATGTTGTAGAATAATCCTTCATGGCATCCAGAATATGAAAGTGAATACAATATTTTGGCAGCTGCAGGGGAATGCAATCAAAACAGAATAGTAAGTATCTACAATGAATTTTACATAATTTATTAAACGTTGATGATGCTGGCATCGCTATGAGAACATTAAAAGAATAATTCAAAGGCAGTTACAAAGAAATTGCAATCAGAGCCTTCACACCTTGGTTACATTACATTAAAGGTCACAGATACTTGTTAAGGACCATGGCGCTTAAGATTAGTTTTTGTAACATATAAAGGCAGCTGGCAGAATTTGATAAATCACTTCTTTAATCTTTGTGCAGGAGAAGATGTCAGTCCTGAAAGTATGTGGCAGTCAAACTATTCCTTCCAAAAATTCAGCAGATGCCGCAGGGACCTTTTTATTCTGTTTCCAAAATAACAAAACCTTTAAATATATCTTTATGTCAACAAATAAGGGCTTTAATGTTGTATATGTCATCTCTAAAGCAAAACCTTTATTGGACAGAGGACCACATTGTAACACCGCTCAACTGCCAGGGGCCATCCAAGTAACCAGCACCCTAGATGAGCCAAAAACCACAGTACAGAACAAATGACACTCCAGAAACCACTATTGCATAATACTACATTTGTACAATAACTAATACAAGAGACCCCCCAGATCAGGCACTAACATAAGAGACCCCCACAGCAAGCACTACTAGAAGAGAAACCCCAGAGCAGGCACTACTACTGGTCACTATCTGCCTGAAGTAGCAACACTTAAAATATCACTTTTATTATAAATATTAAAATAGAGACCACTCTTCAGCCATAGACTCATAATTTCAGGCTTTCAGTGCCGAGAATGTCTAGGCGGCTGCACATAAGAAAATAATGTGAGGTGCAGCCGCGCTATTACCTACATCCTCTTGTGAATACCTCTGATGACACGATACCCATATAGTGGGATCGTAGAAACGCGTCAGGTGTTAAACATGTTAGGTAGATTAGGATACTGACCGATCAAAACACAGTCAGCATTCAATGGGTGAACAATACTCGGTGATGTGCTATAAGTGAAATAGAAGGTGACATGTAGCATCGCTGTCACCTCATACTAGCACTTTAGTTCGTTGTGTGTTTGGATACCTAAGAAGAGCGTGATCTCACAAGCTACCTTCATTGTGATCTCGCTAGGTGCCACACACGACGAACCATTTAACACTATCACAACAGCACTTTATTCAGTGTGTAGACATTAAATTTCAGACAAAACAATTTTTGTTCTGATATACACACTGAAAGCCTGAAATTATCAGTCTATGGCTGAAGAGTGGTCTCTATTTTAATATTTATAATAAAAGTGATATTTTAAGTGTTCCTACTTCAGGCAGATATTAACTCTAATTCACGGGGACACAAATTTTGTTATTGGGAACTAATTTATTTTGAACACTACTACTGGTCACCCCAAGAGTAGGTAAAAATACTGCAGACCCCCCAGAGCAGACCTATAATACAGGAGACCCCTCCCTAGAGCAGGCACTAACACTCAAGACCTCCAGAGCAGACTTATAATACTGGAGACCACCCAAAGCAGGCACTAATACTGCAGACCCCCCAGAGGAGAAATCAATACTGGAGACCCCGAGAGCAGGCACCAATATTGGAGACCTCCAAATCAGACAAAGGAAAACAGAAAAAACAAATGCTTACCTCTACAGATTCCTCTTCTCCTTCCTGCTGCACTGCTCAGGGCTGTGCAGTGGCATAGCAGGATAGGAGCCATGCACAGAGTACAGAACAGCTGGCATGTCCTTACTGCTCAGGTCCCCTCTTGCTTTGTGTGCTGCACTGCCCTGGGTCCATACAGCTAGCATCAGAAGCCAAGGTAGAGCAGGAGCTACCTGTGTACCAGGCTAGAGTATACCCCCAGCCCAGACTATACCCAGGGTTAAAGTCGCCTACCCCACATTATACCCTGTGTATACTTTTAACTAGGCCAGATTATACCTCTGGGTATTAAGTGGCCTAGGCCAGAGTATACCCCCGTCTGTAGCATTGTGATATATACAAGAATTACTCAATTGTTCTACATTTTATTAGGGATTCAAGTCTGGTAAATTAAAGGTGTTTGCCCATGAAAGAAAGTTCTCAAATTTGAATCCCCTAGTGATGCCTTCACAATAAAGAACATTCCAACCCCTTACTTTACAATTTTACTCAATTTTATTGCTGTTTTAGCTCCTATAACCTCAGTCATGGTCAGTGTTAAAGTCCAGAGTGTGGGGACACTTCATGATTCCTCTGTGCTATGAGATGCGTGTGCTGACAATGTGCTTAGATTATCAGGGTCCAGGGTTTATCTACACTTATGTAGCTCCTGAACTACTTCTACTAGCATTTTATAAATAGAAAATTGGAAATGAGACATATCAGAGATGAGAGATGATGAGATTTATGAGATGGATATAAAACACAATGACATTCTCAGCTTTGCTAACTCACTTAATCAATTAAACACAGAGTGTGGGTGGGGACTCTCTAAGCAGAGACTTCATGATTCCTCTTTGCTATGAGATGCTGTGTGCTGACAATGTGCTTAGATTATCAGGGTACAGGGTTTATGTAGCTTCTGAATTACTTCTAATAGAATTTGATACATATAAAAATGGAGACGAGGCAGATCCGAGATGAGAGATGATGAAATCCATGAGATGGATATAAAACACAATGACTTTCTCAGCTTTGCTAACTCCCTTAATCAATTAAACACAGAGTTACCTCTGCCCCCTCACCTCATTTATAAGACACCCAATCTGCTCTGCTTTTCTTGTCTATAGCTGGTAGCGTAAGGGGGAGATTAATCATTGCTCCAACACCATTGAATGGCCAAAAAAAAGACAATCTTGCCAAAGACTGATTATTTTCATTTCTTCTACCAACAAAGAGTTAATAAAATCTCATCAATCGCTATAGATACCCCAAAATTATGTACCAGAAAAGTGCATCTAATGTGGCAAAAAAGCCCCTATATGTCCACATTAAAAAAAGGTAAAATTATAGCCTCTACCTTTTGACAATGCAAATCTGCTCTGAATGGCGCTCCTTACCACCACATATGTGGTATGGCCATACTGAATGTATTGTCCAAAAATATTACAATTTGTAGACTGTACCTCTATTTTGTTTTAACCCCTATAAAACATTAAGGGTTAATAAAGTTCTTAAAAGTTATTTTCATAGGTTGAGCGGTGTAGTTTCCATAATGGGGTAATTTACAAGTCTTGCTATTACAGGCAGTCCCCTTCTTAAGAATACTTGACTTAGATACAACCCCTAGTTACAAACAGACCTCTGGATATTGGTAATTTATTTTTCTTTAGTCCTAGGCTACAATAATCAGCTGTAACAGTTATCAAAGGTGTCTGTAATGAAGCTTTAGTGTTAATCCTGATTCTTCTGACAACCCAACATTTTTAAAATCCTATTGTCACAGAGACCAAAAAAGTTCTGGCTGGGTTTACAATGATAAAATATACTAATATTAAGAACAAACCTACAGACCCTATCTTGTATGTAACCCGGGGACTGGCTGTATTTAGGTCTCTCACTGTCATTTGAAAGTTGAGATGGTCCATCGAAATACAGGTCTTGGCGATTCTCCCAAAAATGTGAAAATTGGCACCCAAATTCTAAGCCTCATAACATTCTAGTAAAATATGTGGATTCTTAATTAAACCATGCCAACATAAATCAGATATTTGGGAAATGTCAGTTATGAATAAATTTAGGTGCTAAGACTATTTGCTTCAAAAGTATAGAATTTAGATCTTTGAAAATGGAGAATCTTTCGGAATTTCCATTTTTTTCATAACTAAACAAAAGAGATCATCCAAATTTTTAAACTAATTTGAAGTACAATGTGTCATGAGAAAACAATATCAAGTGTTCAAAAGTAATAACCACTTATAGTGACACAGGGCAGATTTAAAAAATGGGTCCTGAAGGGGTTAAATCAGTGCAATGTTAACAATATGTAAATACAACGTATAGTTTATAGTGTTTATGTAAATGCTGTGTAATTATCGCCTGTGTACTTATCACTGCAGTGCAAAAATCATGCTGCATTGTTTAAACATGTTTAAATTGCATTTACATAAACAGGGTTTACATTAATGTTATATTAACACAATGTAAACGTAATGTAAATTAAAAGTATATGAATGCAGGCTAATATTGCGCTCACATAGCGCTTACGTAAATGTGGTATAAACATCACGTTCACATTGCTTTTATAGAAACATGGTATAAATCAACGCAATGTTAATGCAATGTGTGATCGCAACCTCACACTGAATTCAATTTGCTTTTATGTAAACATATATCTTATGGAAAAATATCTTGTACACACGACCAGGGGAAATTTCTGTATCTGGAAGGTCTGGATGGATAGGGCCTGCCCTAGGACATTATATACCTTCTGGTATAGAGTTTAGCCCTAGGGGTATAATGCGGCCTGAACCGGACTAGGCCAAAGGGCCAGAGGGATGTATTCAGGCCTGGGGGGGGCTAGCCCAGAGTATACCATGGTATTTTGGGCTGGGGGGTTATACTCTGGCCTCTAGGCCACCCCAGATAATACCCCGGAATATACCGGGGGATGGGTTATTCAGGGCTGCTACAGCGGAGTGGTGAGCACTTGTCTTACATGCTTACTGCTGCCTGGCCTGCTGCATCAATGATGCCATCGTACATTGGTCTCTGCTGGAAGCATCATACAGTTTGTGTCTTTATTTAAATTCAAGCTCAGTGTAAATTGTTTGCCATAGACTATTAAAACATCTTTGTAAAAATTAACTATTACGCCCCACCACAGCGTAACTGTACATCATGGTGTAGGTATTTTTAACCCCTTCACATTAGGACGTGCATGTACATCGGGAAATGTGGCCAGTTACTGCATCGCGACGAACATGCACGTCTCAAAGATGTACGTCTTGGGAGCTTCGCTTTATGGGACAGATACTTGCGATCCCGGCTGTTTAACCCCATAAACGCTGCGTTCATAGTGACCACAGCATCTATGGAGCAGAGCTGGGTACTCACCAGGCGGGTCGGTATTCTCCGTGCAAGGCTTGCTTCCAATGCATAGGCTGACTATGTAATATACTGCATTACATAAGTATTGCAGTACATTACATTGAAAAAGTGATCAAGTGAAATAAAAAGTTAAATAAAAGGTGTAAATAAAAAAATAATAAAATAAATGAATAAAGATCCCCTAATGCCTCGTCACATATTAAAATTGTACGGTAAACGCAGTAAATTTTGTTTAAAAATCTGCTAGAATTATGATATTTTCACATCCTAAAAAAAAGGATAAAATGTGATCAAAAAGTAACATTTACCCGACATGATACCAATAAAAAGTATTTGTATTTTGCAAAACAAGGAAACCATAAAAAGCTATATAAATGGGGTATCTCCATAATCATGGTGAGCTATATAATAATGATAACATATTATTTTTATTGTACAGTGAACAGACTACAAAGAAAAAACTAAAAACCCTAAACCAGAATTTATGATTTTCTTATTCTCAACAAGACAGAGTTAATAAAATCTCATCAATTAGCGATTGAACCCCCCTTTATGGCCTGTAAAATGTGATAATGCAAACCTGCTCTGAATGGCGCCTCCTTCCCTTCTATGCCCGGCCACGTGCCCGTACAGCAGCCCGGCCACGTGCCACAACATATGGGGTATCAGGGTTAACAAAGACTATCTACTTAAAAAGAAAAGAATTTAGAACTTTGAAAATTAAGAATTTTTCCAAATTTTTGACAAATTTAAAATTTTAAAACAAAAGATATCATCCAAATATTTTCACTAATTTGAAGTACAATGTGTGACAAGAAAACAGTCTCAAAATTACCTGAGTATGTTAAAGCATTTGAAGGTTATAACCACTTATAGCAACACAGGGACCATTTAAAAAATCATGCTTGGTCCGGGAGCCCTAAAGTAGCTTGGTCCTTAAGGGGTTAAAGTAGCGCTGAAAAAAATGTAAAAGCAGCAGGGGTTCTACAGAAGCCCAGGTTTTTTCATTAGTATGTATAACAGCTCCTGTGTCTACAGAGCTTCTGCACCAGCCCAGGTGTATCTTATGAGGTTTTACAGCAGCTCAGGTGTGTCTAATGAAGTTCCCCAGCAGCTCAAGTGCATCTAATGAGGTTCTGTAGCAGTCTTATAAAGTTCTAGATTAGTTGCAACACAATGATGTTTTGCCACCACTGAAGCGTGTATTCTGAGGTTTCTTGCTGTGCACTGGACTGATTAACTTTCTGCATTATGTGCATATACCATTTAAATATATATTATTATAAATATAATGTACATGTGTAATTGTGCAACCAGAGCACATATATCCAGCCAGTGAAGAAAGAAAGGGATATGAGAACTATGACACTATTGTTCAGGCCACTTTTTTACCACAAATATATTAAAAATTCAGATTTCAGAGGTCCATCCCCTCTCTCCACTTCACACTCACTGTATACCAAAATCATATGAAGAGAAAATGAAAGACCCTTCTTTTATGAGGGCTAATTCCCACACTGTGGGGAAAACTTCTCCCGAGTTCAGATACGTTTGGGAACAAGCAACATGTGTTTTGCCTGTAAACCGTGCGACATATGTGGTGCTCATTTCCAATCACAAGTGCTTAGGTCTAAATGCATCTGCAATCAGAACAACCCCCCCCCCCCCCCCCACACTAAATGCATTTCTGAATCTAATTTAAAGGCAGTGTGTGAATGTGGCCTTAGACGTCATACACACGAGCAAATCTGCAAAAAAATTTTAAGTGCAGGCATTATCACACATACAAGCCTGATTACATGGACCAATACACCCATCAAACAGAAAAGATGAAATGCAATACAACAGAGAGGGCAAAATAGGAACTGGCAAACATAGGCCAGACCTATAGGCGCTGAAAGCAGGCACTATAGTGGTACATAGGAGTGTCTATATCAAATGGAGTTTCGACTCTTACTCCAAATAAAGTTAAATGGTTTTTATATTATAAAACAATGTAAAAACAAAGTATCCAATGACACAAAAAATGACAAGATAAGAACAGTGAATGTCCTTGTCTACGCGTTTCTGGGTGGCACCCCTTTCTCAAAACAAAGCTTTCAGTGCCTATAGGTCTGGCCTATGTTTGCCAGTTGCTATTTTGCCCACTCTGTTGTATTCCATATTATCTCCGGGACCTCATGTTTTTTGGGCTATCAGCAGCTGAGTATAGCACATAGTCTTGGCTACGTTCCATTGACAATTACTGAGGATCATCGGAAAACCTGTTCGAGTTCCAAGTTGTTATGTTTTGCTTCCACCCAAGAAACAGCAAAGTGAGCAGCCCCACTGTGGCGCCGCCCTCTGTCTTTTCCATTTTTTTTTTGTTGTGTATCAAACAGAAAAGGTCCATGTAAAAATTGGAGCAAATGTGGCTGATTCTCAGCATGGACACTATCATCCACATTTCTATCCATGTAGTCCTAAACAAACAAAACAATGTATATCAGTGGACATGTATATACACATGACCCCTCCCCCACTGACAACACACAAGCCTCCCCTCCCCCACTCACACAAACGAGTTCCCCTCCCCACTGAAAACACACAATCCCCTCTCCCCAAGTGACAACACACAAGTTCCCACTGCAGACAGGGTTCCCTTCACTTCATCTTCTTAGGCTGTACTCCATGCTGCCAGTCCCAGGTTATATTATGCAGCTGTGGCCTTCTGTGCCTCGCTGGAACAGCTCGGAAAGCTGCAGGACCAGGGATGTGCGCAGTGCCTGGACTGGGGTCTGCAGTGGAGAAAGGGCTGCAGGGGCACAGCCATCCCCCCAATGTGCATCCATATAATATGGTTAGGTTATCATATGGATGAATAATTGTGGGATAGTAGGAGGCAGACTGTGAAGTGAAGTGAGCACGCCTAGTAGTAAGGGAGGTACGGAGCTGCTCCATCAGCTGTTTGAGAGCTGCTTCCCGCCGCGAAAACTCTTTGTAAATTCTATGAACAGTTTGCCCCTGCATGCAGGGTAGGTGTCACTTGCCATTAACTTTCACAATTGACGCTGATCATGACAGTGTGCCATTGACAAACTGAATTTCAGCACCTAAACAGCAGGTGGTGCCAATCAGCTGCTATAATAGAAATAAAAAAATAGAAGATTACCCTCCAATTGAGTAATAGATCAGTCAAATGTAGTAAACAAAGCCTGCAGGTTTCCCAGATCCCAAAGGGTGGGAGGTCACCTGATGCAGGCTAGAGTGGCAGCACACAGCCTAGTTCCTGGAGTCGGAATCCAGCAAAAGGTCATGGGTGAAGAACAAAAATTAGGACTCAAAGGTGCCACTAATTTTTGTTCTTTACTCATGATCAGTTGCCATGACAAAAGGGAGCCTCTCAGAGACTGCTATGCTCCTATGTCATTTGACCATATCTATAACAGTATTCTGGATAAATTCTGTATATATATATATATATATGTAACACTCTGTTCTTCCAAAGAACCCAAATCTAAATAAATAAAAATCATAAACATTAGGGGAGTTAAAGAGAACCCGTCATGCAAAATAACCCCCCTAAACTAAACATATTTTCATAAACTGCCATTAGAGAGCATTGCCTCTATCCCTTCATTGTCCCTCTACATGCCTGTAAACCTAAGTAATGAGGTCCTAAAGCTGTATGCAAATGACCTGTGAAATGTCCAATGAAGCATTAGCATATTCAAGCTGTCCACTCTATTCATGAGTGGGAGGTACAGCCACACCCCCAGTGCATGACTGACAGCCTGTATAATGATGTGAGGCTGTATAATGATGTGCTTCCTGGTGCTGGTGGCCACACCCCCTGCAGCCTGTGTGTGTGTGTGTATAGGACAGGTATAGCAGCTCCAGGCAGCCATGTTACAGCAGAACATGTCAGATTCATGTGTAGCTGCTGTCTGTGTCTCTCACCTGTATATTAGGAGGATGCAGCATGTCAGCAGGTACAGCACTCACACTAGCCATGCTTTACTATACATTACACACAGACATGAGCAGGGGGAGGAGAGGGGAGGGGTAACAGGGGTGACATCACTGCCTCTGACCATGTGACCAGCCTCATTTACATAATAAAAATAGATGATTTTACAACGATTAATGTATGAAATAACTAGATAAAGGCTGGGATGGGATCCTTGTGAGCTGCTCCAACAGGTAGAGGTGACAGGACAAGTGACACAGACCTGATGACAGGTGTCCTTTAAGATCACTGTTGAAAACAAAGTCACTGTTCAGAGTCACAGAGACAGATTTGTAGGATCCAAAGCTGGTGCTTCTTACAGTTTTTGTTTATATATAGAAAATGCAGGCCAAATAGGTATATATGAGTTTTTACAAAAAGTGAAATAATTGGAGATTTTATGGTGTGCAGTTTTATACTCTATAGGCCATATTTATTAGGGCATGTACACCTGAAAACTGACGTACAAGTCCTGAAATAGACGCAATTCCTGCCATGAGTTCCTAGCTATGCACATCACATTACCATAAAGCAGTTTTTATCCAGCTTTTATTTAGCTTCCTTATGAATGACAGCAAGTTTAGATCTAGAAAACTATGAAGAATTGATACTGCAAGTATATTGAAAAATTGTCTATTTCTTTAATAGTTACAAGTGACAGAACCAAAGCATGAAAATAGCCTACCGCAAATCTCTCAGCAGCAGTATTCTGTGATTTACAAGTCTATTACTCAGTGAAGTAGACAAAGTGCCATTGTTTTTCATGTATACTGGCAATTGCCTGCAAAAGGGCTATTTTACTTCTCATCAGAAACAGCAGCCACTGAGGTCCAATTAAACTTGTATTTTTGTACCACCTTGTAAACTTAAACTGTAGACTTGTTTAACTGCAATGTTTATTCAGGTTCACACTTCTGGTATAATATACTTGTATTGACATATAATATAGTAACAAATAACTCGCTGCTCTGGTGTATCACTGTCACTGTACTTGGGTCAGGAAGTAAGAGTTCTCCTTATGGAGAGTTTGCCAGTTGGAGACCTATAGCCATTGATGATACACTAGGGGATTCTGGGAAATATGCAAATATGTTTTCCAAGGTGGGAAATGGAAAACAATGCCTCCTTTTGCTACATCATGTTATTAGGCTTCTTGTAAGTCATGCTTGCTGTTAAGGGGTTGCCTTTTAAGATAGCAAAAGGAGGCATTGTTTTCCATTCCCCACCTTGGAAAACATATTTGTCATTGTACTTTGTAGTTATCTATGAGCAGAACCACTAATAAGCTTACAGTGGGATTACATCAAGATGGGGCCTAGTTAGGCAGGATGCTGGTTGACTTGTCTCTGTACTTGGAGATAATCTCAGTAATCTTGTATGTATAGAATCATAGAACCATAGAATTTATATGCATAATCTAGTTGAGAAGCTTTATACTTCCTATGTGCATGTCGTGCTTTGAATGTGCTGACCCCTGTAGACCAATCCCATTCTGTGCAAGATAAGAGGTTGCTTCAGATTGTTTTCAAAGATGGAAACAGTTATCAAAGAAGTGCACATACAAAAAAAATCTGTCACAATATTTTACTGAATATTGATGTACATTTACATTTTTCTCAAACAATAGTATATGATATGCTACAATGATAACAAGCAAAGACAAGTCAGATGGAAGAGATTTCCACCTGTCAGAACCAGTCTATTGTACCGTAGACAAAATATAATATCGTGATGAAGCCAGGCACTGGGCCCCATGCATTCATTTAGAAGGTAGGGGATGAACCCTTGTAAATATGCAGATAGGGGAGTGTGATGGTAACCTGGTCAGGAAGCTGTGTTGTGACCATCGAATAAAGGGTACGAATAAATAGAGGAGTTCCACTCGGAATGTATGACTGACATTTGTTTTGTAAAATTTCCACCATTGTATCTGCTCATTTTTTACATTTTTCAAACCTGGTAGTTCTTGGAAGATGCTCCTGTCTCCCGGCTTTCAAACTCCATAATTGTGTGAGTAGAAGCAATAATGCTCAAATTGTCCCATAACTTTTCTCTGCTGCTCAGCATGCAATTGAAAGTAGATTACTTTTACATGAACATTATCCTCCAAACAGTACAGCTTACAATCAACCCAGCACCACAAGAAGCAATAAGGCTGTAATGTAAGAGAAAGGATCCCGCTGGTACTATTCATGTACACATTCTGCTGAGAAGGATTTCAGAATAAACTTGATTCACTGGTCCCTGGACATGATATAGTGATTTTAAGTATGACAAATTGTCATAAACATGGGGGAATATTTTGCCAAAAAATGTATAGTTCTTAAGTAGCTTCATTTTCCGCTCTTTTACTTGCTTGGATTTCAGAACCTAAAAGCAAATATAGAAACATGAGATGAGTCACAGTTGTTCTTATTAAACCGCCAACAATTCCCAGTTGTCTCGGAGCTGGTAGGTGGAGACTATCTGCTATCATGACTCCCATACACTGCACACAAAAAGTAGGGGAGAATGTGTTCATCCAACTCTAGTTTTTCTCCCTCAGGCACATCAGAATGATCAGTAAGACCTCATAAATAAGTACCGATTCAAGCAGTTTGTGCTGGGTAGAAAGTTTCATACTTAGTACCCTCCATTTTTGTCTGTTTATCTCATCTCAGCTCTTATAATAAGTAATAAATAAAACAGATATAGTCAAATTAAATCATTATTGAAAAAGATAACTCTCCTATAATGAAGATCATACAAATTAAAGACACATGTGCAAATTGTTGGAACCCATCATCAGAATTGTGGCTTTTTAATGATCAAATCCTCATCATTTTCTGATGAAATTGAAATAATCCCAGAAGACTAAATCCAGCAGCACAGATAACAACTGTTTAAGATTATCGTGTACTAAAAGGCAATTTTGAGTATACACGTTGCTCTAGGCATCCAGGAAAAAATACAGCTAGTTAGAGGTAGTGTTATACTAGATTCTGCTATACCCTGTAACCCCTGTAACCTCTGTCTTCATGTGAAGATTATTACGCCTCCTTTGACAAAGACTGGCAGCAGGAAAAGGTATGAGATCACTGCAGCCATTTACAAGTATGGCATGTAATCCCTTGAAATTAAGCTAGGGATCACCAGATCATTGCAAATGATTATTCTGTGAAAACAGCGTTGTTTGTGGTAGTTGGTGCCACTTTAAAGGACACCTGTCATCAGGTCTGTGTCACTAGTCCTGTCACTACTACCTGTTGGAGCAGCTCACAAGGATCCATCCCAGCCTTTATCTAGTTATTTCATACATTAATCATTATAAAATAATCTATTCTTTATCATATAAATGAGGCTGGTCACATGGTCCGAGGCAGTGATGTCACCCCTGTTCCCCCTCCCCTCTCCTCCCCCTCCCCTCTCCTCCCCCTGCTCATGTCTGTGTGTAATGTATAGTAAAGCATGGCTAGTGTGTGTATGTCATCTGCTGACATGCTGCATCCTCCTAATACACAGGTGAGAGACACAGACATCAGCTACACATGAATCTGACATGTTCTGCTGTAACATGGCTGCCTGGAGCTGTTGTATCTCTCCTATACACACACACATGCACACACAGGCTGCAGGGGGTGTGGCCACCAGCACCAGGAAGCACATCATTATACAGCCTCACATCATTATACAGGCTGTCAGTCATGCACTGGGGGTGTGGCTGTGCCTCCCACTCATGAATAGAGTGGACAGCTTGAATATGCTAATGCTTCATTGGACATTTCACAGGTCATTTGCATACAGTTTTAGGACCTCATTGCTTAGGTTTACAGGCATGTAGAGGGACAATGAAGGGATAGAGGCAATGCTCTCTAATGGCAGTTTATGAAAATATATTTAGTTTAGGGGGGTTATTTTGCATGACGGGTTCTCTTTAAGTGAAAAGGAGCTCAGGCCTGTATGAGTAGCAAATAAAAAAAAGTGTCACTACAGAGGCAAACAATATTATTGAGATCTCTGTTTCTATAAAAAAAAAGCCAGTAAATGTATAAATAGGTGGTTATGAACCAACTTTTAATAGTTTAATATTATGTCAAAATACCTTACATGCAACAAACCTAAATACTGTAAATGACCTGTCAAAATATAAGGGGCTGATTTATCAAACACTGGCTCTCCGGATATATCTAGATGCTCTTGATATATCCAACGAGTTGCCTGGCATAGAATTTAGCTATAGGCTGTGCTTGTATATTCCCACATGAATCTGACATGTTCTGCTGTAACATGGCTGCCTGGAGCTGCTATACCTGTCCTATACACACACACACACAGGCTGCAGGGGGTGTGGCCACCAGCACCAGGAAGCACATCATTATACAGCCTCACATCATTATACAGGCTGTCAGTCATGCACTGGGGGTGTGGCTGTGCCTCCCACTCATGAATAGAGTGGACAGCTTGAATATGCTAATGCTTCATTGGACATTTCACAGGTCATTTGCATACAGTTTTAGGACCTCATTGCTTAGGTTTACAGGCATGTAGAGGGACAATGAAGGGATAGAGGCAATGCTCTCTAATGGCAGTTTATGAAAATATATTTAGTTTAGGGGGGTTATTTTGCATGACGGGTTCTCTTTAAGTGAAAAGGAGCTCAGGCCTGTATGAGTAGCAAATAAAAAAAAGTGTCACTACAGAGGCAAACAATATTATTGAGATCTCTGTTTCTATAAAAAAAAACAGTAAAGCCAGTAAATGTATAAATAGGTGGTTATGAACCAACTTTTAATAGTTTAATATTATGTCAAAATACCTTACATGCAACAAACCTAAATACTGTAAATGACCTGTCAAAATATAAGGGGCTGATTTATCAAACACTGGCTCTCCGGATATATCTAGATGCTCTTGATATATCCAACGAGTTGCCTGGCATAGAATTTAGCTATAGGCTGTGCTTGTATATTCCCTCCAAAATAAAAAAAGAAATTGTTTATTAGTGGGGCAAGATAATAATAATAATCCACAGCCTTAGAGACTGTGTATAATACAAAAATACACATGGTGGACGCTGTGAAAAAAATAAAAAATCCCACCAATTATGACGTTTTGTCTAATAAAGGAAAAGTGTGACCCATGAAGATACCAATAAAAACAGCCAACCACGAAAAAACAAGCCTCTCTGATATACAAGAATATTTACTCTGTAAAACTATTAAAACATAAGCAAGCAATAAAAAAAGGTATTGCCATACTAATACTGACCAAGAAAACGAAGGTAACATGTTATTTGTGCTGCATGATAAAAGACATACAGGCAGTTGAATTTGTATGTAAGTCGGAACTGTATACTTTATAATTGTAGCTCCAGGCAGAATTTTTTGGGTCTGTATGACAATTGGACTTTAAATATGTTGTATTGTCATAAGAATCAGGATTAACCATAAAGCTTCAGACACCTGTAATAACTGGTATAGCTGTTTATTGTAGCCTAAGGCTAAAGTACAGTAAATTACCAAAATCCAGAGGGCCGTTTGTAACGAGAGGTCATCTGTAAGTTGGGTGTTCTCAAGTAGGGGACCCGCCTGTACATGCATGAATTAAAAATCTTTGCAAGAATTAAAGTAATAATAATATTATGTCAAAAAGTTAGACATCCAAAATTGTAAAATGCATTTCATCTCTCAAAAAAAAAAATGAAAGAAAAAACGATGGCTTGTACAATGTCATGATGAGAAACACAAAAATTGCAAAGTCCTGGCTGTAGAAGGACAGGGGACAGATAACTGTTATGTGGGAAAAGGCACTCACAATAACCTTCAAAAAGTGTCCCATACCCAGTGCTAACCTAAAATGCCATGTATTTATACTGATAAACTGGCTGCTTTTAGTGCCAACACCCTGTCTGTCATGACTTCCTTTTCTATAGTCATTCCATTCAGTAAAGGGATCAAACCACAAAGAATTGCCTGTCCTGTATTAACCATGTAAAGTGTCCCATTACTTCAAAAGAGCCTCATAATTTCCAGAAGAGGTGGCATACATGATCTGTTGTGTGTTATATAGCTGTATATAGTGTTCTTTATATAAGTAAGCTGATGCTGTTCTATCGTTTTCAGTTTTTGCATTCTCTAGGTACAGACAACTACATGTCTGCACATCCGAACAATAACTTTGGTTTTCTTTACCTTAGAGCGTTTACACATAGCATCTTAGATTGTCTCTATGTGTAAGTCACGTAGAGATCAACATCACACACATTCCTTAAGCATCAGCATAAGACAATTAGGTTAAGACAACTTGCATTGATGTATGATCTGTGTGGTGAGCATGTGGCCTTAGTAAAGGGTCACACTACAAATAGGTTCAGTGACTTCCTAAAGCTTTGTGTTCTAGGGAGAATCTTCTGCCTGAGTTTTGTTTGCACTGATCCTGCTCTGTAACTGACCTGCACACTAACATGTCCTACAGCTCGTCATCTTCTTCTAAGTGAAGCTTTATCTTTACACATATTCTGGCATGTTACAGAGATATAACAGAACATGTCATCTGTCTGGGTCATTGAAGTGAAACCCCACTTTTCAATGTATTATGGAACTTTTCCACAAGACATTTTTGGCATACAACAGGAAGAGCATAAGCAGATGTTTTCATCAAGGTATCCCTTATCTCTATTTGTCCACCTGTAAGCAGGCCTAGCCTTGAAGTACCGGGGACTTGCTTTTACTGACCAACTAAGGTGCCATTTCTGCATTGTGTATGTCATAAACGCCTATAAAGGAAACCTCCTTTAAGAAGCATGTCATGTTTCTTTCAAAAGGAAATATTTTTTTTCCAATGTACTTTCTGTATTAATTCCTCCTGGTTTTCTAGATCTCTGCAAACCCATTCTTTATTTCTTGTAGTTAGAACCCGGTCAGTGGCCATGTGATATCACACAGGTGTGAGGCTAATTACTATCACAGAGAGGAATCCGAGCCATGGGCTATAACAAGCCGTGTACCTGTGTGACGTCACATGACCAGGGACTGGTTTATTCACAAGAAGTAAACAAATAAACTTCCTGCTGAATGACAGCAAGCGGAGATCTAGAAAAGAACTAGGAATTGACACTAAAAACATATTGGAAATTTGTATAATGTTTCTTTGCACAGACAATATGAATTTGCTGAGAGTGGACAACCTCTTCTACTGATTGATTCTAAAGTGCAGCAGGGTTTTAAGCTTCAGTTTCCAGGCTTCATTCTAAATGGTTTTCCAATACCATTAGGACAGGTTATCAATTGGAGATTAATAGAGTCTGACTCATAGTTACTTCCTCTACTCATCCAAGTGGCACCTACCTGTTTATCACTGATCTAATATTAAAGAAGTATCACTATCATAGTCCTGGAAACCTCCTGTAAGAATCTAATGCCTAAAATTTGTTTCATTTGTAGCATCTTTTATTTCTAGCAACTGATTCTTATCCATTATAGCCAAAGTAGATAAGGACATCTAAAATGCTAAATACCTCATGAAAGTGACATCCACATTTTCCCTGCAGGAATTCCTTGTAGCGTCCCATTGTAATACTAAATGTATCAACTACTTCATAACCATATAGCTTAGCTGTCTTCAGGATGAGACGGTTTTCACCTGATAACTGCTTCACTTGGACCTGTGTAAAAATACAGAACAATAATTACTGTATCTAAATGTCAAGTTGGCATGATAGAAAAGTAAAAAAAATCCAAAAATAAAATATAATTAAATATATAGGGATTGTCTGACAACATTAACGCCTGTCTATATTTTCTTTTAGAGCACGCTGAGTTTATGTTTAGAGGACATCTATCACCAGGATGAAGGATCGTAAACCAAGCACAGTGACATACTGGTGTGTGCTCCCTCTGACAGGATCTGCTTTTATTTAAGTTTACTATGCCCTTGTTTTTAAGAAAAGGGACTTTACAAATTATGCAAATGAGACTCAGGGGCTCCAGGTTCCATTAACACCTATGGAGCCCCAAGTCCCTTAGGCTCATTTTCATAATTGTAAAAGCCTTTTCAAGTGAAAAAACAGAGAATAAGAAGCTAAAAGAACAGATCCTGCTAGAGGGGATTCACACCAGTATGTCAGTATGCTTGGTTTACAATCCTTGATCCTGATGGTAGATGTCCTTTAAGATTCCACTTTGTAGGTTAGGACAGGGCAACTGCAGACGAGCATGTTCTTCCAGTGCTGGAACTGAAGGTCATCCGGCAGACAAGAAGTTGTTGCATCATATTTCTCTGTGATGCAAGGACTCCCATCCTGTGCAATGTGTTAAGCCCTGGGATTGGGCTACCATATGTGTGAGTTTTCACAGGCTGAACATGTTTGTGTGCAGCCAGCCTAACCTTGTACATCAGTGCTTATCATCACATCAGCTTTGTTCTATATCAGATAACTAACATTAGATTTAGAAACTGCTAATAAGAAATTATATGATATTGGGGCAGATTTACTTACCCGGCCCATTCGCGATCCAGCGGTGCGTTCTCTGCAGTGGATTCGGGTCTTCCGGCGATTCACTAAGGCAGTTCCTCCGACGTCCACCAGATGTCGCTGCTGCACTGAAGAGCATCGGAGCGCACTGGAGTACACCGAGCCGGGCTGAGTGAAGGTAAGGGCGTGCCGAGCGACCCTTTTTTTAAAAAAAAATGCTGCGGTATTTCCGAATCCGTCGGGTTTTCGTTCGGCCACGCCCCCGATTTCCGTAACGTGCATGCCGGTGCTGATGCGCCAAAAACTCGGGGCAATTCAGGAAAAATCAACACAAATCGGAAATATTCGGGTAACACATCGGGAAAACGCGAATCGGGCCCTTAATAAATGACCCCCATAGTCTTCAGTCTAGATCAATATAGATCAAATTTATACTTGACTTAACATGATGCCTCGGTTTTCACATTTAATAAGATATCTGCCCTCAATCCAGTTTACATTCCCCGCTTTACCATTAGGATATTTTTTAAGGAGACAAAAACTGTAAGACATCTACAATGACTGTCCAATTGTTATGTTGTTTAGAGTTCACAATTGGTTGCTTTATACTCCTAGATCACAATGAGTTTAGAGTACAATTGGTTGCTTTATACTCCTAGATCATAATGTGCATTTTACTTAGATGGGTAGTGTGAAGAGATCCACATGATAGGGAATAACAGGCTGATTGGTGGAAATGAGGTTGACCTTGTGGATCAAACCCAGATTAAATGAAGGGGCAGGAATCTATTCTCTATGATATTTTCAAAGACAGTTAATGAAGCAGCAGTGCAAATGCATAGCCTGATATGAATATAGATAGATGCATATAGATGCCCATGTGATAACATTAAACCTTAGACTAACCTTTTTTTAAAAAGTAATGTACCCTACAGAATTGATAAGTCTTTTAAAAGAAATCAATGTGTGCTCTACAAGCTTTCTATTATCCACTGTTATTACAATACAGAAAATTACAAAATATTTGTCATACACATGTATGCTGGATAACTGACAGATTAAGCCTGCCAGTCAAAAATGAAGGCAATCAATATGGCAAACAGCACCAGTAGTAGACAGGTTTCTTTCTGATGACTTCAGTTGGTTACAATTTTTAACAGAATTTTCAGATTTGTAAGGACAGAAAAGCAAAGAGCAAACAGAAGATGACAAAAAAGTATGATCTATAGTATATATGATTTATATATCAATATATATTTATGCAATCCATAAAAACTAACCTATAGCCAAGCTAATATCAAACCAAGTACACTTTAGTTTGGCATACTTATTTGGGTTAATTTCTGAACAAGACAGTTTTCAAACTAATCAATAAAATGAAGAATAAATATGAAATTACAAATACAATTAAAGGCTAAACATTGTGAAATGTATCTACCCTGGTCGTGAACAAATTGACTTTGGAAATTAGAGTTGAGATGTCAGCAAATTCTCTGATCTGTCTGTCTTCAGTCCTAAGCACAGGAAGAAGTAGATGACCTCCAGAAGATTCATGGAAAAAGTCATGTCCCTGTTTGTGATGGGGTTCTTCTAATTAGCCATAAATAAAACCATCCTCAATGTTACAACCACGTCAGACATAAAAAGAAAGATTTCAACTTGTCAAGGAGTATGATGTGTCTAAAACAGATACCAGATGAAAATCCATTCATGTTCATAAAGAGCCTGTTAGCAAGATGTTGGAGTCTGTGTTGGGATTAACTAAACTGGTCTACAGTCAGTATCTCTCTTCAAGGCTTCTTTAGCTGTTTTTTTTCTTTTTTTTCTAAAGACACTACAGAGACCAGAGTTACTTATGCCTTTAATAGGATAATAAGAAAGCTCAATTGTGAGCCCCATTACGGACAGGGCCCAATTTGGCAAGTTCTGTGTGCTCTATATAAATGAAGGAATCATTATTATTATTATTATTTATAGCTCTAGATGCTCTAGTGCCTTGTGATCATAATCAGAAACATCTCGTGTCATGTACACTGACAATCAAAATGGTAACATTTTGAACTTTTGACTTTCAGGCTCTATATCTCACCATTCACTGCAGCTTTGAATGTCAACCTTCCATCATCTTGGCTATCTCATACATAAATTTGACTTGCAAATAATTAACATATACTTAGTCATGCAGATTCTAGTCATATACGTGCATTGCTATTGGGGTGAAACAATATTTTTTCTTCTAGATTACTACAAATTACAGCCTGGTCTAACATTCCCCAATGGCTCAGTCTGTAAGCAGTTAACCCCTTATTGATTTGGCCTTTTTTAGTTTTTTCACTTCCATTTTTCACTCACCAACTTCAAAAATCTATAACTTTTTTATTTTTCCACATAAAGAGCTGTGTTGGCTTATTTTCTGCATAACAAATTGCACTTCATAGTGACGGTATATAATATTCCATGGCGTGTACTGGGAAGCGGGAAAAAAAATTCCAAATGCAGTGAGCTTGGATTTTACAGCTTTCACTCTGCGTCCCAAATTACATATCTACCTTATTCTTTGGGTCAGTACGATCACGTGGATACTAAATTTGTATAGGTTTTATAATGTTTTCATTTAAAAAAATTAAAACCTCCTGTACAAAATATATATTTTTTATTTTGCCATCTTCTGGTGCCAATAACATTTTCATACTTTGGTGTACGGAGCTGTGGGTAGTGTCATTTTTTGCAAATTTTGATGGCGTTTTCATTGCTATAATTTTTGGGACTGTGCGACCTTTTGATCACTTTTTATAAATTTTTTTATATTTTTCAAAATGGCAAAAAAATGCCATTTTCGACTTTGGACGCTGTTTTCCGTTACGGGAAACCATTATTATATTTTGATAGATCGGGCATTTTTGGACACGGCGATACCTAATGTGTTTATGATTTTTACTGTCTATTTATATCAGTTCTAGGGAAAGGGGGGTGATTTGAATTTTTAGGTTTTTTTATTATAATTTTTTTTTAACTTTTTTTTATTTTTAATTTTACTATTTTTCAGACTCCCTAGGGTACTCTAACCCTATGTAGTCTGA
Organism: Engystomops pustulosus; assembly: GCA_019512145.1. Lineage (NCBI taxonomy): Eukaryota > Metazoa > Chordata > Amphibia > Anura > Leptodactylidae > Engystomops > Engystomops pustulosus. The sequence goes on along the minus strand of CM033644.1, from coordinate 116,320,527 downwards.
TTCATTCTATAATATACTGCCATACTACTGTATGGCAGTATATGTGGATTTTACTCCCCATTCATTACAATGTGCAATTAGCACATTGTAATTCATGGGTTAAAACGAAGTAGCCTCGGGTATTCGGAACACCCGAGGCTACCATGGCGACGGATCGCCGCTCCCCGTGACATCATTGGGGAGTGACAATCCGGTGATCGAGGTGAAAACACCCGCGAACGGTGCTAGCACCGATCGCAGGTGTTAGCGGTAAGCCTTTGCTGCAATATGCAGCAAAGATTTACCGGCTATGGAGAGGGCTCGGCCCGCGAGCCCACTCCATGCACTGGGACCAGGCGCACGCCGTACTAGTTCGGCACGCGTCGGGAAGGGGTTAAAAGCAGTCTTTTGGACAAGAAAATTCATATGGGTGCCATGAAAGAATACCAAATTAAGTCTCTCCATTCTTCCCAAAGCCGAGAGGTGTATGTCCATGCAAAATGTAGGAGGCAACAAGTTTGCTCACCATCACTTTTGGAACAACAGTCACAGCAGTGGTGGTGGCTTGTATACTTCAAAGTAGTGAGATCGATGCAAGCATTGTCAGATGTGCATTACTCTAATCTGGAAGTAAACGCCTCCCTAAAAAAGAAGCCTCAACTTCAATATCAAGAAGTATTGGATCAGGTTTGATAAAAGGCATTAAAAGTGTACAGTAGAAGATTGGAAAAAGGCAATTTTGAGCTTTTAGATGCAAGTCAATAAACTGGATTCTGAGGTCTGCAAATGGTTTTGAGATTTTGAAGGAACTTTTAAGTTTGGTGGAGAAAACCTAATTATATGGGGTTGATTCACAGCCAAAGGTGGTGGATACTTGACCAGGATTGATGGCGATCTCAATGAGCTATATGTGAGTATCCTACAATATGAGTTACTTTGGAGTATGAAATGGAGGACATAGTATTCCAGCAGGACAATGACCCAAAGCAAACACCAAGATTGGCAAACTAATGACTCAATGGCAATAAAGTAAAGTTGGATTGGTCCCCAAAGATCAAAATATAACACTTGTGGGTAAAATTAAAGAAAAACCTATATTCATACTCAAGTCAACTTGTATACACTATCAGGGGATGTGTAAAAAAGACTTGAATTTTGGTCAAGACATGCTTGAATTTGATCAAGAGCATGCCCACATGGATTCATGTATCTTCATAACTAAGCATATGCTAAATAGTTGCAAGTCAAATGTATGTATATGATAGCCAAGATGATTGTCTACACAATGATGGCAGCCTTGCTCCCAAAGCTGTATTGGATGATGAGATATTGCCCCTTTGCTTGTCAGTGTACAGTGATGTTAAGAGACTTTAATCTTAAAAGCGTGACAACATTTTTTATAACTTTATGCATGTTATATTGACATCTTATAATCAGAGAGGTGTGGGGTCTCATTGGGAAGGATGTTGTTAACAACCCAAAAGTTTTAAAATCCAATTGTCATAGAGACCCAAAAAAATTTGGCTGGGGTTACAATAATAAAATATACAGTTCCGACTTACATACATATTCAACTTAAGAACAAATCTACTGAACCTATCTTATACGTAACCCGGGGACTGCCTGTACTTTTATATGTTTATGTTAAAAAACTATTAAGATTATCCTCCAAATTGTCTCTTTGATAGTTGCAAACATTTTCTAAACCATAAACTTCTAATCATAAAGGTAAAATAAAACAAAATACAGAAACAAAACTTTTATTCTTAAAACGTAGTCTTATCATCAATCGGTACCAGTGAGGTGATGGTCAGAATGCATCATATATTAAGTAAAGAGCAACGAAGACTTCTTGATGATATCTTTGCTGAATATAGATTATGCACTTTGTATTCAAACATCTAAATACCTTAACTAGCTTAAAAGATAAACTGGGGCTTATTTAATGTTTTTTTCTGTTTAACATGGTATCATATACGGCGGCAGCATGTACTTAAAATGATGTAATTCCCCTCAATGGAGACATTCTTTTTGTGTTTACTGTGTGGTTGTTGGGTCATACTGAGCAGACAGTGTCGGGAATGTCTGCTAGTCACCTTGGATGCGTTATGCGACCACTTTTCTGTACACATGGAGCACAGCCAGTGCTATACATATGGGCAGAGTTATGTTGCAGCATTATAAAATATAGGCCGCACAATTCTTTGCAATAATTTTATTTTTTATTTGATGACTGGACTGTCAGATGTTAACCCTTTTCTAGATATTCGAATTGACATGATTATATAAATGCTAGAAAGCCTGTCTGGATTTGGATGCTGCTTGGAAAAGTTGAGCATGTGCTTTAGATTACTACTTACTTGTAACACAGACTTATATTTTACACTGAAAAATACAACATATGAAAATCATTTGGATATATACCACATGGATTCAGTTTGCCTCATGGCTTGTATTATGCAGTAAAAAGATCTGGTGCAAAATTTCAATAATGGTAATGTTTGGGTAAAACGTTGGTGGTCTGATTAAGGTATCATGGATTTTAGTGGGGTCACATTAAAGGCTAATTTTTAACTGCAGGCCTAATAATAAGATGAGAAATAGATCTTTGTTTCCCAATAGTGTAACTTACCGATAGACCAAGGAAAGTCCGAAGTTGAAAGAATACAATTTGTAACTAAACTTGCTGAAAAGCATTGTATGAAAATATATATACCATGGTTAAATAAACCTTGAATGGAAAAAATTAGGTGTATAACATTAAGGTAATAAATTAGCAATTTTGTGATTAATCGAAAGAGTTCAACAACTATTTACATTATTCATACTCATCTACTAAGAATAGGGGGCTCTACAGCAATTTAGAAACATTACACCCTAGCACACTAGTACTAGAATGTACAGTCACTGTCTACCTAATAGACCAACAAAATGCATCGGCTACCCCCATTTGCATGTTTTTGGGCAACACTCACAGCATGACCAATAACTTTTAATAGAGTGAACCCAAGCCTCATTCAAGTGGAACAAAAATATAGAATAATTCTTTACTTAATTTGAGGTCAAGAATAGCAACCAAAAAGTGGACAGAATATGAACCACATTTATATGCAGCTGATACTTGTAAAGCAATATAGAAATCATATTCAGGGATAAGTCTGAGATCCACCCAAACCCTCCATAATATCATTTCTTATTCTGGGGTTGCCATAGTCTAGCATGGTTATTTTGACCAGATGTAAGATCAGTTATACCACAGAGTTTAATCTCAGTGTGGATATAGAAACTAAATCCAAATGTGCAGTATACATGTAACAAATAGCACAGCTCATTTTAAGCTGCTGATTCCCATATGCCAGTGTTAGTGTATGTTTTTGCTGTAACTTGTACCAGTAAGGCATGTTCTTTTATGTTGTGCTGTAACTGTATAAATGCATGACATCAGCTGACTTTGCATCTGATAAGATGATCTGTGACAGAAACCGGAACCAATCCAGGAGACTGTGCACAATATGGGAATTGGGAACAGGCATGGAACATACTCCATTTTACCTCCAGATGTGCAGACTATTCTCCGTTGACTATTTTATATCGAGCATTAGTCAGTATCATGTCAGAACTTTCATTTAACTTTAAGGGCTTACACTAGATATCTATTTTCATTAATATTCAAATTAAATCCACTATTGATTTTTTATGAAACCCACATTTTGTATTAAAACCAGACAGACATCTCCATTCTGAAACTTTGTGATTAGTGATGAGCAAACCCCGAAATTAAAAACTGCATTTAGCGGGTTCGGCACCCACGACAACCAATGACGAACAGACTCTGTTATATGTGCTTTGGGATCTTGTTTAGGAACAATCTGTTTGATTGACTGCTGAGTAGCCAATTAACCAGTTTGCAGCCCCTTATTAACCACAGTAATGTCCTCTGTAGGGATGTATCCGATTGGCCATGCTGGACATGTGACTGCAGTATAGGAGCAGGTTCACAAGTCCAGACCCCATTACACACAGAAGAGAAAATTGTTGAATTATAAATCTAAAAGGAGTTGTCACATTATAGTTTCCAATTGCATCAAAATCTGAAAGGTGCTGTTGAAGTATAGTTTGCTATTGCATCAAAATCTGAAAGGTGCTGTTGAAGTATAGTTTGCTATTGCATCAAAATCTGAAAGGTGCTGTAGCATTATAGCAGTTGTATCAAAATCTGAAAGGTGCTGTTATATTACAGTTTGCTGGTCCTGTATCATCCAGCAATACTTTAAAGCCCTCATAATAATAACAATAATAATAACAATAATTATTATAGATTGCAGTTCAATCAAAATCTTAAAGTTGTTGTTGAAGTATAGTTTACAGTTACGGCATCATCCAGTGTTAACTTAAAATACTATTCTTATTTGCGTGAGTGTTACTTCACACTTCACAGTTTACAAGTGTTAAAGGAAATCTACCACCACTACCTATTAAGGTAGATCTGGTGGCAGGTTCCTCAAATGTAGAGTAGTATAGCCCTTTTAGGGCTAATTTGTTTGTGGCCCAGAACTTTTATACATTTTAATTCCCCTAATATGCAAATTTTCTAAACATGCTACTGGAGCGTGGAGTACACGGAGCGGCTACTCCACGCCCCAGTAGCCTCTTGCATTCCGTATACCAATGTATCTTCTGCGCGCAGCTCCAAAGCCAGGTTCTGCGCATGAGCAGTAGCTACGTCTTTGGAGCCGAGACTGCGCAGCTGGCTGCCTGCTCTCTGCGCAGAACCCGACTTTGCAGACGAGTATGCGCAGCTAACAGGAGCTGCGCACTGAAGATGCATAGGTAGGCGAAACGGAAGAGGCTACTGGGGCGTGGAGTAGCCGCGCCGTGTAGCCTCAGCTCCGGCTACTCCGCGCCCCAGTAGCCTCTTTAGAAAATTTGCATATATAGGGAATTAAAATGTAAATAAGTTCTGGGCCATGGTCTTGGTGGTGCTGGTGGTGATGGAGCTGGTGCTGTAGTGAGAGTTGTTCTGTCTTTTGCTACTCCAAGTTCTTATGGTGGAAGCTGGTGCAAGGGTGTGCAGCCCCCAATAGGTCGCACAAATTGAGGTAATGGTCGATTACATGGAAGACAATACCTCAGCTTCCATGGGATTATCTTCATCATGCTCAAATGCTGCAAGATTACCAAGACCTTGTGCTGGAGTATGAGGCTGTGGACAGCGAACCATCAGAAGAGATATATGATGATGATAAAACCTAACTGCCAACTGCTGTGGCTGAGAAAAGGGGCAGTGGTGAGATCTTGGTGGTAGAAGAAGCTAGGGGTGACAATGAGGTCATAGATCCTACTTGGGTGAAATATAGTGATAGTTCAGACAACAATGAAAAGGTGCCAGTTTGCAGCGATCAGCCAATAGTCACTATGTTGCCTGCTACTACTGAGTGCTCCCAGGAACCCAGCAAACAAATAGGCTCGACAATCTGGGCACCTCATGTATGACCAGGCACCTGAAAATTAAACATGAGCTGCAGTGGATGAGACACCAAGAAAGCCTGCAGACACCTGAGGCTCCCTCTGCTGCTTCAGTTGGCTCTGTCTATACCACCACCTCCTGTGGGTCCAGCAAAGGGAAGATGTGATACCACCACCAGCAGCTCCACTGTCACCATCTATTCTGCTTTCAATCCCCCAAATCAAAGAGAGAAAGAGAAAGTTTACGCCATCTCAATCCCTTAGCTCCTAACTAACTCTCTAGTTACTGAATAAAATAATTTTTAAATTGCTGTCCTCCATCTTGGAAGAAAAAAAAATCAAGAAATGTATATTTTTGATAATTTATTAAACAGGAAAAGCTGAAATATCAAATGGTCATAAGTATTCAGATCCTCATATGACTCACAAATTGTCACAATCCATTTTTTTGGGTGCGAGAATCCATGTTGTGGCCAATTGGAAGCCGTCGCTCCTCTTTGTAGCCCAAGTCATAGTTTATACTGTTGCAGAAAGACGCATGTCCAACAAGTTCAACCAAGGAATGGAAGGTAGGGAAGGGATTGGATGAGGAAGGGATTAAGGGGAAACAATTCTATATAACATAACTGTCAATGTTATTAAGGTGTAAAAATAGATGCCTTTTTACACCTCAATAACATTGACAGTTATGATATATAGAATTGTAAAAAGGCATCTAGACCCTTCTTGGAGCCTTCTGCTGTCCCTACTCTGAACAGCACCTGAGGCAGACTATTCCACATATTGACAGGTCTCATAATACAATAAAGCCCTGTCACCTCCGGTGATTCAACCTTGCTTTCTTCAGATGGAGACACCGCCACCTTGTCTTTTGATTTAATTTAATATGGAACAACTTTTCACCATATTTTTTGTACAGACCATTCATATATTTATTTACATTAATCATGTCCCCTCTTAGTCGTTTCTTTTCCAGACTAAATAAATGTAGTTGTTTTAATCTTCCCTCATAACTGAGACCCTCCATACCCCTTATCATTTTTGTGGCTCTTCGTTGTACACTCTCCAGCTCCAGGGCATCCTTTTTATGGAATGGTGCCCAGAACTGGACAGCATATTCCAGGTAAAGATGAACCAATGCCATGTACAGTGGTAATATTACATCCGTATACCGAGATTCCATACCACTTTTGATACATCACAAGATCTTGCTGGCTTTAGAGGCAGCTGATTGACATTGCATGCTGATATTTAATTTATGATCTACTAGTACACCCATGTCCTTCTCATAAAAGGGACTCTCCCAGATTAAATCCCCCAATGACATATTTTGCCTTTGGATTATTAGTCCCCTGGTGCATAACCTTACATTTATCCACAGTGAACCTCATTTTCCAAGTGGACGACTAAACACTTATCAGTTTGGCCAAGTCATCATGCAGCCTATGAACATCCTCCATTGACTGTATAACACTCCACAGCTTGGTGTCATTATCAAAAATAGACACAGTGCTATTAATTCCTACCCCTATATCCTTAATAAATAAATTAAAGTGTACAATAAGTGGTGGTGGGGTACACCACTTATAACTGGTGATCATTCTGAGTAGAATTCATTGACCACAACTCTCTGGATACAATCCTTCAGCTAGTTCTCAATCCAATTGTAAATGATTCCTGTCAAACCAATAGACCTTTATCCATCAGATGTCTATGAGGGGCAGTGTCAAATGCCTTTGCAAAGAACACAATGGGGGTACTGGTGATTTACAAGGGCCCTACTTCTCCCGTTTTTACCGACGTGTTACTCGATTGTACCTGAATGCCCCGGAATTTGGGCAGCGCGATCGAATTGTGGCGCATTCGGCACCGGCATGCACGCGACGGAAATTGGGGGGTGGCTGAGCAAAAACCGCCGCATTTAAAAAAGGTAATTGTTCGCGAGCTTGCACTCACCTTCATCCAGATAGGATCGTGAACTTCGGTTCATTTCAGGGAACTTCGCGCAGCAGGCCACCTGGTGGACTCGTCGAGAACTGCTCTTGATGAATCCCGCCGGACCCGAATCCCCCACGCGAGAATGCCCGCTGGATCGCGAACGGACCGGGTAAGTAAATCTGCCCCAATACCCAGCACTGGAGTTAAAATTTTTAATACTTTATTAGTTTTTCTTAAACACTGGGTATGACAACAGACTCTCCATCTGATGCGGCTTGGGCGCACCAAATGCCCTTATTCTTGCATAATTTTTGTGAGAAACAACATATATTAAAAAGAAGCAAAGAAAAAAACAGTTAAAGAACAGCTCTGTTATTAGAGAATGAAGATTTAGACTCCAAAGTCATAAATCAGACATAACATATCAGACATAAACCAAAAATCGTCAGTTTACATTTTATACACTCACTGGCCACTTTATTAGGTCACCTGTCCAACTGCTCGTTAACACTTAATTTCTAATCAGCCAATCACATGGCGGCAACTCAGTGCATTTAGGCATGTAACATGGTCAAGACAATCCCCTGCAGTTCAAAACCGAGCCAGTATGGAGAAGAAAGGTGATTTGAGTGCCTTTGAACGTGGCATGGTTGTTGGTGCCAGAAGGGCTGGTCTGAGTATTCAGAAACTGCTGACTTACTGGGATTTTCACGCACACACCATCTCTAGGGTTACAGAGAATGGTCCGGAAAAGTAAAAACATCCAGTGAGCGGCAGTTTGTGGGCGGAAATGCCTTGTTAATGCCAGAGGTCAGAGGACAATGGGCAGACTGTTCGAGCTGATAGAAAGGCAACAGTGACTCAAATCGCCACCTGTTACAACTAAGGTAGGCAGAAGAGCATCTCTGAACGCACAGTACATTGAACTTTGAGGCAGATGGGCTACAGCAGCAGAAGACCACACCGGGTGCCACTCCTTTCACTAGAACAGGAAACTGAGGCTACAATTGCACATGCACATCGAAATGGACCGTAGAAGATTGAGAAAAACGTTGCCTGGTCTGATGAGTCTTGATTTCTGCTACAACATTCGGATGGAGGTCAGAATTTGGTGTCAACAACATGAAGCATGGATCCATCCTGCCTTTACAACGGTTCAGGCTGGTGGTGTGGTGTCATGGTGTGGGGAATATTTTCTTGGCACTCTTGGGCCCCTTGGTATCAATTGACATCAGTCAGTCAACGCCACAGCCTACCTGAGTATTGTTGCTGACCATGTCCATCCCTTTATGACCACAATGTACCCAACATCTGAGCTACTTCAGCAGGATAATGCGCTATGTCATAAAGCTGGAATCATCTCAGACTGGTTTCTTGAACATGACAATGAGTTCACTGTACTGAGTTCACCAGATCTCAATCCAATAGAGCATCTTTGGAGTGTGGTGGAACGTGAGATTCGCATCAGGATGTGCAGCCGACAAATCTGCGGCAACTGTGTGATGCCATCATGTCAATATGGACCAAAATCTCTGAGGAATGCTTCCAGCCCTTGTTGAATCTATGCCACGAAGAATTGAGGCAGTTCTGGAGGCAAAAGGGGGTCTAACCCGTTACTAGCATGGTGTATCTAATAAAGTGGCCGGTGAGTGTAGGTATATTGTGTAAGGAAGACGACCTAACGATGTTAAAAAAGCCATATTCAAAAATTACTATTTCTCGTAGAGCAATTCCAACCTGGATAAATAAAAAAATAACAAATGTTTAGTACTAGGACCATCTGTGTATCAACATTGATATGACTCCAACCAAGTCATATATTGGTTCTTTGCTTTTTTTAAAAATATATGTTGTTTCTCACACCACTATGCTAAGACTAAAGGCAATGGTATGCCCAACACATGTCAGCTGAGGGTCTGTTTGTGACACCATAAAACCTAATAAGATAACCCCCATTGACGGTCTGTTGTATATCCTATTCATTCATTGGAGTACCTCATTCATTGAGTTCTGCCTATCATAGTGAATGGAGGTGCCTTGTAAAAACATTTTAGAGGCCTTTGCTATTAACCTATAAACTTTTGTTACACAGTAGAGAGTATAGTAAAACTGAGTATAAATGTGCTAAAAAAACCTAACCCACTTATACTCAAATCTATAAAAACCAAAATGTGTACTCCTCCTCCTACACCCATCCCCAGCAGGTCCTCTTCTTTCCATCGATGCTACAGCTCTGGCTCTGTGTATCCCTGTGTGCTGTCGATGGGACACAGAGCCGAAGCTGGAGCATCAATGGAAAGAAAAATACCTGCCGTGGAGGCATCGGAAGGTGTGTACACATTTTGTTTTTTTCTTATAGGCTGGGCATTCCTCGGGAAGGAGCTACAGGGGTCATGGGCTCTGGCTATACATACTGGGGGACAGGGGCTGCAGGTGATATACTGGGGGGCAGGGGCTACAGGTGATATACTGGGGGCAGGGACTGCAGGAATATACTGGGGGGGCAGGGGCTGCTGGTTATATACTGGGGCAGAGGCTGCAGCATATATCTGGGGCAGGGCTGCAGGCTGTATACTAGGGGCAGATATCTGCAGCTATTTAATGGGGAAAGATCTGCTGGCTATATACTGGGGCAGGGGCTACATGCTATCTACTGGGGGCAGGGACCATCTAACTTTATACTAGGAGAAGGGGCTGCAGGCTATATACTGGGGGTATGGGCTGCGGACATATACTGGGGGTAAAGGGTTGCTGTATACTGGGGGCATGAGCTGGCTGTTCTATATACTGGGAACAAGGGGCTTCTGGCTATATACTGGGGGCATGAGCTGGCAGGCTATATAATAGGCCCTTTTTTTTGAACTTCAGTTCCCGTGGCCGGTGTGTGGTGCAGCAGCCGAGGGTGTGCGCAGTTACACACACCTGGACAATTCATATTCTTGGATAGGCTTAACCATTGGTTCAGGCTGTTATATGGGGGTACCTCCCTTGGGTTTATATACCACACACAGACCACACCACAGGACCCCCGAGGAAGCAACAGTGAAATGTATTCGGTGCTGTGGTGTGTTGGTGATTCGAACACCATTGGTAGGCACTTGCGGGCATATTGTGCCCTGTTTTGGGCATTGGTACTACCCTTATAATATATCCTGATTGTCGTTTTTGTGCCTGACTGTGATACCCACTGAGGGATGTATAGTTATTACTACTCTGTCCACCACCCTTTTGTTTTGTTGTTTCTGTGGTTTTAATCTTGTTTTTAATATCTTTGAGTGTCAATTTATGGTATAATAAAGTCTGAATAATTCTCTACTAATATGGTACTTGTGTATTGATAGTGGTATGATTTTTGATCCTATGTACTGCTTTTTGGTATTTATCTCTTGATTGTTATAGGGATTACATTTGATTGTAGTTGGTTTTCATTTTATACTAGGCTTATACTTGAGTCAATAGGTCTTCCCAATTTTTTGTGTTAAAATAATGTACTGGTAAGTATGCTCCAACAATTGCAGGATACTCTTTTTTTCCAAAAGTGCCGTGAAGCTTTTTTAAAAGGGGTAAATTATTAAAGATATGTTCTCAATATTATTTATTGTATATATGTACAATGCAATTCATACTTACTGGTGATAGGAACGGATTCCATGCACTGGAAGGTGAAAACCATCCCTATAGATTTTATAATTACCAATATATCCAACGGTTTTCCCTAGAAAGACAAAATACACTTTTAGATGCATTATGACAGATACAGACAAAGTAGTTTAAGCTTGCAGATATACAGCTTCAAAATGTGGCATCTGGTGTAATATACTGGCTGAATCTTTCAGAAAACCCTTAATGATACCCTTTATATGCACAAGGCCTAATCCACCATAGTGGCTTAATACTACAGTAGACATTTGAAAGAATAAATGCTTCTATCAACACATTAAAAAAACTCACTCAAATAAAAACTGTACAGCTTATATTATTTTTGTTAATCTCTTTTAGACATACTTTCTTCAGTATAGTCATATACAGGCTTGAGCCTCTACTATGTAAAATACTTCTATTTTTGCATAGCATCAGAATATCATGGCACCTACAACAGAACTTAAAGTCATGTGACCAGGATGGCATTATCAAGGTCCTATTACTCTGATCATGAAATCACAGCCTGCCTTCATGGAATGGGGAGGGAAGAAATCTATGGAGGATGTGAAGGAGTAGAAGTCCATGGAGGTACTGTGATTCATGTGATCAGAGATGTGCATGGTGTACAATTTGCTAATGTTAGGAGGTTTAGGACTTGTCACATGACATGCTGAGAGAGACATAGGACATGAGGAGGACTAGATGGCAGGGGCTGGCCAAGCAGAACAAGACTTCTCTGATGCCTGGAATATATTATAAAGTTGATTTATGTGGATGTAGAGAAACAGTTTTTAGCTAAAAGAGGGTGTCAGTTAATAGAGCTCTATAGGAACCTGTCACTGGCTGTATATGTGAAAATGTTGTGACAGTTCCCTATAAATCATTCCTCTACATAGATTTTGCCTAAACTTAATACCTAACCTTTACCTAAAGTTCATGAAAAAATAGAATAGAAATAATTACCTGAACTGTAGCATGCTTTGGTGTTGCTACAATGGACCCTTTATTTTGACCAAATGCACAAATTTCTGTGAAGCCTTATTAGCATATTGGTTTCTGAAAATAATGTGCTTGGGAACACTGGGGCCAAGTAATTTAATATAGTGACACCTATTGCAAAGAGTAGGAGTTGATGGAGATCCTAAAAGGTTCACTTTAAACTAGTCTATTTGACTAAGGTCTCATGTTGATTGCAGGCAGTGATGTACTGCCTCTTAAAGGTTGCATTGTGTAGTTTTAACTACGTATAAGACTGAGGTCACACATACATTGCAAGCAGAGTGCCCTTGTTTCCGTATTATGGGCACAATCATATTCTTCAAAACTAGAGAAGACACTTTTCTTTTTCCATTAATTTATTAAGTAACAAAGATTAGTAGTCATTTATGTAGCCAGGCCTATCATCTCGCTAACTGCATGCAACTTTAACTCTTTATTAACCAATTCTGGGCACTCCCCTGTCTGATTGCTTCCTGCAGTCCACTGACTATGGACCTTGTATATAAGATGGCTGGTTCAAGCAGCAGCATTTTTATTTATTAAATATTTTTATTCCATTCCGTTATGAAAATGGCTGGACCATTATACAAGCTCTTATATCTCTTCCTCATAATTGTAAGCTCATATGGGCAGGGCTCACTCTATTTTCCATATGACTGTTATTAATCTGTATGTCTTATTTTATTTGTATTAGTTCCCCAGGATCTGTAAAGCACTACTGAATTGATAACATATATAAATAAAGATGTTTATTATAACCAGACGTAAACTCAGACTCATACTCTACTCTTATGATGGACTAATCTGACTTTCACTCTATTTTCTGAAATGTGTACAATTTAAAATAAAAGAACATACAGTACTCCTCTGATAAACATGGAAGCCGTATTCAGGATCCATGCAATACAATTCTACTGAACTTCAGTTCTACTGAAGACTTTACTGAAGACTTCTGTGAGCATGAGACCTTATAAAAGCAAAATCTTTTGTCTATTAATCATTTTCGTATAAAAGGAAACATACAGGGAGAATGTTGTATTAAATTTGGTACATAATAGTAATATGGTACCTATTACACCACACCGGATTGCATGCAAGTATTTCTCGCTTGACCTCTACTGATTAGAGATTTTTAGTCTAATGTTTTATGTGTGACACATTCCAGGCTCAGGGACATGCCTGGCATTTCTGTTGATTGCTTATTAATATTGCCAGACTTCACAGTAATTACAGAGCACTTCAAAAATATGTCATTGAATTTGCCCATGTAGTGGACTAAACATATATTAGACTAAAGTCTTCCCAATCCTGTGACCCTCCATCGGCACTGACTGTTGGATGTATCAGAAAACTTCTTGGAGCTTAAAGCCATAAACCCCTAAACCATGTGTGTCACTATGCTATTATAGTCCCTTTTATCTTGGATTTTTCTAAATGCAGTAAAGGTCAGGATTGCATAAATTATCTTTACTAGTATTATAATCTTATTCACTTGACATAAACTTAAGCCTTCTTGTCATGCTGTACAGGTTAATTGGTGTTACCTTTTTAGCACTTTATGAATTATCTGCAGATGATCTGGGTTGAGCCATTGTACTCCACCTGCCACAATACAGTCTGATTTGTGTTCTCAAGGGGACGAGATCTACATAGAAGATTAGAGTCAGTTCAATTTTATCATGTGCCATATTGCTTTACAATCAGATAATCTATTGTGGATGCATCATTGTCATATTGTCTTGCCTATTGTTGAACATAACCACAGTTCTGCACATGTATTAAAAAAGTTGCCAATTTTTATGTATACTTGTATATTTTCAATATAAGTTAAGGTTCATTTATTATTTTTTATTTCTAAAATATATTTTTATTTAGTTTTTTTTAACATGTTTCAAGCAGACATTCCAGTAAGAATGATTTCATTCTAGATGACACACACAGATACTCACAGACCAGGTGGGACAAGAACAAGGTATCAAATAGAAGTTATGTAATATAATAATTAAAGGGGTATTCTGGGAATATGAACTTCTGATACAAAAACCCCTGATCTATAAATATAAAACTCATACAGGGGAATGTCTTTGGGACCATGGACATACAGAATGTTGCACTTTGGATATTTATCAGTGGAGTAGTGGTCAAACTGTGCGCCACCACTCATTCACATGAGAGACTCAGAGACCTCCATTCCGTGATTGTTAGGATTCCATCATTTTTCTCCTCATGCTCATTCATGTCCCCTCCAGTGTCTATGGAGATGATGAAAGCTGAGTACGTACAGGCCTTCTTTTTCAGCAACATATACTTGAATGGACGACGCACACTGAACTGCAGTTATAATCAAATTTTCTACAGAAATCTCTTTATGCAGTGATGATCTATGGGGGGAAACTGGTAATGAGGAGGGCACCGCATTCAGAGATTCATCTGTCCATAAGTAATATATATATATAGTAGTATTTTATATAAAAATTGTCCATTGAGGGAAAACATATTTAACGTACAACAATAAACAATAACTAGCCCTTTAGGTTTCATTTGCAAAAAATGTACATTTTGATGAAGCAGTAATTCTTAAACATATTGTTCATGCCGTAGACCTCAAAATTGTGCAGTTTCCATGGCAAATTGGTGGTTACATAACTAATATCACTGTTATGTAAAAAACATAATGAAAACCTCTGCAAAATATTCTGAAATATCTTGGTGTGATATAAGCAACCAAAACATCTCACTCATATTACCGTATAAAACAAGGTCCTATAAAATCCTACCTTTTAATGAGATGTACCAAGCGCCTCCTCAAAAGTAGGTCGTTTTCTCATGTCAATCCAGAACGTGGATAGTAGGAATAACTAATTCTTGTCCTCCACTATTTATGTTCTGATAAAGTTTCATATCATGAGTCTTCTGCCACTCCTGTAAACTTCCATTAACTCTCTCCATCAGATATACATCATTCCTCTGTTTGGAATCTCCTATGAAAATAATCTGGTAATAACCAGCCATAAATGCATCATTAACAGATTACCATTCTCTTTAATGCAGTGCAATTGCACAGGGGCGGCCCTTGGCCAACAATCACAATGCACAGTAGTGGATTATAACATAGAGTTTGGATGGTACCCGGGGGTCAAAGCCTTCAGGGGGCCATGGCCACACAAATCACCCCCCAAATTTTATACTCAGAACGGCCTTCAGCCATAACTCCTCATAGATCTGTTCCCGCTCTAAATACACAGTACTCAAGAGCCATTTCAGGACCTTTGAAAGGCCAGAAACTGCAGATGGAAAGCAGGTAATTGACACATCCCCCTTTCCCCACAAAGCTTGATTCTAGATAATGTGTAGGTAGTGAATCCAGACTTGTAGGGGCTGTAACATTCATACAGCCCAGGGCTTATGGCAATCTTAATCCACCCCTACAATGCAAAAAACGAATGCTAGTTATCAATCACATGGAACACATCTGTGATCTGGACAAGGCTCGCCTAAGCACCGTGTGTATACTCAGGCCGGCTCAGGAATCAGTGGGCCCTTGGGCGACGACCTCACAGTGGGCCCCTTAGCAGTAAACTCATGTGGCGGCATTAAAAACACACATTAATGAATAAATAGTCCGCTGGTCCAAGAATTACCTCTTAGCGCTCTACACTGTACATGTACACATTGTAACGAATCCTATGTAAAATGCCATATACTGCAATACAGTAGCATTGCAGTATTGGTGGGAGTGATCAGGCCATCTAGGTTAATTTATCTACAACTGAATAAACTGAGTAAATAGTAAAATCCTA
Organism: Engystomops pustulosus; assembly: GCA_019512145.1. NCBI lineage: Eukaryota > Metazoa > Chordata > Amphibia > Anura > Leptodactylidae > Engystomops > Engystomops pustulosus. Next base: position 116,304,703 of record CM033644.1, on the reverse strand, counting down.
AAAACGCATCACTGCGTCTCAAAATGTCTGATCGAATATAAAAACGGTTATTCCGACAGTGAACCCCAATGGAAGATAGTGCCTAAGTATCCAAAACGCCACTTTTACACCATTTTACATCACATATAAATTTTTAACAAAAGTGATCAAAAAGTGGCACAGTCCTCAAAATGGTAGGGATGAAAACGTCAGCTCATCTCGTAAAAGATGACACCACACACAGCTCCTACACCATAGTATGAAAAAGTTTCATTTTTGACAATGTTTAAAATCACATAAAACCTATAAAAACTGAACACACAATAAATTGACACAAAATGCATTTTTTCATACAGTTGCTCCATGAATTAATATACAGCCCCAAACTTGTTGTCAACTGCGACAGCCAGGCTCCGTTAATTAAGAATATACATCCCCCTGCCCCATGAATTATTAAATGCACATAAAGTACCATATTAAGGGCGTAAAGAAAATAATAAACATTACTCACCTCATGCATGCAGGTCCCAGGGCTCCATTCCGCGCTCCGCTTCACCTCTTCTGGGGCCACCGTCTTCAGGCAGCTTCTACGTGGCGGCAGCAGGGACGCTGGCGGCGTGAGGTCATCACGTCGCCGGCCGCGTCCGCACAGTGAGCAGAGACGCTCTCCTGTTAGTGCCCCTGCGATCACCTTGCAGCGCCGCTCCCATCACCGCCCGCACGCCGGCTCTCAATTACATCGCAACACAGGATGCCGATGTAATTGAGTTTTGTGATCGGCCGCGTGTGCCGTGGGCCCCACTGGGAGCTCCGGGCCCCGGCACTTGCCCGGGTACGCCGGGTGCTGACGCCGGCCATGTGCATACTGTATATGCAAGGCCCTGCATTGAATGAAACCCACTTTTTTCAATATATTTGTACTCTTGGTATGCCTTTAATTCCTCCATAGTGGTGCCAAATAATTATAAAATTATCAGCACTGTGTGTGACCACACCCTCACGGTGCTTTGGAAAGCGTGATGGAAAAGGTTTTCCCGAAAAAGGATTTCATTATATAAATTGAGGTCATTTAAAAAAAATTGGTTGGTATCGATTTAGGTTAGTATTGAGTGGTAGTAGTAGTATTGAGTATTGAAAACATGACAGATTTGAGTTGTTCTTTTTAATACAGGCTGTCCCCTAATTAAAGACACCCACTTACAGACAACCCTAGTTACAGACAGACCCCTTCTGACCTCTGTGAAGTCTCTGAATGCTTTACTATAGTCCCAGATTGCAATAAATCAGCTGTAAGGTGTCTGTAATGAAGCTTTATTGATAATCATTGATCCCATTACAGCAAAAATGATTAAACTCCAAATGGTCACTGGGGCTAAATTTTTTTGTCTGGATCGACAATGATAAATATACAGTTTTGACTTACATACAAATTCACTTAAGACACAACCTTCGGACCCTATCTTTTACGTTAACCCGGGGAATCGCCTGTATACTACAAAGAAATGGTCAAGGTTTAACATTAAGACTAGAGATGAGCGAGCACTAAAATGCTCGAGTGCCGTTATTCGAGACGAACTTTTCCAGATGCTCGAGTGCTCGTCTCGAATAACGAGCCCCATTAAGTCAATGGAGACTCGAGCATTTTTCAAAGGGACCATGGTCGGGAATAAAATGTGTTAATTAATTGAAAAAATGTCTTCTGATAAGTTAGAAGATGTATGCAAACATCTGCAATCTATTCTTCACGTTCCGCGGTATTATCTCCCGACAAGTTAGCAGTGTGAAGAACAGTGAAGAATAGGATCATTAAGTGAAAACAACAGTGAAGAATAGATTGCAGATGTTCGCACATCTGGCTTACTTGTCGGGAATACGCTGTCTCCGTGCCCCGCTTGTGTCTCCGTGCCCCGTGTCTCCGTGCCCGCTGTCTCCGTGCCCAGCTGTCTCCGTGCCCCGCTGGCTCCGTGCCCAGCTGTCTCCGTGCCCCGCTGTCTCCGTGCCCCGCTGTCTCGTGCCCCGATGTCTCCGTGCCCCGTGTCTCCGTGCCCGCTGTCTCCGTGCCCCGCTCCTCTCCGTGCCCCGCTCTCTCCGTGCCCCGATGTCTCCGTGCCCGCTGTCTCCGTGCCCCGTGTCTCCGTGCCCCGCTGTCTCCGTGCCCCGCTGTCTCCGTGCCCCGATGTCTCCGTGCCCCGCTGTCTCCGCCCCCTCTCTCCGGGCCCCGATGTCTCCGTGCCCCACTGTCTCGTGCCCAGCTGTCTCCGTGCCCCGCTCTCTCCCTGCCCCGATGTCTCCGTGCCCAGCTGTCTCCGTGCCCAGCTGTCTCCGTGCCCCGCTGTCTCCGTGCCCCGATGTCTCCGTGCCCGCTGTCTCCGTGCCCCGTGTCTCGTGCCCCGATGTCTCCGTGCCCAGCTGTCTCCGTGCCATGCTGTCTCCGTGCCCCGCTGTCTCCGTGCCCCGATATCTCCGTGCCCCGATGTCTCCGTGCCGCTCCGTGCCGCTGCCTGATGTCTCCGTGCTGCGCTGCCCATGTTTCGTGCTGCCCGCTGCCCCATGTCTTCGTGCTGCGCTGCCCCATTTCTCCCTGCTGCTCCCCGGTGTCCTGTGCTGCTCCCCGGTGTCTCTGTGTGCTCCTGTGTCTCTGTCCTGCTCACCCGTGTTCTGCAATGTTTCTCACACATATATATTGTTCTTCACATAGTATTTTGTTTGCACCGTTCAGCGCGTATCTCCCGACAGTAAGCAGATGTGCCGAACATCTGTAATCTATTCTGCACTGTGTTCTGCACTGTGGTTTTTCAACTTAAATGATCCTGTGGTCACGTGTTCACTGTTTTATTCTATTCTTCCATTGTCTTCACTGTGTTTTTTTAATTAATGCTGCGATCTCGAGCAGGGGAAATACTCGTCCGAGCAACGAGCTTTTCGAGTACCTTAATACTCGAACGAGCATCAAGCTCGACGAGTATACTCGCTCATCTCTAATTAAGACATATTGAACCCAAATTTGTATGCTAAAAACTACATTTTGTCCCATAAAAACAAACCCTATTAAGCTATGGATTCCAGAAAAAAAAAAAGTTAAAGCTTCCAGAAAGCATTGACGAAAAAACTGAAAAATAACCTGGGCTAATTTTGGAAATAGATGCAGGATAAGGGGTTAAACCTGTGAATCTTTTTAATGTTAATGAGCTTTGAACTTGACCCGAACATTTCTTAATACTGCCAATGTTATTTTTTATTATATTTACAAAATATAAACTTATTGATTATTATTTTAATTGAGATGATCAATTTTCTATAGGAGGAAGACTGAAGATAAATCAGTTGTCTGAAATGATTATATTACCTTGACTTTCTACTATTTTCCTGGGGCTATGATTCCAAATCAAAGAAAAAAAAAATGGCCGTGTACGAAGTGCAACTAATGAAGCGACAGTTCCTATGAAGCATTATTATTTACTAATAAATTTTCGATCTTCCCGTGCTCTATCTGCATGAATTGCACGTTGGGTTTAAGTTTCATGGATTCTTTTTCCATCTTGATTTTCAGTTTCTTTGATAAACATAAGCACATGTGGTTCAATTACTCACTTCTACAAAGTGGAACCATTTGCATAATAAATCTATGCTTTTATTCCATGCTGCCTCTAAGCATCACGAAAGAGTTAAACCATATGATAATGCTAAATGAAACAATACATATTTGACGTGGCAGAGAAATCATGGGAAAATTGCATATACAGACCACAGTGCGGGTGATAAGTAATGGATCTTACCCATCTTCTTAGGCAGAGGAGCTCTGACCTATGTTGGGATGTTGTTGCTGTGGTAGGGTCTTCTAGGACCTCTAGTTACGCTGAGGGATTCCCTGGGACCATTCTTATTAGGACGGGAGTTTATGGGCTATAGGGCATGTATAATGGCAGGGATTTCTAGTGGTTGGTCGGTACTATTTCCTGGCCATATCATCCCTGCTTACCTTCTGCAGCCCCAAGCTCCTCTGCATTAGAAGATGGGTAAGATCCACTTACCCTGCACTTTTCTGTATTTCTCTGCCAAACAAATATGTTTTGTTAGACGGATTGGCTTTTGATTGTCTGAGTTATTTGGCTTTCCCAGTTTTGCTTTTACTTTCCAACTCTTGGAACTTTTTAATACTAATAAAAGTTATTTTTAGAGGGCCTTCACCCCCTTCTTTATCATTAATATTGGCTGGTGATTTGTTCTGTCTGTATTGACAGAGATCGGGGCGATTGTGACTGGTTCTATTTATCCCTATCTTTACCAGGAAGCACAGTTTAGTGCATTTCACATCAAAATTCTAAAACCCATGGGTACAATGGATTTTACTTATTGTTTTCACCAGTCAATATTTTTATTTCAATATTGTATTTGTTGGATCAGACTTTTTTTTAGTTTTGTCATTGTCCATTTCAAGAGCCATTTTAATTTTTTGTGATATACATGACTTTATGGGGGCTTGCTTTTCATTGCTACCAATTATGGGGCACATAAAACTTGTTAAGTATTTATCAACCCTATCAGTGAATGAAACCAGACATTTTGTATTGAAATATATTTTAACTACAGTTTTTTTTTTTCTCTTGTGTGCTTCCCTCTAGTATTTTAAGGATAATTACTTTATTCTTTAGTCATTACTAATTTGGTGACACAAAAGTTTTGTGTATGTTTCAGTTCAACTGAGTAAAAATATTTTAGCTTCATATGATATCATTTTGAATATAAGAAACACCAAGTGGTGTGTCATAACACTTTGTACGGATAATTAACACCTGGAGCAGAGGGAATTATTAAGTGTGACATTGACCTTTCTGTCGTACTGTCGGACACCTTCTTTTAATTGCTTGCACTTTATTAAGAAGTTTAGCACCACATTTGTGTCGCACGTGATTTTTTTGTGTTGTGGCTGCACTATCCGTCACGCGGACTCAAATTTCTGCCATTAAGGGGCGTTCGGTGCTCAGTTTGATCGTGCACCCATTTACCTTGCGGGTCTAACAGAATCAGGTCCACGCCCATGTTGCTCCAAAAAAAGTTGTTGTACTACTGTCCGAAGCAGTTCAGAGGCCGCCAGATTCATGCAGAGGCACCACACAATTCATAAATTCTGGTGCCTCTGCACACACCAGGAAAACTGCAAATAGTGCAGTAGCACTGTTTTTTGATAAATGTGGGCACTGATTTCGTGATGAGAAGGTCCAAAACCAGACTTCAGCAAGAAAACACAACCTAGATGCAGTCTGTTTTTTAATGCATATGCCTGGCAAACCTCATATAATTAAAGGAAAATAAATGTACAACGTATGCCTAAGACATTCCTGATAAAATCTGCTGCCATCTACCAGGGTGATGCGATGATACAAGTGTAGACTTTGACCCCAAACAGACAGTCGAAGGAAAACCCACAACTGGTTTTAGAGAAAAGCTACTAGGAATTACACTGCCAATTGCCTGACTGAGTTTCATAAAACGTCCCACTGAACATACAGGATTTGTTAGCATTTGTGTGGAAAATAGACCAAAATCAACCTACTTAATTTATGTGGTATGTTTGCCATATGGGAGATGTCTTAAGCGTCATCACCAGCAAAGGATTTTATACAAAGTATTGAATAAATTACATAAATTTTCCTATTATTGCACATTGGATGGGTTGTTCTGAGATCTGGTAAGATTTCAAGACATACACTTTTTGAAATATATGAACTTAGAATACTCAATACTTTATCACCTGATGTGTATGCACACAGTAATATTGCATCTTTAAATGGATGCAGAAACATATTAGATTTGAAGTTTTTATTTTCATGCTCCCTTCCCAAACCCACTTATCAGGCGGTCACTGTCAGTGCCCATTTTCAGTCTCCACATAAAACATTTCATTAAACTTATATGGATAGCTGGTGCCAATAGTCATGCTCATTGTGATTTATGCTTAGTCTATTGCAAAATAATATGATAAAAAAAATAACTACTGCAGCTGTCAACAAAAAATATTCACATGTGATACCTTTCTATCTTTCAGACACGTTGTAGCTCATGCTCTCTGGAACAATGGATGATGACACTGATAGGCTGCCATGATATTGCTCTCCAGTCACATGTCCTGTTGTCTGAGCAGGTCAAACAAGGTAACCACCAATGACCTACAAATAAAATATAAAATTCATTCATCAGGTTGATCATTGCTTATGAATAACTATTTACGACAGCAAATAATAGCAAATGGAAAAAATCTAAAAGCTGAATTATAAAGCTTCAGCAAAATGGAATCTAGACCATTCTCCTATAAATCTTCTATAGCATCAGTGTAGGCTGAGAGGGTATTTTCGGGTGTTTATGATGACAGGGAGTAGAAATGGTTACGACCACGTCAAGGAACAATGATGTATATTGTACTATAATGTTAAATAATGTATTTTATGTATTTCTAACCATGGCTCTCTTTACAAAATATTGTTTTCATATTTTTGAATTTTTGATTCCATATTGTTTTTAAGTTTTTTCCTATCTTTTCAATATAGTATTTAAGGGCTTGTTCTTCTGTGACAATTTGTATTTTAAGATTGCCTTAATTTTGGGCACAATTTTTTGTAGGGTATATAGAAGTTTTTTTTTATGGGCAGGCTAACAAAACATTGTTATGACAACATTATGTTGAAAAATTGACAGTGTCACTGTTTAAGTGTGGGTCTTCCATATTATATCAGTGCACTATCTTATAGGTTTTGTTAGGTTTTTACTACTTTACAAAAAAAACGTTTTAAAGGAAATGCTTGGGGCACCATAATCCCCAGGAAGGAATGCTGAGGGAGCAGGGGAGGGGGAAACAGTGTAACTGCATGTGAACTACAGCACGGAGGCCTCTGGTAGCCCCTATGGGTGTTCTTGTTTAACATCCTTGATTGGGATGGGTAGATTTCAATTAAAAAAGCATCCTATCATGTAGTCATGTAATTAATGACAACAGTGTATTCGGTACTCACTCTGTCTGTTTTGTATAGATCATATTATACAGGAATATAAGAAAAAGAAAATTAAGTTCCTATCATCAGCTGCAATACCTTTGGCTCTCCTGTCTCACACGTTCTGTTGTGAAGCTTCAGAAAACCCAGAGATTATTTTCTTTCGAATTTCCTGTAACCCCATGGCTGACCATCATAAATATACATACCACATCGATCAAAATAAACAACCAGATATACAAAAAATACAAATAGATTTCAATCGATGCTTTAGATATGGCCTTTATGTAAATGTAAACTGATCATTATCTTAATTATATTATTACAGATTTCTAATTTTCGGTCTGCTCCTAAGATGTAAGATTCAAGTGACGGTAAAGACTTCCAAACATTTAAAGGAAATTAACCACTAAAAGTGGTTGATTTTTACAACACTCTATACATGGCCCAGCGCAGGGTGAGCTTGGTGCCTGAGCATTTTTTCTTAGTAGAATAAAGCCCCTATCTGCGATTTATAATTTATATTATATTTGTCTCAGCACATCGCACTACGGGCACAGAGCACTGCGCGCGAGCTCTCCGGCCACGCACTCCTGTGCAAACTTCCCATGGGTAAACAGACCGTGCTAGTTGGCACAGCGCAAGTGTGTCCGGAGAGCTCGTTGACGTCAATGGCTCTCCAGCACTTCAGATCGTGCGCACGCAACGGCGCATGGTGCGCCCAATGCCCTATGTGCGTTGGCAGCGACCAAATTTTCAATAACTATCAATCTGGCGATGGGGTTTATTCTACTAATGGCAAATAGGCTCTCGGCACCAGCTCACCCTGAGCTGGGCCATGTATCTAGTCTTAGAACTGCCACTTTAAGTGTAGGCTTTCCTTTTAATGTGTTAACTTCAGCTATCTCACTTATCTCAATAACTCATCATATTTGTAATGTATTTAGAGAGCTCTTCTTTGAACTAAAGACCTTTTAATACCTAAACCTTGCTCCCCCACCATTATGTTACTTCTTAATGCAGTAGTTAAAAAACTCTATGCTTACCTCACTCCTGAGATTATAATGATGGGCAATAGACCATTCACCTCCCAGTATGAATCTAAGCTTATAAACCTTGTGGGAAATGTTTTTGAGTCCTGACCAAGTTTTTGTGTATATCTTTTTTTTTTCTATATTTCGGTCTATAACTCTTGAAAGGTTTTCAACTCTCTTGACTGCGACCATCTGTCACAGGTCTTCTCTCAACTGGGGCTTACAAACACTTTCCTTTAACCACATTGAAATAGGTAGCCAAAAATTGGCCAGAGGGAAATCCCACCCATACAATGCACCTCATGATTTGGTACAGCCCTGTGGTCTCTCTGAGACTCTCCAACATCGCTGGAGGGTAATACAATCGATTAACATTTACATGCTATTTTTATGTTGATAATGTAAATGTGTACTGTGGCCTTGGTAGCCTAGATGCCTCTTCTAAGGAAGTTCTTTCATGGTCCTTTTTTCCATGTAACTATAATAGTCATATTTACACATTATCATATCTTATCTTGTTCAATAGCCCAATTTAAAACCTACCAAATATCGCCGTCAGTATGCTCTACAATGTAGACTCCTGAGTGCGTGCTTGGCATTAAGTCACTTTAAACGCTGAACTCTGATTGAGATTCGCATCATGGATGTGCAGCCGACAAATCTGCGGCAACTGTGTGATGCCATCATGTCAATATGGACCAAAATCTCTGAGGAATGCTTCCAGCACCTTGTTGAATCTATGCCACGAAGAATTGAGGCAGTTCTGGAGGCAAAAGGGGGTCCAACCCGTTACTAGCATGGTGTATCTAATAAAGTGGCCGGTGAGTGTAGGTATATTGTGTAAGGAAGACGACCTGAACAGATGTTAAAAAAGCCATATTCAAAAATTACTATTTCTTGTAGAGCAATTACAACCTGGATAAATAAAAAAATAACAAATGTTTAGTACTAGGACCATCTGTGTATCAACATTGATATGACTCCAACCAAGTCATATATTGGTTCTTTGCTTTTTTAAAAAATATATGTTGTTTCTCACAAACACTATGCTAAGACTCAAGGCAATGGTATGCCCAACACATGTCAGCTGGAGGGTCTGTTTGTGACACCATGAAAACCTAATAAGTTAACCCCCATTGACGGTCTGTTGTATTATCCTATTCATTCATTGAGTTACCTCATTCATTGAGTTCTGCCTATCATAGCTGAATGGAGGTGCCTTGTAAAAACATTTTTAAAGGCCTTTGCTAATTTAACCTATAAACTTTTGTTACACAGTAGAGAGTTATATGTAAAAACTGAGTATAAAATGTGCTAAAAAAACCTAACTCACTTATACTCAAATCTATAAAAAAACCAAAATGTGTACTCCTCCTCCTACGCCCATCGGGAAGGAGCTACAGGGGTCATGGGCTTCTGGCTATACATACTGGGGGACAGGGGCTGCAGGTGATATACTGGGGGGCAGGGGCTACAGGTGATATACTGGGGGGCAGGGACTGCAGGAGATATACTGGGGGGCAGGGGCTGCTGGTTATATACTGGGGCAGAGGCTGCAGGCTATATACTGGGGCAGGGGCTGCAGGCTGTATACTAGGGGCAGAATCTGCAAGCTATTTAATGGGGAAAGATCTGCTGGCTATATACTGGGGCAGGGGCTACATGCTATCTACTGGGGGCAGGGACCATCTAACTTTATACTAGGAGAAGGGGCTGCAGGCTATATACTGGGGGTAGGGGCTGCTGGACATATACTGGGGGTAAAGGGTTGGCTATATACTGGGGGCATGAGCTGGCTGTCTATATACTGGGAACAAGGGGCTTCTGGCTATATACTGGGGGCATGAGCTGGCAGGCTATATAATAGGCCCTTTTTTTTGGAACTTCAGCTCCCGTGGCCGGATGTGTGTGCAGCAGCCGAGGGTGTGCGCAGTTACACACACCTGGACAATTCATATTCTTGGATAGGCTTAACCATTGGTTCAGGCTGTTATATGGGGGTACCTACCTTGGGTTTATATACCACACACAGACCACACCACAGCACCCCCCCGAGGAAGCAACAGTGAAATGTACGTCATGGTGCTGTGGTGGTGGTCTGGTGATTCGAACACCATTGGTAGGCACTTGCGGGCTATATTGTGCCCTGTTTTGGGCATTGGTACTACCCTTATAATATATAACCTGATTGTCGTTTTTGTGCCTGACTGTGATACCCCACTGAGGGATGTATAGTTATTACTACTCTGGCCACCACCCTTTTGTTTTTTTGTTTCTGTGGTTTTAATCTTGTTTTTAATATCTTTTGAGTGTCAATTTATGGTATAATAAAGTCTGAATAATTCTCTACTAATATGGTACTTGTGTATTGATAGTGGTATGATTTTTGATCCTATGTACTGCTTGTTGGTATTTATCTCTTGATTGTTATAGGGATTACATTTGATTGTAGTGGCTATCTTTGTTGGTTTTCATTTTATACTAGGCTTATACTTGAGTCAATAGGTTTTCCCAATTTTTTGTGTTAAAATAATGTACCCCGGCTTATGCTTGAGTATATAAGGTAGCATATTTTTGTTAACTGGTAAGTATGCTCCAACAATTGCAGGATACTCTTTTTTTCCAAAAGTGCCGTGAAGCTTTTTTAAAAGGGGTAAATTATTAAAGATATGTTCTCAAATATTATTTATTGTATATATTGTACAATGCAATTCATACTTACTGGTGATAAGGAACGGATTCCATGCACTGGAAGGTGAAAACCCATCCCTATAGATTTTATAATTACCAATATATCCAACAGGTTTTCCCTAGAAAGACAAAATACACTTTTTAGATGCATTATGACAGATACAGACAAAGTAGTTTAAGCTTGCAGATATACAGCTTCAAAAATGTGGCATCTGGTGTAATATACTGGCTGAATCTTTCAGAAAACCCCTTAATGATACCCTTTATATGCACAAGGCCTAATCCACCATAGTGGCTTAATACTACAGTAGACATTTGAAAGAATAAATGCTTCTATCAACACATTAAAAAAAACTCACTCAAATAAAAACTGTACAGCTTATATGTATTTTTTGTTAATCTCTTTTAGACATACTTTCTTCAGTATAAGTCATATACAGGCTTGAAGCCTCTACTATGAAATAAATACTTCTATTTTTGCATAGCATCAGAATATCATGGCACCTACAACAGAACTTAAAGTCATGTGACCAGGATGGCATTATCAAAGGTCCTATTACATCTGATCATGAAATCACAGCCTGCCTTCATGGAAGATGGGGAGGGGAAGAAATCTATGGAGGATGTGAAGGAGTAGAAGTCCATGGAGGCTGCTGTGATTTCATGTGATCAGAGATGTGCATGGTGTACAATTTGCTAATGTTAGGAGGTTTAGGACTTGTCACATGACATGCTGAGAAGAGACATAGGACATGAGGAGGACTAGATGGCAGGGGCTGGCCAAGCAGAACAAGACTTCTCTGATGCCTGGGAATATATTATAAAGTTGATTTATGTGGATGTAAGAGAAACAGTTTTTAGCTAAAAGAAGGGTGTCAGTTAATAGAGCTCTATAGGAACCTGTCACTGGCTGTATATGTGAAAATGTTGTGACAGGTTCCCTATAAATCATTCCTCTTCATAGATTTTGCCTAAACTTAATACCTAACCTTTACCTAAAGTTCATGAAAAAATAGGAATAGAAATAATTACCTGAACTGTAGCATGCTTTGGTGTTGCTACAATGGACCCTTTATTTTGACCAAATGCACAAATTTCTGTGAAGCCTTATTAGCATATTGGTTTCTGAAAATAATGGTGCTTGGGAACACTGGGGCCAAGTAATTAATATAGTGACACCTATTGCAAAGAGTAGGAGTTGATGGAGATCCTAAAAGGTTCACTTTAAACTAGTCTATTTGACTAAGGTCTCATGTTGATTGCAGGCAGTGATAGTACTGCCTCTTAAAGGTTGCAATTTGTGTAGTTTTAACTACAGTATAAGACTGAGGTCACACATACATTACAAGCAGAGTGCCCTTGTTTCCGTATTATGGGCACAATCATATTCTTCAAAACATAGAAGAAGACATTTTCTTTTTCCATTAATTTATTAAGTACCTTATATACTCGAGTATAAGCCTAGTTTTTCAGCACAAAATTTGTGCTCAAAAACCCCAACTCGGCTTATACTCGAGTCAACTAAAAACAAAGAAAAAACTCACGTTTCTGACGTCACCCAGAGGTCCTCTTCTGTCTGAGACAGTCTGAGACAGAAGAGGACCTATGGGGGACGTCGGAAAGATGAGTACAGTGTTATTTTTTATGTTTTTGTTTACTATAGGGGCTGGGCAGGCTGTATGCTACAGGGGTTGGGCAGGCTGTATGCTACAGGGGCTGGCAGACTATATACTGGGAGGCTGTAACCAATGCATTTCCCACCCTCGGCTTATACTCGAGTCAATAGGTTTTCCCAGTTTTTTGTGTTGAAATTAGGGGTCTCGGCTTATACTCGGGTCGGCTTATACTCGAGTATATACGGTAACAAAGATTAGTAGTCATTTATGTAGCCAGGCCTATCATACTCGCTAACTGCATGCAACTTTAACTCTTTATTAACCAATTCTGGGCACTCCCCCTGTCTGATTGCTTCTCTGCAGTCCCACTGACTATGGACCTTGTATATAAGATGGCTGGTTCAAGCAGCAGCATTTTTATTTATTAAATTATTTTTATTCCATTCCGTTATGAAAATGGCTGGACCATTATACAAGCTCTTATATCTCTTCCTCATAATTGTAAGCTCATATGGGCAGGGCTCATTCCTATTTTTCCATATGACTGTTATTAATCTGTAATGTCTTATTTTATTTGTATTAGTTCCCCAGGATCTGTAAAGCACTACTGAATTTGATAGCATTATATAAATAAAGATGTTTATTATAGACCAGACGTAAACTCAAGACTCATACTCTACTCTTATGGTGGACTAATCTTTGACTTTCCACTCTATTTTCTGAAATGTGTACAATTTAAAATAAAAGAACATACAGTACTCCTCATGATAAACCATGGAAGCCGTATTCAGGATCCATGCAATACAATTCTACTGAAGACTTCAGTTCTACTGAAGACTTTACTGAAGACTTCTGTGAGCATGAGACCTTATAAAAGCAAAATCTTTTGTCTATTAATCATTTTACGTATAAAAGGAAACATACAGGGAGAATGTTGTATTAAATTTGGTACATAATAGTAATATGGTACCTATTACACCCACACTGGATTGGCATGCAAGTATTTCTCGCTTGACCTCTACTGATTAGAGATTTTTAGTCTAATGTTTTATGTGTGACACATTCCAGGCTCAGGGACATGCCTGGCATTTCTGTTGATTGCTTATTAATATTGCCAGACTTTACACAGTAATTACAGAGCACTTCAAAAATATGTCAATTGAATGTGCCCATGTAGTGGACTAAACATATATTAGACTAAAGTCTTCCCAATCCTGTGACCCTCCATCGGCCACTGACTGTTGGATGTATCAGAAAACTTTCTTGGAGCTTAAAGCCATAAACCCCTAAACCATGTGTGTCACTATGCTATTATATGTCCCTTTTATTCTTGGATTTTTCTATAAATGCAGTAAAGGTCAGGATTGCATAAATTATCTTTTACTTATGTATTATAATCTTATTCACTTGACATAAACTTAAGCCTTTCTTGTTCATGCTGTACAGGTTAATTGGTGTTACCTTTTTAGCACTTTATGAATTATCTGCAGATGATCTGGGTTGAGCCATTGTACTCCACCTGCCACAAGTACAGTCTGATTTGTGTTCTCAAGGGGACGAGATCTACATAGAAGATTAGAGTCAGTTCAATTTTATCACCGTGCCATATTGCTTTACAATCAGTATATCTATTGTGGATGCATCATTGTCATATTGTCTTGCCTATTGTTGAACATAACCTACTGTTCTGCACATGTATTAAAAAAGTTGCCAATTTTATATAATATACTTGTATATGTTTCAATATAAGTTAAGGTCATTTATTATTTTTTTATTTCTAAAATATATTTTTATTTAGTTTTTTTTAACATGTTTACAAGCAGACATTCCAGTAAGAATGATTTCATTCTAGATGACACACACAGATACTCACAGGTGACCAGGTGGGACAAGAACAAGGTATCAAATAGAAGTTATGTAATATAATAATTAAAGGGGTATTCTGGGAATATGAACTTCTGATACAAAAACCCCTGATGCTATAAATAATAAAAACTCTATACAGGGGAATGTCTTTGGGACCATTGGACATACAGAATGTTGCACTTTGGGATATTTATCAGTGGAGTAGTGGTCAAACATGTGCGCCACCACATCATTCACATGAGAGACTCAGAGACCTCCATTCCTGTGATTGTTAGGATTCCATCATTTTTCTCCTCATGCTCATTCATGTCCCCTCCAGTGTCTATGGAGATGATGAAAGCTGAGTACTGTACAGGCCTTCTTTTTCAGCAACATATACTTTGAATGGAGCAACGCACACTGAACTGCAGTTATAATCAAATTTTCTACTGAAATCTCTTATGCAGTGATGATCTATGGGGGAACTGGTAATGAGGAGGGCACCAGCATTCAGAGATTCATCTGTCCATAAGTATATATATGTATAGTAGTATTTTATATAAAAATTGTCCATTGAGGGAAAACATATTTAACGTACAACAATAAACAATAACTAGGCCCTTTAGGTTTCAGTTTGCAAAAAATGTACATTTTGATGAAGCAGTAATTCTTAAAACATATTGTTCATGCTGTAGACCTCAAAAATGTGCAGTTTCCATGGCAAATTGGTGGTTACATAACTAATATACATACTGTTATGTAAAAGAAACATAATGAAAACCTCTGCACAATATTCTGAAATATCTTGGTGTGATATAAGCAACCAAAACAAATCACTCATATTACCGTATAAAACAAGGTCCTATAAAATCCGTACCTTTTAATGAGATGTACAAGCGCCTCCTCAAAAGTAGGTCGTTTTCTCATGTCAATCCAGAACTGTGGATAGTAGGAATAACTAATTCTTGTCCTTCCACTATTTATGTTCTGATAAAGTTTCATATCATGAGTCTTCTGCCACTCCTGTAAACTTCCATTAACTCTCTCCATCAGATAATACATCATTCCTCTGTTTGTGGAATCTCCTATGAAAATAATCTGGTAATAACCAGCCAGTAGAATGCATCATTAACAGGAATTACCATTCTCTTTAATGCAGTGCAAGTGCACAGGGGCGGCCCTTGGCCCAATCACAATGCACAGTAGTGGATTATAACATAGGCAGTTTGGATGGTACCCTGGGGTCCAAGCCTTCTAGGGGGCCCATGGCCACACAAATCACCCGCCAAATTTTATACTCAGAAGGGCCTTCAGCCATAAACTCCTCATAGATCTGTTCCCGCTCTAAATACACATGTACCCAAGAGCCATTTCAGGACCTTTGAAAGGCCAGAAACTGCAGATGGAAAGCAGGTAGATTGGACACATCCTCCTTTCCCCACAAAGCTTGATTCTAGTATAATGTGTAGGTAGTGAATTCCAGACTTGTAGGGGCTGTAACATTCATACAGCCCAGGGCTTATGGCAATCTTAATCCACCCCTGACAATGCAAAAAACGAATGCTAGTTATCAATCACATGGAAACACATCTGTGATCTGGACAAGGCTCGCCTAAGCACCGTGTGCATACTGTATATGCAAGCGCCCTGCATTGAATGAAACCCAACTTTTTTCAATATATTTGTACCCTTGATATGCCTTTAATTTGCCTCCATAGTGGTGCCAAATAATTATAAAATTATCCAGCGCTGTGTGTGACCACACCCTCACGGTGCTTGGAAAGCGATGATGGAAAAGGTTTTTCCCCAAAAAGGATTTCATTATATAAATTGAGGTCATTTAAAAAAAATGGGTTGGTATCGATTTAGGTTAGTATTGAGTAGTAGTAGTAGTATTGAGTATTGAAAAACAATGACAGATTTGAGTTCTTTTTAAATACAGGCGGTCCCCTAATTAAGGACACCCGACTTACAGACAACCCATAGTTACAGACAGACCCCTCTGACCTCTGGTGAAGCTCTCTGAATGCTTTACTATAGTCCCAGATTGCAATAATCAGCTGTAAGGTGTCTGTAATGAAGCTTTATTGATAATCATTGATCCCATTACAGCAAAAAATGTTTAAACTCCAAATGTCACTGGGGTCAAATTTTTTTTGTCTGGATCGACAATGATAAAATATACAGTTTCAACTTACATACCAATTCAACTTAAGAACAAACCTTCGGACCCTATCTTGTACATAACCCGGGGACTGCCTGTATGCTACAAAGAAATGGTCAAGGTTCAACATTAAGACATATTGAACCCAAAATTGTATTGCTAAAAACTACATTTTGTCCCATAAAAACAAGACCCTATTAAGCTATGGATTCCAGAAAATAAAAAAGTTAAAGCTTCCAGAAAGCATTGACGAAAAAACTGAAAAATAACCTGGGCATTAATTTTGGAAATAGATGCAGAGATAAGGGGTTAAACCTGTGAATTCTTTTTAATGTTAATGAGCTTTGAACTTGACCCGAACATTTCTTAATCTGCCAATGTTATTTTTATTATATTTACAAAATATAAACATTTTGATTATTATTTTAATGTAGATGATCAATTTTCTAATAGGAGGAAGACTGAAGATAAATCAGTTGTCTGAAATGATTAATTACCTTGTACTTTTCTACTATTTTCCTGGGGCTATGATTTCCAAATCAAAGAAAAAAAATAATGGCCGTGTACGGAAGTGCAACTAATGAAGCAGACAGTTCCTATGAAGCATTATTATTTACTAATAAATGTTATCTGATCTTCCCAGTGCTCTATCTGCATGAATGCACGTTGGGTTTTAAGTTTCATGGATTCATTTTTCCATCTTGATTTTCAGTTTCTTTGATAAACATAAGCACATGTGGTTCATTAACTCACTTCTACAAAGTGGAATCCATTTGCATAATAAATCTATGCTTTTATTCCATGCTGCCTCTAAGCATCACGAAAGAGTTAAACATATGATAATGCTAAATGAAACAATACATATTTGACGTGGCAGAGAAATCATGGGAAAAGTGCATATACAGACCACAGTGCGGGTGATAAAGGTAATGGATCTTACCCATCTTCTTAAGGCAGAGGAGCTCTGGGGCTATGTTGGGATGTTGTTGCTGTGGTAGGGTCTTCTAGGGACCTCTAGTTACGCTGAGGGATTCCCTGGGACCATTCTTATTAGGACGGGAGTTTATGGGCTATAGGGCATGTATAATGGCAGGGATTTCTAGGTGGTGTGTCGGTATCTATTTCCTGGCCAGATCATCCCTGCTTACCTTCTGCAGCCCCAGAGCTCCTCTGCATTAAGAAGATGGGTAAGATCCACTTGTTACCCTGCACTTTTCTCGTGATTTCTCTGCCAAGACAAATATGTTTTGTTAGACGGATTGGCTTTTTGATTGTCATGAGTATATTGGCTTTTTACCAGTTTGCTTTTACTTTCCAACTCTTGGAACTTTTTAATATACTAATAAAAGTTATTTTTAGAGGGCCTTCACCCCCTTCTTTATCATTAATTATTGGCTGGTGATTTGTTCTGTCTGTATTGGCAGAGATCGGGCAATTGTGTGACCTGGTTCTATTTATCCCTATCTTTACCAGGAAGCACAGTTTAGGTGCAATTTCACATCAAAATTCTAAAACGCCACTGGGTACAATGGATTTACTATTGTTTTCACCAGTCAATGATTTTATTTCAATATTTGTATCTTGTGATCAGACATTTTTTTAGTTTTGTCATTGTCCCATTTCAAGAGCCATTTTAATTTTTTGCTGATATACAGTGACTTTATGGGGGCTTGCTTTTCATTGCTACCAATTATGGGGCACATAAAACTTGTTAAGTATTATCAACCCATATCAGTGAATGAAAACACAGACATTTTTATTTGAAATATATTTTAACTACAGTTTTTTTATTCTCTGTGTGCTTTCCTCTAGTATTTTAAGGATAAT
The DNA here is from genome assembly GCA_019512145.1 of Engystomops pustulosus. Classification (NCBI taxonomy): domain Eukaryota; kingdom Metazoa; phylum Chordata; class Amphibia; order Anura; family Leptodactylidae; genus Engystomops; species Engystomops pustulosus. The sequence goes on along the minus strand of CM033644.1, from coordinate 116,286,561 downwards.
TACTTTATTCTTTAGTTCAGTACTAATTTGGTGACACATAAAGTATTTGTGGTATGTTTCAGTTCAACTGAGTAAAAATATTTTAGGCTTCTAATGAATATCATTTTGAATGTTAAAGAAACACCAAGTGGTGTGTCATAACACTTTGTACTGATAATTAACACTGGAGCAGTAGGGAAATTATTAAGTGTGACATTGACCTTTCTGTCGTACTGTCGGACACCTTCTTTTAATTGCTTGCACTTGTATTTAAGAAGTTTCAGCACCACATTTGTGTCGCACGTGATTTATTTGTGTTGTGGCTGCACTATCCGTCACGCGACTCAAATTTCTGCACATTAAGGGGCGTTTCGGTGCTCAGTTTGATCGTGCACCACATTTAACCTTGCAGGGTCTAACAGAAGCATGTCCAACGCCCCATGTTGCTCCAAAAAAAGTTGTTGTACTCTGTCGAAGCAGTTCAGAGGCCGCCAGATTCATGCAGAGGGCACCACAATTCATAAATCTGGTGCCCTCTGCACACTACACGGGAAAACTGCAAATAGTGCAGTAAGCACTGTTTTTGATAAATGTGGGCCACTGATTTCGTGATGAGAAGGTCCAAAACCAGACTTCAGCAAGAAAACACAACCTAGATGCAGGTCTGTTTTTTAAGCATATGGCACTGGCAAACCTCATATAATTAAAGGAAGAATAAATGTACATATGTACTAAGACATTCCTGATAAAATCTGCTGCCATCTACCAGGGTGATGACGATGATACAAGGGTAGACTTTGACCCCAAACAGACAGTCGAGGAAAACCCACAACTGGTTTTAGAGAAAAGCTACTAGAATTACACTGCCAATTGCCTGACTTGAGTTCATAAAACGTCCCCACTGAACATACAGGATTTGTAGAGCATTTGTGTGGAAAATAGACCAAAATCACACCTACTTCATTTATGTGGCTAGTTGCTCCATATGTGAGATGTCTTGAAGCTGTCATCACCAGCAAAGGATTTTATACAAAGTATTGAATAAATTACATAAATGTGTTCCTATTATTGCACATTTGGATGGGTTGTTACTGAGATCTGGTAAGAATTTCAAGACAATAGCACTTTTTGAAATATATGAACTTAGAATACATACAATACTTATATCACCTGATGTGTATGCACACAGTATATTGCATCTTTAAATGGATGCAGAAAAATATTTAGATTTGAAGTTTTATTTTCATGCTCCCTTCCAAACCCCTTATCAGGCGGTCACTGGTCAGTGCCCATTTTCAGTCTCCACGTAAAACATTTCATTAAACTTATATGGATAGCTGGTGCCAATAGTCATGCTCATTGTGATTTATGCTTAATCTTATTGCAAAATAATATGATAAAAAAAATAACTACTGCAGCTGTCACAAAAAATATATCACATGTGATACCTTTCTATCTTTCAGACACTGTTGTAGCTCATGTCTCTGGAACAATGGATGATGACACTGATATGGCTGCCATGATATTGCTCTCCAGTCACATGTCCTGTTGTCTGAGCAGGTCAAACAAGGAACCAACCAATGACCTACAAATAAAATATAAAATTCATTCATACAAGGTTGATCATTGCTTATGATAACTATTTACTGACAGCAAATAATAGCAAATGGAAAAAATATAAAAAGCTTGAATTATATAAAGCTTCAGGCAAAATGGAGATCTAGACCATTCTCCAATATAAGATCTTTCTATAAGCATCAGTGATAGGCTGAGAGGGTATTTTCGGTGTGTTTATGATGAACCAGGGAGTAGAAACAGTTTACGACACGTCAAGGAACAATTGATTGTATAATTGTACTATAATGTATAAATAATGTATTTTATTATTTCTAAACCATGGCTCTCTTTACAAAATATTTGTTTTCATATTTTTTGAATTTTTTGATTCCATATTGTTTTTAAGTTTTTCCTAATCTTTCCAATATATGTATTTAAGGGCTTGTTCTTCTGTGTGACAATTTGTATTTTAAGATGCCTTAATTTTGGGCACAATTTTTTGTTAAGGGTATATAGAAGTTTTTTTTTTATGGGCAGGCTAACAAAACATTGTTATGACAACATTATGTTGAAAAAATTGACAGTGTCACTGTTTAATGTGGGTCATTCATATTATATCAGTGCACTATCTTATAGGTTTTGTTATGTTTTACTACTTTTACTAAAAAAAACTGTTTAAAAGGAAATTGCTTGGGGGCACCATAATTCCCCAAGGAAGGAATGCTGAGGGAGCAGGGAGAGGGGGAAACAGTGTAACTGCATGTGAAGCTACAGCACGGAGGGGCTCTGGTAAGCCCCTATAGGTGTTGCTTGTTTAACCATCCTTGATTTTGATGGTAGATTTCAATTAAAAAATCATCCTATCATGTAGTCATGTAATAATAATGACAACAAGTGTATTCGGTACTCACTCTGTCATGTTTGTATAGAATCATATAATACAGGAATATAAGAAAAAAAAATGAAGTTCCATAGCATGCAGCTGCAAATACCTTTGGCATCTCCTGTCTCACACTTTCTTTGAGAAGCTTCAGAAAACCCAGAGATTATTTCTTTTGGAATTTCCTGTAACCCGCATGGCTGACCATCATAAATAATCATACCACAATCCTATCAAATAAACAACCAGATACAAAAATAAAAATAGATTCAATTCTGATGCTTTAGATATGCACCTTATGATCTTAATTATATTATTACAGATTCTATATTTCGGTTGCTCTAAGATGTAAGATTCAAAAGTGAAGGTAAAGACTTCCAAACATTTAAAGGAAACTAACCACTTAAAAGTGGTAGATTTTACACACATATACATGGCACCAGCTCAGGGTGAGTTGGTGCCTGAGCATTTTTTCATTAGTAGAATAAAGCCCCTATCGGCGATTTATAAGTTATATTAAAATTTGTCTCAGCACATCGCACTAGGGCACAGAGCACCATGCGCGCGAGCTCTCCGGCACACTCACTCCTGTGCAACTTCCCATGGGTAAACAGACCGTGCTAAGTTGCACAGGCGCAAGTGTGCCGGAGAGCTCGGTGACGTCAATGGCTCTCCAGCACTTCAGAATCGGGCGCACGCACGCGCATGGTGCGCCATGCCCTAGTGCGGTGCAGCGAGACAAATTTTAATATAACTTATAAATCGGCGATAGGGGGTTTATTCTACTAATGAAAATATGCTCCGGCACCAGCTCACCCTGAGCTGGTGCCATGTATCTATGTTTTAGAACTGCCACTTTTAAGTGGTAGGTTTCCTTTAATGTGTAAGTCAGCTACTTCTCACTTATCATCAATAAATCATCATATTGTAAGGTAATTTAGAGAGCTCTTTGGAACAAAGACTTTTAATTACACTAAAACCTTCTCCCCCACCATTATGTACATCTTAATGCAGTAGTTAAAAAACTCATGCTTACCTCACTCACTGAGATTATAATGATGGGCAATAGACCATCACCTGCCCAGTATGATCTAAGATTATAAACCTTGTGGGAAATGTTTTTGAGTCTTGTACCAAGTTTGTATAATTTTTTTTCTATATTTCTGGTCTATAACATGCTTGAAAGGTTTTGCATCTCTTCTTGACTTCGACCATCTGTCAGCAGGTCTTCTCTTCAATGGATTACAAACACTTTCCTTTAACTCACATTGAAATAGGTAGCCAAAAAATCTGGCCAGAGGGAAATCCCACCACATATGCACCTCATGATGGGTACAAGCACTGGATCTCTCTGAGACTTCCAACATCGCTGGAGGGTAATACAATCTGAATTACATTTTACATGCTATTTTAATGTGATCAATGCAATATGTGTACATGTGCCTTGTAGCACTAGATGCCATCTTCTAAGGAAAGTTGCTTTCAGGGTCCTTTTTCCATGTAAACATATAAGTAGATATTTACACATTATAATATCTTATCTTGTTCAAATAGCCCAATGTAAAACCTACCAAAATATCGCCAGTCAGTATGCTTCTACAATGTAGACTCTGAGATGCTTGCTTGGCATTAAGGCACCTTTAAACAGCTGAACAGCTGATCTATCCTGATTTATCCTGAGAGGTCATTAATATCCTGAACCTGGAAGACCCCTTTTAGAGGAAGGTGGGGAGCTAGCAGGTCCAGGGCTCCAGTAGATAGAGTAGAGAAACAGGCAGCACACCTTGGTCATGCAAGTTACAAATGAACCCTCCTGGGCACAATTGTCATTCCACTAAATGAATAAGAATACTAAGAATACTCTCCATATATGATAGGTTGGTTATCACTTTAATAAATGCCTGTCAATTAACAAACTTTATGTCTTACTCCACCAACAAGTATTATGAGCTTTTTACACAGCGCAGTCCAGGGGTAGGATAAACTGTATTTTATAATGTCCTGTATATACCAATGGCTATGGAGAATGCCACAATGGAGACACCAGTTTTGGGTTTATATCTCTCTGGTAGGTTCTGGTAAAAGCTCCAGGGAGTGAGGGCTGAATGGAAAAAAATCTAATTGTTGGGTTCTGAGAATGGATTTCTACCTGTTGATCTGATGGGAAAGAACCAAGTTCTTTTGGTTGCATACAGATTGAATGAGCACCAAACAAATTTTAAAAGGTATCTTTCATTTAACAAGCATCTACTAAAGAGAGATCAGATGATGGGGGTTGTACAACTTTCCACAATATTTTCTGTATCAATTGGTCACGGTTTTCTAGATCTCTGCTTGCTGTCCTGCTATAGAAAGCTTCTATGTTTACTTCCAGTGAATAGAAATTTGTCCATGGTCGCACAGGTGCAAAGCTCGTAATGTCCCTGGTCATGTGATGTCACACAGGTGCACGGCTTATTATTATCACAGAGTAATTATAGTTGTGTGTTAGAACTAGGCGTGCACCTGTGTGACATCACATGACCATAAACAGATCTGTCCACAAGAAGTAAACATAGAAGCTTTCTATTGAGGGACATGAAGCAGAGATCTGGAAAGCAGTGAGAACTTGATACAGAAAGTATATTGGAAAATGTATACAACCTTTCATTGTACAAACAATAATGTTTATTTGGTGAAATTGGAACACCACTTTAAGTCATGTATCTGGCCTGTGAGATTAATATGTAGCCTAAGCGAGAGCTTTATTTTTGAATTATCCCCTATTTTGTACTTGTTAGGAAATATAAGTAGGAAATTCATATTTTACTCCAATAAAATGAGATATATTGCCTGATTAATACTTCCATTTCTGCAGATATAGTACTATGCTTCCCCAAAAATAACACAACATCCTATATTAATTTTTGTTCCTGAAAAGGCAGTAGGTCTTATTTTCGAGGGATGTCTTATGATCAAGGAATCACTTTATTGTTGAACAAAAAATATATACTAAAATACTGTAGTCATCACAGACATCAGCATAACCATCTGGCTTCCTTCAATAACGTATTTTGACTCTGTTTCCACCTTAACCCCACATTTACTGATCCTGGTATTTATGAACAAAAAGCAACATTTTTTTATTAAAGAACTTCATGTCAACAACTTCTCTAACATCCTTATAACTGTCCAAATCCTGAATTTCATGCTGAATTTCTTGGAACTCCATTTGGATTAGAATCCTTGGCCCACACTCTCATGTATAGCAATAGCACTTTCCTTCAATTACTCTGTCTTCTCCAGGTAGCTGCTTGTAGTGTATTTGCAACCCATGAAATCTTCACCCAAGTCACAACCTCTTGCAGTATCTAGAAGATCTACTAATACTAATGTATGATGTGGGGGAGCTGTAGCAATGACTGCCGCTAGGTCCTATTTTCATGGGAGGCCTTATATTTCTAGGCTTGAGAAAATGCTACTATTTTCGGGTGGGGTTGTCTTATTTTTGAGGGGGTAAAAGGTTTAGGTGAGAATTATTTAACATCTACCTACATGTAGATGGCAGAAAAGCTATTCATTCTCAAAGGATCACTGAGAAGGACAGTAGATCTATACAGGAAAAATATATATTTTAAACCAGTAATACAGGGACAAAATGTTTATCCCTTTAATATCAATGCAGTGCAATAAAAAGAGTTTGTATGTTCTATCCGTGTTTGCGTGGGTTTTCTCCGGGTCCTCCAGTTTCCTCCCACACTCCAAAACATATTAGTAAGTTGATTAGATTGTGAGCCCCATTGGGGACAGGGACCGATTTGGCAAACTCAGTGCAGCGCTGCGTAATCTATGTGCGTTATATAAATAAAGGAATTTTTATTAATTATTATTAAAAAAATTAAATTAATCAGGCATGATGGTAAACTTATCTTAAACTCGTCATGTGTACAGAACACAGTTGTCAAACCTATGGGGCTTCCAGGGGGACCACCTAATAGGGGACCGGCAATACAGTAGTATTCCATTACAAATGGTATTATAACAAACCAACATCAATTAATAATATTTATCTATTATGGTTAATAGAGTAACTGAAAAAAACATCAGAAAGTTCAAAGTACTGCTTATTCGCCACAAAAAAAGGTGAATAATAATCACAAAGTTCCCAAAATGAAATTAATTTAAAAATAACATCTTACATAGCTCCATACACTGAAACGTTGAGAAAGTAACAGGTGTTAACGGAAATCTACCATCTGGAATACTACTTGTACATCCACAGGTAGATTCCCAATCCCTGTACATTTTTTACCATTTCATGTAAATGTGACTATAGGTTTTTGAACTGAAACCTGTGTGGGTCGTGTCGCCGCTTTCACAAGCATTATCAACATGCAGGGGGCAAATCTGCAGGGCTACTCAGGGTGTGCAGTAGCTACGCGCTCAGTAATCTCCGCAGATAACTTGCACATACATAATATAAAGTTTAAAACCAATAAGTAGCTTCATTATATAAAAAAAAATGTGCTGGGATGAGGCAGCAATTGTGAAATGTCCACTAAAAAAAAGGACATTTCAGTCAGTAGATTGTAGTAGATTTCATGTAAAATTTCTTTGTGTTGCCATATTTCTTATCTTTTCTGAAATATTTACATTTGTATAAAAATATACATGAACTATGAAATATGACCTATAGTTTATGAACCAAAAAAAATAGGAATATATAAATCATGTAGTGAAGGCTGTAAAAACAGTGCCCATAAGAAAATGGCTCCATCGTGTTCCAGGTTTCCAGTACATTGCATGGAATATTGAATAGTGCCCCATGGAAATATTTATAATGCAGGGGGTAGAAAAATTCAGATCTGGCATAGTTTTGTCCACCAGCCAGGACGGCCAGCAGATACATCAAGAGGCCTAAGCCTAGGGATCAACAGGACATTCAAAACAGAGCATTAAAATCCAAACACTATCAGAAAAATTGTTAAAAATTGTTTAAATGTTTCATTGCAGACTACTATAGAGATTTTTTTTTTAATTTCCTACATTAAAGCTAACAAGCTTCTTGAATTACATACAGATATCTGCAGTGATGAGGTGAGGAAGGAGATCTAATCCCAGATTAGTTGTTGAATGAGACGTATGTGACTTATAATAGCTCTATATGTAACAAATATTTAATAATGTCATATCTACTTCTCACCTCCCCTAGAAAATATTATAAGTAGCAAACCAGAAAAAACATATCATTCAAAAACTCCTATACAATAAAAGCTAAAGATTTGCTTGATAAGGTTGAGAAAGGTTTGGTTGTTTATGATGGGTTTGCTGGTTTGTTTTGCCCATGAGCCAAACACTCAATTAACCTTGTAAGGATGTCCCCCCTTCCATGTGTTGACCAATTCCTTTCACAGCTAATAAATAAAATCATGTTTACCCTTTATTACTATGTGTGACTAACGGTCATAAATTGGATAGATGGTGGCACAGTACACAGTCCTGACATACTTCTATTTCCTGTTCCATTCTTTATCTGTATGCACCATATGTGTCCACAAACCTAGTTTTTCTTCATGAGAGCTCCATATGAGTTCCATTTACCAGAATAAACAATACTAAAAGGTATGTTCATCTGTTTAAGAAAGAATATGTGCAAATGTAAGGTTTTTTGTTTCTTCATCCTCTTTTTTTTTTTAAAGGCTTTATTTCTAACAATTTTCATCTAAAGCCGAGCAGAACAATGCTCAATCAATAACAGTACAAAGTACCAGCATTTATTACAGTGTATGTGGAAGTAGCAGTGACAAGTAGATAGTGTCATGAGTATGGCAAACACAGAAGGATAATACGATTCCAAGATCAACATCTAAGGTTACACATAGACACCACAACCCCTTACACATACCCACGCAGACAGACACCATCATTCAGTCCCTTACACATCTCACTTTGCATTTCCATCCTAAAGAAATTATCAATTAATTTCTCTTAAAGTGAGTTGAAGATGAGTTTGACCTTATTCAGAATGCTGCATATCTGGTAGATGCTATGCAGCCATATTACCAATGGAGCTCCTGTTAATAGAAATAATGTTAATATAGGTAGATAACATTTCAACCATTATAGACTGTCCCATAAAACTGCTACAGCTACATTTACCAGGTATGTTCTTTCTCAGATTCTCAGAGAAAGGTTGGTTAAAGGGGTTTTCCCACAAAGCAAAGTTAGGTTCGCAGGATAGGGCCTACTTTGCTGATCAGTGGGGTCACAGTCTCAGTGTTGAGACCCCCACAGATCACGAAAACAAGGGGTCTGTCCGACTCGTTGTCACTCCATAAGATTAATGGAGTCATTAGTCAGGCCATTAGTCCGGTCATTAGTCCGGCCATTAGTCTGACGGACCCCTAATTTTCGCAATCTGTCGGGGTCTCAGCACTGAGACCCCACTGAACAGCAAGTTAGGCCCTTTCCAGTGGATAGGGCCTAACTTTGCTTCGTGGGAAAACCTGTTTAACTTATTGTTATAAAAGTTTTCTGTCTGACTTTGAAAAGAACGTACAAACTGCTTGCACATGTATTTATAAAGTGTCGGCGGCTGCACTGTGTCCAACAAAACAGAATTCATGAAGATTCATGAAGACCGTGCAAAACTTTTCATGAATCTGGTGTACCCTGAAGACTTCACTGGCAAACTGCACCTAGTACAGATTGCATTGTTTTTGATAAATGTGGGCCGTTGTCTTCTATTGTACATATGGGTCAGTGTTAGATGGTAAAATTAGCACAAGACTCTACTTTTAAAAAAACAGCTGTGTAAATGAATCCATTAAAAAGTACTGCATCAGTGCAGCCGTGCGCTGTCCCTATAAGAAAACGTACAGCACATAGGCGTGTTTCACTGTGTGAATAAAAAACTGCACATAAAAACTGAATTTTATTGGAATAATTTCAATTAGAAAAAGGAATTGATTCTAATAACAAAGTTACAGTATTTCCAAATATAAAATACTATCCTAAAATTATCCTAAAAAGGACTTCAAACTAGACCTTTTCTTAAGGTCCTGTATGTAGAGTTTCAGCTACGACTGTAAGGTAGGAGGAGACATGTTTTGTCATATCTGACTTGTCTCCAAACTTGTCCTCTAATCAAGTTGTACACATTCATACTCCTCTTTAAACATATAACACACATTATACATAAACATATACATAAAACATATACATATAAACATATACATAAAACAAAACACCTATTGCATATCTGTTTTCCTTGTGCTTTTCCACTATATACTGTATATCTCTATTGATTTTAAGAAAGTAACATGCCTGATCTAGTATAATTCATGGTTCATAGGGTAGAGAAGCCAACTGTTACATTGTAAAGTGAAATACAGGGGCCAGGGACTGTCTACTATCCAACTGCGATGTTCGCTTGGAGCCACCGGGTCTGGGCACGCTGTGTAGATATTTAGCAGTGCTACTCCAACTAACATTAACATCAGACAGTATTGCCCTTGCATAGAAACAATTTGCACAGGGCTTCACACAACATCCTTAAATTCCTAAATGGCTTGTGACTGCTCACAACAAAGTGCTACAGGACAACTTAACAGGGATTTTCTTGTTCATACTTGTGCACAGGTATATGCCTAAATCTTTCTCTGATAATAAAGGATGCCATTTCAAGATCATTTTAACAATGTATTCTGTTGCTGTTTTTCTTTTCCTTCAATACATGTACATATATATATATATATATATATATATATATATATATATATATTAGAGAATTTTATGGTTAAACATCATCATAAAACTGCAGATGAACAATAACACACAACAGATACCACTATGTCATTATTTATCAATAAAAATGGAAAAGCCATGTGTGAAAGGGTATCATAATTCACATCAGATTTAGACATATCCCCACACACAATTATAAACAAGGAAATCACTTGCAGGATAATCTTCATAGTTTTTAACTTGATATCATTGTTTTCTGTATGCTTTCTGCAGTCTGTCACATTGTTCTGGATGTATTAGGACCAACTCTTCTTTACAATGCAAGCTCATCCCACAACACAGCTCCGCACATTGAACTAAGAGAGAGTTATGGGTGTCAGAATATGGCAACACAGCCACATTTTTTGTACAAAACATTTCAATGTATTTTAACATAATAATAAAACCTATTTCATTTTAGTATCTACATAATCATATTGACCCAAAGAATAAAAAGGATGTGCTAACTGAACTGTAAGTGCAAAAAACTACCCAATGGTTTATTTATCGTTTTAAAAATAGATATATTTCACCATTTTCATTCTTCCTAATATATTGCATGTAATAGAAAATAGAAACACTAAGAAGTATAAATTGTTAAACAAAAAACAAGTCCTCATACTTCTCTATAAATGGAAAAATAAAAAAGGGTCTGGGTTTTGGAAGTAGGGGAGCAAAAAAACACAAGGAAACACAAAAGTGGAAAAGGTCATTGGCAGAAAGTGGTTAAACATTAAGTTACATGTTAACTAAGGACTATAGAGTCTGAGATGCAGCTCTTGTTTTTTTTTTTTAATTTCTCTGATAATTGCACAGACTGGCCTTCGCATTAATTTGCCGAGGCTTCCACTCGAGAGAAGATTGTAAACAGTTTTTTAATGTTTTCCAACAATATTATAATATAATATTGCAAATTATTTGGAAATAACTCTATATAAACGGTTGCCAGATTCATGGGTAGCAGCAAAAATTGCAACTCTAAGGCTACATGTACACGAACATAGGAGTGGTTCGCTCTGTGCTCCCAGTGCCAGCCTACAGGAGACCTATGTACACCCGCAAGCTTGCAGCTGTACATACGTCCCCCTATGGTCATGTGAATGTAGCCTAAGATTGTTAAAGGACATCTACCACCAGGATGAAAGACAGTATGCAAATGAGCCTGAGGGGCTCCAGGTTCCATTAACACCTATGGAGCCTCGAGCCCCTCAGCCTCATTTGCATACATACTTTCATCCTGGTGGTATATGCCCTTTATGGTTATTCCTACATGGCATTAAATCCACACATGTCTGACCAAAAAATTGTGAACATTTTTTGTTTTTATAGCATGTGATTAGTAGCAACTGGTTGCAACTTACTATTTTACTTTCTGTGGAAGGGTGTAATGCAGACTATGGACTCAAGGAGCACAGACAGGACAGTGACCCCTAAACTGAGCCCCCAAATTGTCAACACCTGTATACCTCTGAATATCCTAGGTTAAAAACTTGAAGACAGTCCCTCCCTATTTCAAAGTGAGCACATGAAACAAGACTCACAAGCCAACAACAAAAAAGCAAGGTCAGAGGTCCTGGTCACAGTGGAGATAGCAAATATGACCCAAAATCATAGCCAAAAGGGATAGTCAAAATACATAAGCCACAATCAGAAAACCAAAAATATCAGAAGTAGAACGAGTGAATAGCAAACAGGAAAGCTAGCTAGAAATATAACCAGCAGAACACTAGGTTGGAATGGAATCTACACTCACCGGCCACTTTATTAGGTACACCATGCTAGTAACGAGTTGGACCCCCTTTTGCCTTCAGAACTGCCTCAATTCTTCATGGCATAGATTCAACACGGTGCTGGAAGCATTCCTCAGAGATTTTGGTCCATATTGACAAGATGGCATCACACAGTTGCCGCAGATATGTCGGCTGCACATCCATGATGCGAATCTCCCGTTCCACCACATCCCAAAGATGCACTATTGGATTGAGATCTGGTGACTGTGGAGGCCATTTTAGTACAGTGAACTCATTGTCATGTTCAAGAAACCAGTCTGAGATGATTCCAGCTTTATGACATGGCGCATTATCCTGCTGAAAGTAGCCATCAGATGTTGGGTACATTGTGGTCATAAAGGGATGGACATGGTCAGCAACAATACTCAGGTAGGCTGTGGCGTTGTACCAAGGGGCCCAAAGAGTGCCAAGAAAATATTCCCCACACCATGACACCACCACCACCAGCCTGAACCGTTGATACAAGGCAGGATGGATCCATGCTTTCATGTTGTTGACGCCAAATTCTGACCCTACCATCCGAATGTCGCAGCAGAAATCAAGACTCATCAGACCAGGCAACGTTTTTCCAATCTTCTACTGTCCAATTTCGATGAGCTTGTGCAAATTGTAGCCTCAGTTTCCTGTTCTTAGCTGAAAGGAGTGGCACCTGGTGTGGTCTTCTGCTGCTGTAGCCCATCTGCCTCAAAGTTCGACGTACTGTGCATTCAGAGATGCTCTTCTGCCTACCATGGTTGTAACGGGTGGCGATCTGAGTCACTGTTGCCTTTCTATCAGCTCGAACCAGTCTGCCCATTCTCCTCTGACCTCTGGCATCAACAAGGCATTTCCGCCCACAGAACTGCCGCTCACTGGATGTTTTTTCTTTTTCGGGCCATTCTCTGTAAACCCTAGAGATGGTTGTGCGTGAAAATCCCAGTAGATCAGCAGTTTCTGAAATACTCAGACCAGCCCTTCTGGCACCAACAACCATGCCACGTTCAAAGGCACTCAAATCACCTTTCTTCCCCATACTGATGCTCGGTTTGAACTGCAGGAGATTGTCTTGACCATGTCTACATGCCTAAATGCACTGAGTTGCCGCCATGTGATTGGCTGATTAGAAATTAAGTGTTAACGAGCAGTTGGACAGGTGTACCTAATAAAGTGGCCGGTGAGTGTATGTCCACTATGGGAAGATTGTCAGCAGTGCTGACTTGGGACCTCATCATTGGTGCACACGTTTGCAGTACATTTCCAGTACATATTTGCAGTGGGTTGCTAGGTAGTGTTCATATAACTTAATTTGACAGTCTCCTGGTTTTTCCAGGCTTGCAAACAAGAAGAAAACACACTGGCCTAGTCTTCAGCCATACGGCTCAGACTTGGGTGAAATACTGTTGACAAACTGCCAAAACATCCAAACTTTGTGGCTTAAAAAGTTCAAGTGTAGGTAACCTTAAAGGGGTTATCCGAGTTTAGGCATAATTTAGGGCAGTGGGCTATTTAAAAATAATAAAGGTGTACTTACCTCATCTGGCGCGGCTGATGTCCCGCGCCGCGGTGATTCTCATCTGTGCGCCGGTTTGTTTACAGAGGTGCACAGGGAGCTTCCTGACGGCCGGAAGCTCCCATCCGACACCATCTCCCAGCGCTTACAATGCTGAGAGATAGGGACGGATGGGAGGAGCCGGCCACATCGCGAACCGGAAGCTCCCTGTACGCAGCTTCTGTGCCCCTGTAAACAAAGGGGCATGGATGAAAGGGACCACGGAATTATTCGTTAATTCAGATAACCCCTTTAAAGGTGTTGTCCACTTTCAGCAAATAATTGATATGGTTTGTGTGATGAAAAGTTATACAAGTTTCCAATATACTTTCTGTATCAATTCCTCATGGATCTCTGCTTGCTGTCCTGCTGTAGAAAGCTCCATTGTTTTCTTCCACAGGATAGAAATCATTCCATGGTCATGTGATGTCACACAGGTGCACAATCCGTTAATTTCACAGAGAGTAATCAGAGCTGTGTGATAATAATGGCTCATGCACCTGCATGTCCATTACATGACCATGGACAGATCAACAGGAAGTAAACAAAGAAGCTTCCCATAGAATAAAGAAGCAGAGATCTAGAAAACAACGAGGAATTGATACAGAAAGTATCTGTATTGTAAAGCTTCATTACACAAACCACATCAATTATTTGCTGAAAGTGGACAACCCCTTTAAATGTTTGGAAATCAAACATATCAGATTCATGCAGGGGCATAACTACAAGGGCAGCAGCCAAAGCAGTTCTGCCTGGCACCAAACCTGACACACTGAAGAATGGATGCATTATACAGCTTAATATGTATATAACAGTGCACATCTTCCATATTGCACAGCTGCACTGATAAGAAATGTGGAGTGGACAGCATAACGGCAAGACTAAGGATCTCCCCCGTGTGGTCTGCATCTACTAAGCAGGATGAAATACATATGTGACCTCTGCCAGATTGAGTATACGCATGATTGTATATGGATCTATACATGCTGTATGTGTGTGTGTTATGCTATAGGTGTGTATATACTGTGTATCTGCTGTATGTGTGTATATGCTGTATGTGTGTGTGTATATATATTGTATGTAATTGTGTTTATATGTATATGATGTGTTAATACTATATTTTTGTATTTATGTGTATTTATGGTGTTTACATACTGTATGTCTAAGTATATGATGTATACATACTATATGTGTGTGTAGATAATTTTTATATGCTATATGTGTGGGTGTTTGATATCACCTGTGTTTTCATAGCTGTATACTTGTATGTATGTATAAAATGTATTGATTTGTTATTCAGCCTCTCAGGTTCAAAAAGAATTGTATTCCAACTTTAGGTATAAACTAGCATCTTCTCATTTCTGGTAGTATTGAGGGGGATTAAATTACAATACAGCGTCTTATAGTTCATATTTTAGGAAATTGACTAAAGGGACTGTTTCTTTCAGTGATCCATTTTTTTTCAATCAGTATGCACTACACTTGGCTTTGCTTAGTATTGAAGCTTACTGCAGTGTAAACCTATTGTCTAGTACCAGACACAGCCACGTCCAAATCTTCCACAATGGGGCAGATTTACTTACCCGGTCCATTCGCGATCCAGCGGCGTGTTCTCTACGGTGGATTTTCGTCCGGCCGGGATTCATTAAGGTAGTTCCTCCGAAGTCCACCAGGTGGCGCTGCTGCGCTGAAAAGCATCGGAACGCGCTCAAGTTCACCGGCCTATTCCTAGTGAAGGTAAGTGCAAGCTCCACTACACATTTTTTGTTTTAAATGCGGCGGTTTTTCAGAATCCGTCAGGTTTTCGTTCTGCCACGCCCCCCGATTTCCATCGCGTGTATGCCAGCGCCGATGCGCCACAATTCGATCGCGTGCGCCAAAATCCCGGGGCAATTCATGGGAAATCGGCGCAAATCGGAAATATTCGGGTAACACGTCGGGAAAACGCGAATCGGGCCCTTAGTAAATAACCCCCAATGTGTGTGTTCAGCAAAGAAGGGCATTACTTGAAGCTGATGGGCCCAGTGAAAAGTCTGTTCCAGGCCCCAGACTATAATGTATGCTTTATATTACTTATACGGGAAAGTGACGTGTCATGGGCCCCCTAAGCCTTGTGTACCCAGTTGCTCTGCACCCCCTGAACCCCCTCAGGTTATGCCCTGAAGAAGGGAGTACAGCTCAGCCCTCATGTTCACCCCATTCCTGAGGTCCTTAATGCGCCCAAATAGATAATGATGACCTAATGTAAAAATATGCCGTCAATATGAGACCAGAAAACCATTTTCATTTTATTTTATGCTTACTTTTTAACAACATTTTCATAAATCAATAGTACAAGCAAATGAACGACAATATGTTTTATAGTTCCTTTCCTCCTTATTCCTGCTAAACTGACATTTATTCTGAAATCTCTGCTTAATCCTGCTGCAAAATGTAGAAAATAGGTCATATAAAGGCCAGAAATAGTGTTACTCCTCCAGATTGTTTGTTGAAATGTTAGATATATTTTCCATTGTATAGTACACCAGCTGTAGCTAAGCGCATTGTCTGGGATAGTAAATAACTGATCTTAGCTGTAACAAAATAGAATGGGCTTCCAAAAAATATTTCATATGTATCTATCTCTCTCTCTCTCTCTCTGTCCTTCTGTGTATCTATCTCTGTCTCTGTGTCTCCTTCTCCCCGACTGCCTGAGTGTGTGTCTCTCTCCGACTGTCTATGTGTATCTCTGTCTCTCTCCAACTAACTGTCTGTCTCTCTCTCCAGTTGTCTCTGTGTGTTTATCTCTCATACAGTCTCTATGAGTCTCCCCCTCAGACAATCTCTGTGTGTCTCGCTGTCACAGTCTTTGTGTGTTTCTCTCTCTCACAGTCTCTGTGTGTGTCTCTCTCTGAAAGTCTGGGTCTCTCTCTACAACTGTCTCTGTGTGTCTCTCTCTGACAGTCTCTGTGTGTGTGTGTCTGTCTCTGCTAGTATGTGTCTCTCTCTCTCTGACAGTTTCTGGGCATCTCTCTCTGACAGTCTCTGTGCATCTCTCTCTGACAGTCTCTGTGCATCTCTCTCTCTGACAGTCTCTGTGTGTGTCTCTCTCTACAAGTCTCTGTGTATGTCATTCTCTTTCTCTGACAGTCTCTGTGTGTGTCTCTCTCTGACAGTCTCTGTGCATCTCTCTCTCTCTGACAGTCTCTGTGTGTGTCTCTCTAGCATTTGGACAGGTGTACCTAATAAAGTGGCCGGTGAGTGTATATAGTTAGCCAAAGAGCCTCCTCCCCGGATAACTGGAGCAGAGGTATGTCCATCACAGCAAGTTAACTGTTGTTGATAACTGGAGCAGAGGTATGTCCATCACAGCAAGTTAACTGTTGTTGGACCAGCGCAGAGCAGTAGAGGAACTGGGTGTGGTGCAATTAGTCCCAATACAACCAGCAACATTAGCCACAGTTCACACTGGAATGTCAAGCAAAATACACAAAGGAAGGTCAATGCATCCCTAGCCGCATTCTGTGAAGAATACTCTGGCATGGATGTTACAAGGGTATGCCTACCTTTTTCACACGCTGCTGGATTTTGTGTGTAAAGTTTTTGTTATACAATTTGTTATCTATTTTTGTTCATCGTACATTGCATTACACATTGCATTAAAAGCATAATTTAAAAATGTATAAAACATCCACTGGATGTGTCATAAATACATGATAGATGTGGGTGCCACCTCTGTGACCAGAATCTATCTCAAAAACGTTGGTCAGCTGATACCCATCCCACAGCAAATGAGACTTTGCTTTGCATGACCATGCTCTATTCAAGTCTATGGGAGTGATGGAAATAACCAAGTGCATAAACTATAGACAGTGTAACTGTTCTCAAGATGTGTTGATTTGTCATAGTGAAGGATGAGAATACCATTTTAAGACTTTCTAAGAAACATCTTTTTTTTTATTATTTCCTAATACAAAAAAAATGGAAATGAAGGAAGGTGTACTTTCTTTATGGTACAAAGGTGAATAGATAGAATTTGTAATGGAATATATAATATAATGCTAACATTCATTGCTGTTATGTGCAAGGAGATTCATGTTTCTCATTTTTAATTCTCACATTTATCTATGAATAGAGGGATTGTCCCCATTTTACCATCAGATAACAAATAATACAAGACATATGTAAAGTAAGGTGTGTTATTGAATAAATAGTCTACAAAAATGTAGGGTATTGGTGCAGTACAAATGCATGACAAGTCTTATATATATATCATTCAATTACAACAAGATGATGTATAATGAAAAAAGAACATGAGCAAGGAGTGTCATGTCTCTTAGGCTCCATGCACATTGTATAGCAAAATAGACATGGATCCTTGAAGAGACAAGGGTACAATTTATATTGAAAATTATTTCACTGCTTTTTTTGTTATTGTAAATCTAGACCTATTTTAATCATGTCAGGATCTTGGACTTGACTACAAGGGTGGACAGATGGAAAAAAACTGATAAATGACAAATGAAAGAAGAATATTCCACAAGATGGAGTCTGATCCCCTGTGAATGGATTGTGGTGAACATGTATAACAATCACTACATTCACTTGGAAGGAACCGACCGTGTTCCTCTATTCCAATTGTACCGCATGGAGCAGTGTCAAATATGAGCACTACTGCTCCATTTATACAGGGAACTTGGAGACATTCCCATTAGTATTGGGTGTCTTCATAGACACCTGATGGGTAAAATAAGTTCTATTGGTTTGGCAGGAATCATTTGCAATTAGATTGAAAACTGGTTGAAGGATCGTATCCAGAGAGTTGTGGTCAATGATTCCTACTCAGAATGGTCACCACTTATACGTGGTGTATGCCAGGGTTCTGTGCTTGGCCCACTATTTAATATATATATATTAATGATATATGGAATAAATCTGGGAGAGTCCCTTGTTGAGAAGGACCTTGGTGTACCTGTAGATCACAGATTACAGCTGCCTCTAAAGCCAGCAAGTCATGTATCAAAAGTGTCATGGACTCTCGGGATAGGGATGTAATATTACCATCGTACAAGGCACTGGTTCGGTGTCACCTAGAATATGCCGTTGAGTTCTGGGTCAAAAAAAGGATGCCCTGGAGCTGGGGAGGGTTCAAAGAAGAGCCACAAAAATGATAAGCATTATGGAGGGTCTGAGTTATGAGGAAAGATTAAAACAACTAGATTTATTTAGTATGGAAAAGAGATGACTAACAGGGGACATGATTAATTTATAAAAATACATGAATGGTCCATACAAAAAATATGGAAAAAAGTTGTTCCAGATTAAATGAAATCAAAAAACAAAGGGGCACTGTCTCTATCTGGAGAAAACAAAGTTTAAAGGGAAACTATACCACGATTCTACCTATAAAGGTAGAATGGGTGGTAGGTGCATGTATGGGACATGAGGATAGCCCTTTTTAGAGCTAATCCTCATGTCCCCGCTATCTTTTAGAAAACTTTATTAGGCTAATATGTAAATTTTGTAAAGCGGCTACAGGGGCGTGGAGTAGCCAGACATGAGGCTACAAGTCACGGCTCCTCCGCGCCCCAGTATCCTCTTTGCTCTTCCAGCTTCTTTGCGCTGACCTATGGAGCATGTTCAGTGAAGCTGGGGTGTACTGTGCCAGCTTCATTGAATTGCCAATTGCTGAGAATATATACTTTTGTTCTTGTTTTACTGCAGGAACTGAGGTAAAAATACAGGGCAATTTGGGCTATAAAACTAGTTCATAAGGAACTGTTGGTGGTTTAATGCCCCAAATCATCTTGACCCCTTTAAATGTAAGCCAAGTTTTTTAAAATCCAATTTTGACGGGAGCTACACTTAAAAATATACCTGTTCTGACTTACATGCTAATTGAACTTAAGAACAAACCTACAGAACCTTGTGTGTAACACAGGGTCAGTATTTGGTGATGCATGTACATTTTTGTACAGCAAAAGTTCTAGGTCCAATCACATAATTGCAGCAAAACTATTTGTGAAATACACATATTTCTGTTTAAACATATTGATAACAATATGTAGGGAGCTTTGTATGAGGCCACTTATATGTTTACATGGGGGTTCACTTTAAAAATAGTATTTAGTTCAGTAACATGTAGCCATGCTTAATACACATTTGGTTTTCAATGAAACCTACAACATCTACAGCCAACAAACAGTTAACATTTTATGTAACTGTGAAGTCACCAAATAGAGTGTAATACCATCAACAGCCCTGTAACTTTTCCAAAAGATGAAAGGCTCAGTGACCCCGAGCATATTTACAGACTGTCAATCAAAGCAAAGATGAGAAGGGCATAAGGGAACATAAATGATTAGACAGTTCTTCACAGTGTCTGTTTCTAAAAAGCCTGGAGCCTCATATTTTAACACCAATTCTAATGTGTCTGGGCCAAAATGTAAAGTTGCATTGCATGCCACCCTAATAGAACAAGGGACCTGTGTCTATTATATCATTACATCAATGTTTTATAGGATGAAAAATAAATACTATAAAATGCAAATATGAAAATCAGTATACTGATAAAAACATTTTCAGTTATCAATAGTTTTATAATTTAATTATACAGGCAGTCCCCGGGTTGCATACAAGATAGGGTCTGTAGGTTTGTTCTTAAGTTGAATTTATATGTAAGTCGGAACTGTATATTTTACCCTTGTAATCCCAGGCAGAACATTTTTGGTCTCTGTGACAATTGGATTTTAAAAATGTTGGTTGTCATAAGAACCAGGATTAACACTAAAGCTTCATTACAGACACTTTTGATAACGGTTACAGCTGATCATTGTAGCCTGGGGCTAAAGCACAATAAATTACCAATATCCAGAGGTCGGTTTGTAACTAGGGGTCGTATGTAAGTCGAGTGTTCTTAAGTAGGGGACCGCCTGTATAATTAATGTATTGCTAAAGTCTAAATGTAGCCAGACATCTCTATGCAAAGCTGCATAATTGTGTAAAACTGTAAATACAAATGAGTCTAAGTCTATTTGCACACAAACGTGTGCAGTCTTATTCGACAAACAACAAAACCGTGAATCACTGTTTGTGAACCATGCAGCATGTAAGATCTGTATCTCCCCAAAACAAGGATTAAAGGGGTATTCCCATGAAGACAAGTTTCTTATAAGTGCGCAGCATAAGAAAATAACACATTCTCTAATTCACTGTTATTAACAAAAATACAGCATTTCACAGATATAAGTCCAACCTATCTATATCAGTCCTGCTGTACACAATTTCAGTTTCCCCTAGACACGACCCAGTAACTTCTCCCTTAGGGTCAGGTGGCGGCCATCTTGGATTTCTTTGTGAGATTGTTGAGCTGAGTTTCTGCCTGTCTCTGCCTCTGTGTGGCTGTGGCCCCGTCCCCTGCCCAGAGCTCAGAGAAACTCACTAATTACATCCTGTCAGCAGATGGTGAACAGCGAGAGAGGGTGCAAACCACAAGCTACAAGGTGATAAGTGATCCAGGGGAAGGGGGTAGCAGGCACATGTCAGTGAGATGTGCAACATCCCTGCCAAGGCAAGGCAGAGGAGTTGTTGCGAATAAGCCCCTTTATATGTGTGTCCCTCTGGTAGTGAGTCTGATCAGCTCCCCTGCAGGACACTACACATATGCTTAGGTAATTGTACAGCGGTAGATTCTGCCTGGAAGGCAAGGGTTAAAGCAATGTTAAAGTTATTATCCAATGATGTTCCACCTTTTTAACTGGAGTGTGATTGGAGGAGGAGACCACCTGACTAGGGAGTAACTAAACCCTTAGTCAGGGGAGGAGTTAAGTCAGTCAGAGAGGGTTCCAGAAACTTCAGAGGGAGCAGATCTCTCAGGCCCAGCTCTCACCACAGGAGAAGCTGCTAGGCCTCAGCTCAGCAACTTCACACAGAGTGACACAGAACAAACAGGACAAAGCTGCAGCTTCCAGCATTGGACACAGCTACATCCCAGGCTGCCCCTGCATCCAGGCTGGTGACACCACTCCTGAGGTTCCTCTCCAAAATCACTCCAGTACTGCACTCGTTTGGCGTGTTGTTACCATTGGTTCGAATAAAGAACCGTAAGTTACTTTTATGCACAACATTGCCTCCGTCTGGTCCCTGCTACGGCTATATCACCATCAAGGGCGCCCCATCAATCTACAAGGGACACATACTACAGACTCTAAGGGTAGCCCCAGGGAGAATCAGTACCACAGCCTCTCCCTCTACATCATTTCTTGCCAACAAGAAATGGCAAGCTGGAGACATGCCAAGCTGTAGGACAGCCCTCAGGTCCCCATACCAAGCACCGTGACACTAGCGTGCCTATGATCTTTATTGTGTTAACATCACTAGGGGATTGAGCTGTGAGAATTATCTTTTGTGGGAAAACCTCTTTAATCTTAATGCATATAAGTGTCAGTAGTGTATGCATATTAGTGTAGTGTAATATAGGAGAGGTCCTATATTGTGGCAGATTTGCGGCGCGGCTGCTCGTCTGACTATGGAGGGAGGAGGCTTAAAGATTGCTCACCTCTTAAACCTCTTGGGCCTGTGCTCGCCCGGGATCTGGTACGGGCGAGCACCAGACCATCTAAATGCACCCTAAAGTAAAGCTATAAATACATATCAGGTTAAAGCTGTAAATACTGGTATATATGGGGACTGTGATCAGACCGCGCAATTTGTGGCGGTATCACGCCACACCGCACCAAGGCTGTGCATGAAAAAATATAGGACAAGCCCTATATTTAGCTGTATTACAGCATTGCCCTGCTTGTCTTCTATGGAGGGGGAGGGGTGAGGAGCACTAGGCTGGATGATTGCCCGGGTTATGGTCCAGTTGAGCATCCTTTCATGTGCATGAGGTCTTAAGCTTTAAATACATATTATTGTAAAGCTCTAAATTCATATCAGTATAAAACTGTAGATATGTATTAGTTTAAAGCTGTAAATACATATTTATGTAAATCAGAAAATACATTTTGGTTTTAAGCTATAAATACATTTTGGTGTTAAAGGACACCTGTCATCAGGTCTGTGTCACTTGTCCTGTCACCTCTACCTGTTGGAGCAGCTCACAAGGATCCCATCCCAGCCTTTATCTAGTTATGTCATACATTAATCATTGTAAAATCATCTATTCTTTATTATGTAAATGAGGCTGGTCACATGGTCAGAGGCAGTGATGTCACCCCTGTTACCCCTCCCCTCTCCTCCCCCTGCTCATGTCTGTGTGTAATGTATAGTAATGTATAGTTAGTGTGTGTGCTGCATCTGCTGACATGCTGCATCCTCCTAATATACTTCATTACAGACACTTTTGATAACGGTTACAGCTGATCATTGTAGCCCGGGGCTAAAGCACAATATATTACCAATATCCAGAGGTCGGTTTGTAACTAGGGGTCATATGTAAGTCGAGTGTTCTTAAGTAGGGGACCGCCTGTATAATTAATGTATTGCTAAAGTCTAAATGTAGCCAGACATCTCTATGCAAAGTTGTGCAAAAAAGTGTATATAAACCCTGTACCCTGATAATGTAACCACATTGTTACCCCACAGAATTAGAAGGATAATACAGTAATGTGTCTGCTTAGTGAGGCCCCACCCACACCCTGGGATTTTGCACTGAGCACCATAGTGAGATAGGCGATAAAACAGTAAAATTGTAAAGTAGGGGTTAAAATGATCTTTATTGTGTTAACATCACTAGGGGATTGAGCTGTGAGAATTATCTTTTGTGGGAAAACCTCTTTAATCTTAATGCATATAAGTGTCAGTAGTGTATGCATATTAGTGTAGTGTAATATAGGAGAGGTCCTATATTGTGGCAGATTTGCGGCGCGGCTGCTCGTCTGACTATGGAGGGAGGAGGCTTAAAGATTGCTCACCTCTTAAACCTCTTGGGCCTGTGCTCGCCCGGGATCTGGTACGGGCGAGCACCAGACCATCTAAATGCACCCTAAAGTAAAGCTATAAATACATATCAGGTTAAAGCTGTAAATACTGGTATATATGGGGACTGTGATCAGACCGCGCAATTTGTGGCGGTATCACGCCACACCGCACCAAGGCTGTGCATGAAAAAATATAGGACAAGCCCTATATTTAGCTGTATTACAGCATTGCCCTGCTTGTCTTCTATGGAGGGGGAGGGGTGAGGAGCACTAGGCTGGATGATTGCCCGGGTTATGGTCCAGTTGAGCATCCTTTCATGTGCATGAGGTCTTAAGCTTTAAATACATATTATTGTAAAGCTCTAAATTCATATCAGTATAAAACTGTAGATATGTATTAGTTTAAAGCTGTAAATACATATTTATGTAAATCAGAAAATACATTTTGGTTTTAAGCTATAAATACATTTTGGTGTTAAGCGGTGTACAGGCAGTCCCCGGGTTGTGTACAAGATAGGTCCTGGAGGTTTGTTCTTAAGTAGAATTTTTATGTAAGGAGCTGTTTTTCACGCATCAATTGCCATAGAAAAGATAGACCTCAGTCCTGAGTCCTTTTATGCGCATTCTCTGCGCGTGAAAAACACATTGAAATTGCATTGAAAACGCGCGTGAAAAACTGAGACACTGAACAAACTCTGACTGAAAACTGATTGAACTCTGATGAAAAATGTCAGTTTTTCACTGACCAAACACTGATCGCACCCTGATCAAACTCTGACGCGATCTGCAACGCAAGTGTGAAAGGGGCCTAAAGCTCTATCTACATAAAAATAGAAAGTTGAACAAAGTTAGCTGTGACTGTTAATTAGGGGGACATTCACCAGGTGTATCCATGAACATGTATGTTTAGTGTTAATAAATGTAACAAAATGGATTATGTATACTGATGCACTGGAGCAACAATTTACTATTACCGTATATACTTGTGTAGAAGCCGAGTTTTTCAGCACATTTTTTGTCCCCTCGGCTTATACACGAGTCAATACTACCAAAAATTAATTAAAAATGGACTAAAAAAATAATAAACTTATATACTCACCCTCCGGTGGCCCCGATGCGCAGCGCTGCTCCCCCGATGTCATCGCGGCTCCTCTTCTGGCTTCCCGGCTGCTCTTCTTGCTTCAGCGTGCTGGGCGCCACTTGATATTCATATTGCTGACAAACATTTTTTAACTAAACATGCCATGGCTGTTGAAACCCTGTCTTCAGGTAAAAATTACCTTCCCGGATGACAGGTTCCCTTTACATGAACACTGTAAAACGCTATCAATTGTCATTTAGTGTTAACAAAGAAAATAACCCCTGTGTTTTACATACAACTTAGTGGCCTCATCCAGATAAACCAATTTCTGGGTCAATATTTGTAAACCAGATTGAGAATTTACGCCTCTTCCTGTTGATCTTGTCACCAACTGGTTTCTCCTATAATACTGTCCAAATGCGTCATCCTGAATGAGGCCTTACATTCCATCTTCTTTTATTCATATTAAGATGTATAATTTCTGAAATTCTGTATTATTTTACTTCTGCCAAACATAGTGAAATGTTCTTAAATAACTACTGGAATTTAATTTAGGACAGAAATAATCAGTTTGGATCTTACAAGCATCTTCTGTCAGGATTTTATTTAATGACCATGCTTCAAAATCTAAAAAATTTAAATAATAATATGAATAATGCATTTAACATAGACTAAAGTAGAATCTATAATCCTGGGGATAAAATTCACCATGGAACTTAAAATTCTGGCAAAAATTCTTCTTAAATTAACTATGCTTAACTGCTCATAAGCAAGATGGGCGAATGGATTCTAACAAATGGAATTCGGGTCCCAAATTGATCAGGTAAAATTTGATTTCGTCTGAATACCGAGAGTTTTATGGTATTCGTGGAACCATATGTTTTCCCCCTTTATTTAGCTAAAAGGGATGTCGCAAGCAACAACGTGTTACAATGCAGAGAAACTCTGGGAATGAGAAAGGTACACCCTCGATAATCTGCCAGATCTGTAAGCCATTTGCAATCTCGCAATTTCACACCTCATAGCTGTCTGTAGCCGTCCCAGCTGATTGACTGTACTGTGCTGTCCAATATTTGCATCCGACGTGTGTTTGTTTTGGGGGATCTGTATACCCCATCACAGTTCTTTTTTTGTTGCTGAAGTGAATGGAAGAATTCTCTGTTAAAACTACATCGGTTTCTGTAGTGATTTCTGCTTCCAATCCCAGGTGTCCATTTGGGGGATCTGTATAACCAACATAACAGTTCTATTTTGTTGCTGAGGTAATGGGAAGAAATCTGTGTAAAATCCACAGAGTTTCAATAGTGAATTGCCTCCTAATCGCAGGGAGTCCATTTGTGATCTGTATACCATACCCCAAATCAGTTTCTGTTTTCTGTTAAACTTCTCAAGGGACCTGGCCCTTTTTTTGTTGTTTTTTCATTTTCATTTTTTACTCCCCATGATCAAAAAATCCTAACTACTTTTTTCATTTTTTCCATGTACAAGCTGTGTGCGGCCTGATTTTCGCGTGACAATTGCACTTCAATAAAGATGGGTATGACTATTCCATGCCGTGTACAAGGAAGCAGGAAAAAAATTCCAAATGTCAAGTGAATCTTGTAAAAAAACGCAGTTGTCTGTGGGTTCCGCCTTCTTGTGGGCGTGATCTTTAACGATTTCACTGCTCCCCCAAATGACAGTGCTACTCCTCTACTTTCGTCTTGGGGTCGGTACGATTACAGGGAAACCGAAAATTTGTATGAGGTTTTTAATTTTTTCATTTTCAATACACTAAAGTTAAAGCCTCTGTACACAAATTTTTGGGGATTTTGCCACGTCTTCGGTCATGACCGTAGATCAACTTTTTTAATTAAGCCATTTGTTTTACTGGATCTGTTGTTTGTTGTCCTTTTTTGCGGCTTTTTGATCGTTACAATGTTATCAATTTTAGGACTGTACGACCTTGTGATCACGTTTTAAGAATTTTTTTAATTTTTTTTAAATGAAAAAAAAAGGCATTTTCGAATTTGCGCGATTTTCCTTTACGGATTATTAAACGCATGAACAAACCTTATCATATTTTGATATGAGCGGTGTCAATTTTCGACGTAGCGGCGGCGATACCCTACATCTGTTTATCTGTTATTTTGACTTTTTAATAGTTTATAGTTTATATCAGTTCTAGGGAAACCGGGTGGTGATTTAGCTTTTTAGCCGGTTTTCTTCTCCATTATTTTTCCTTTAACTTTTTCTTGTATTCCTTCCTCTTTTTTATCCTTTTCCCGCCTTCCCTAGCGGTGTTTACCCTACCCCTTGTGTTCTGCCCTCTCTGTCCTCTCATCTACTATGCCACTCTACAGTATGTGCATATCGGGGAACGTTTCACTACTCCTCATACATTACCATGTCCTGATAGCACATTGTAAGTGCATGGTTAACCCAAATTAGCCTCGGGTGTCTAGCAACCGATCGCGGGTGTTTCACCTCGATCGCGCGCCGCGCATGCTGCCGGCGGCTTCAAAAGCTTGCGGTGGCGCGTGGGCGCCGCCATCTTTCGAGGATCGCCCCGCTTCCCCGTGACGTCATCGTGGAGCGGTATCCGTCGCCATGAGCGGCGATCCGTCGCCATGCTACCATGGCGACGGATCGCCGCTCCGCGCCCGATACGTCACGGGGACGCTCATCCTGAAAAGTAGGCGGCGCCCACGCGCCGCCATGCTTTTGAAGCCGCCGGCAGCATTGCCGCGGCGATCGAGGTGAATAACCCCGCATCGGTGCTATGCAACCCGATCGCGGGTGTTACCCCGCGTAAGCCTTTGCTGCAATAGCAGTCAAATGACTTACTCGCTAGGAGATGGCTCAGGCGCTGAGCCCTCTTCATGCACCCCGTGCCGACCCGTACGTGCTATTGCCTCACGGGTCGTGAAGGGTTAAGTGATAATAGAAGAAATCCTTTTAATAAATCCACAAGTTTCTGTATATTCTGCCCTTCGCACGTGTTCCGGTTTGGGGCTCGTTTCCCCAAATTGCAGTTCTTTTTTTCTTGGTGAAGTGAATGTAAGCAATCTGTGTTACAATCCACATACCAAAGAGTCCGCGTGATAGACGGACCTGGTGTTAATAAGACGAACCCCCTACTTTCCTGTTAAAATAATAGAGTTTAAGATTATTTCGCCGTATAAGACTATACCCCTTTTTCCAAACTGCATCAAACAAACACCGGTAAAAATTTAAAAAAAACAGTTTGAATTTAACATGGTCCTTTTTTTAAATTTATCTTATACTTCAGGTAATAGCAGAAAACTGTCGCTCATAACATAAGGCATACATAACAACATTACCATTGTCCATTTTACTGTAAATGTCTCATACTGTACCTTAATTTTTATTTTATACATATTCATCATGGTACTCAAATCGGGAAAAAACACAGTTCCAATTTCAATGATGGTGAAACAACACCGCATTTGCGCCCATTTTCTTTGTGGCTTGATATACTCTTCTTTCCAACGTTCTCCTCAACCCTGCATGTCTACTTTATTCTTTGGGTCGGTATGATTAGGGATCCAAATTTTGTATAAGGTTTTAATAATGTTTTCTATACATTTACCAAAAATGAACAACCTCCGTACAAAATAATTTTTTGTCGATTTTTGCCAAAATTCTGGCGCTCATAACTTTTGTTATCGTGGTTTACGGAGCTGTTGTGTTGTGTCATTTTATAAATGTGAATTTGATGACTATTTTCAATACATCCATTTTTAGGGATCCTGACGTACTTTTGATCACTTTTTATAGATTTTTTTTATATTTTATCAAAATGGCAAAAAAGCATTTTCAACTTTGGGCACTATTTTCCGTTAGACGGTGGTAAACGCAGTGAAAAACATTAGCTTTGTTGATAGAAATCGGGGCATTTTCAGACACGTCGATAACCTGATGTGTTTATGATTTTTTTACTGTTTATTTATATTTTCGTTCCGTTCTTACGGAAGCTGTGGGTGTTTGAACTTTTGTTTTTTTTACTTAATATTTTTTTTTTACTCTTTTTTTTTTACTTTACTTCTACTCTTCTTCGAGTCTCCCTGGTACTCTTTACCATCGCTCAGTTGTTCTGATCACCTATCATAGCTCTACTGTCCTACTACATTTCTCCTCCTCTCCAGCCTTTCTTACACTCATTGCTATCCCACATATCACGGCGGATCTATCATTCTCTATTCAAATATTCATCTCAAACTTAATTTCATACAAACTTCAACAACCATGTTGCTACCACTCAGCGTTTTTTTTGTTGGCCACTCCAATCCTGCGGTGTTATCACCCTAACACGTGCTAGGGCATTTTAAACTGGATTTCGGACCCCCCCCCCCCCCCCCCCCCCCGGCTTTCTTACCGGGGCCCGTGCCTGATCCTGACGCGGCCCCGGACGCTCAGTGTGGTCCCGGGGCTGCGGGAATCTTTTGAGAATCTTTTCCCTCTCTCTTTCTGCTTCCGGTGACGGCTCCTGCCCTTCTGCATGACCCGCTCTTGTACACCATGAGGCATGTCCAGCATCTACAGTGTACAATCATCTCTTACAGAACCTTATTGGAACCCGTACGGTTGAACGCCATAACAAAAAACCCCAACAACTCGCCAAAAATATAAATTCATAAATATCCCTCTACAAAAACTTTTCTAAAATGACAAAAAGATTATGTGCCCCAAAATGGTAACCAATTGACAAGACATTTCAACAACCCTAAACCCTAAACTAGCTCTGTCCAACCAATATATTAAGTTACGTCTCCGAAAAGAGGCATTCAGAAACAATGTAAGATTTCTTCTATATAATAATTGTTTTTCTCCTTCAGTAAAATTGAAAAAAATGAAAAACTATAAAACGGTATCACACGTAATCGTGATTGATCTATAAATGAAATATTATAGTATTTTTGTGATGGTGTACCCCCCCCACCACATGATACAAAAAAAAACAACACCAAATTGAAATTTTTCTTTTCTCCTACTTTAAGAGTTAAATCTCATCGAAAAGCTACAGACGCACTTAAATGAAGTTTTGGTAAAGTGCATCTCATTTCCGCAAAAAAGATAAGCCCTTAATGTCCAAATTGCCAAACAATAAGATTGTATAGTACCAATAAAAAGTGACAATGCAGCTTCCTCCTTCGATGCCCGGGCTGTGCCCATACAGCAGTTTCCACACACATATGGGATATTGTTATCACTCGGGAGGGATTGGGTATCAAATTTTGTGGAGCTGTTTGTTTGATTAATCCACTTAGTAATTTGTATCATTTGTAGGTAAAAACACATTCATTTAGCCAAAAAAAATGTAATTCGAAATTGCATCCGATTTTGTTTTTAAAACCCCTGTAACCAATTAAAGGGTGTACACAACTTATAAAAAATTCATAAAAATTTGTTTTACGCTCATTGAGGGTGTAGTTTCTATAATGCAGTTTATTTTATGGGGTTTTACTTTTGATAGTGATAGACGCTCTCAAGTGTACTTGACAAACCTGAGCAGGTCCTCAATGCAGATTTTTGCTTTTTTTATGTAATAATGGTGAAAAGTGCTGTGAACTTCACCAAGCCCCATCAACATCTACAAAAATAAGAGTATGCATAAACCACCACGAGGTTAAAGTAGACATCAGTGAATTGTATTATTAACGTTTTTTTGGTGTTATTTGTGGAAACATAGAAAATTTTGAATTCGAAATTTGCTAATTATTTTCCAATTTTCACCAATATATCTGATTTTCTCATAAATAAACTGCAAACTACCACCATAAATTTTTATAAACTACATGAAAGTACGATTTCACATGAAAACTATTTCAAAATCAAGTTCAAAATACGGTCAGATGGCATATTTTGAAAAAATGGCATGTCAGAAGGTGAAAAGGTGGCTTCGGGCGCGTTAAGGGGTAATGACCCTTCAATTATCATTGGCCCAGATTCCCAGAAAGATGACGCACTACCACCTGCACTTCTACCCCTCCGGTGTTCCCGATGTCGTCAGGCGCTGCTCCCCCCTGTATTTCAATCGCGGCTCCTCGTCTGGTTCCCGGCTCCTCTTCTGGCTGCTGGCGCTCGTCTTTTTTGCTTTCATCGTGCTGGGCGCGCATGTTCTTTCCCAGGCGGCGCCTAGTATGACCGCGCCGCGGCTGACGTCATACTAGCGCCACCCCGAGAGAACATGGTGCTGCAGTGCTGTATACTACTGGGGGCAGTGCTGTATACTACTGGGGGCATTGCTGTATACTACTGGGGGCAGGCTGTATACTACTGGGGGCAGTGCTGTATATTATAGGGGTCTGGCTGGCTATATACTGGGGGGGGGGAGTCTGTGACCAATGCATTTACCACCCTCGGCTTATACTCGAGTCAATAGGTTTTCCAAGTTTTTGGTGGTAAAATTAGGGGTCTCGGCTTATACTCGGGTCGGCTTATACTCGAGTATATACGGTAATATTTTTTATATGATGCAATGAATTGTTGTCCAACCCCTGCATGGCCAAAAAGTTAAATGAATGAATAATACATTCTGTTTTCTTTTTTTTTTTTATTTATTTATTTATTTTTCTTTTTATTAGCAAATAACAAAACTTTAATAAAAAATTGTTCTGTAGAAAACGTGTAACAAGGCGTTCCAAAAAACATCCTTATAAACTCAGGTCCTAAATTTTCTTTTTATGTAATGATATAGATGCAATGCTGTGGCACACTGCATAAAACCCTTGGATAGTGCTCATCTTTCTGGGGAATCAGGTGCATGATAAATTGAAGGGTCATTAAATCCAGTAAAAGGATATATTTCAGGTCCAAATATTCACCAAGATACTTAAACAAGCATGAATTGTTAGAAATACAAACAGTTTTTTTTATTTTGTCTGGAAAGAGATGGGCAAATTTGTTGAAATTCGGTTTGACGATTCGCCAAATTGTTCGAAAAATTTGTTTCGACCCAAATTGAATCATGACGAATGACGCAAAAAACAGGTATTTCCTGGGTGCAGAGAGCCTGTAGAGTGTTGTCGAACGTTGTGCCATACTCAAATATGCATAGGGAGCGTGGTTTGGTCATCAAACAATGCTGTGTTTTAGTATGACACGCACATGACAGCCGCGGCTCTTAGAATCGCTTCACTCTTCAATTCCACGGGCACTTACAGGGGCCAACTTGACCAAATAAGCGAAGCGGGAATACAGCCTCACAAGGTAACATCTGTACCAGCTCAAAAGGACTGAGCTGAGGACCAAGATCCAACTATAACATCAAAGAGTTAACTCTTTTAACACTGACATCAGATGATTCCATAGATGACGAAAGAACTGGAGCTTTTCATTCCTTCTGACAGATAAATGAGGGGAGTTGGCAGCAGCATGAGTAGGCCGCAGAGTGGCACAATGACAAATTATGGAGGTGGCACCAACATGGTAGGTCACAGTGTGGCACAATGATAGAGTGTGGAGGTAGCAGCAGCAGAAGCAGCAGCAGGAGGTCAGATAGTGGCACAATGACAAATTCTGCAGGTGACAGCAACATGGTGGGCCGCAGTGTGGCACAATGATAGAGCGTGGAGGTGGCAGCAGCAGCAGCAGGAGGTCAGAGAGTGGCACAATCACAAATTCTGGAGGTGGCAGCAACATGGTGGGCCACAGTGTGGCACAGTGATAGAGCGTGGAGGTGGTAGCAGCAAAAGCAGCAGCAGGAGGTAAGAGAGTGGCACAATAAAAAATACTGGAGCTGGTAGCAACATGGTTTGATGTTTGAAATGAATTTGAAGTTTGAAATGAATTTGAAGTTAATATTTTTAATTTAAATTAGAATTTTAAGATTAGAGACGCCATTCATTGTTCATTACAATTTCCCTGAAAATATTATGTCTTTGCCAAAAAAGAACTGAAATTTGGGGTATACAGCTCCCCCAAAATGGACACCCTGGACTTGGAGCAAGAAGTACTCCAACAACTACCGTATATTCCGGCGTGTTAGACGACTTTTGAAGACAGAAAAATCTTCTGTCTGGTCTGGGGTCATCTTATACGCCGGTAATCCTCTCCATAGCCGGTAAGTCTTTGCTGCATATTGCTAGCACCGATCGCGGGTGTTTTCACAGCAATGGCTGCCGGCAAAGCTTCCGTCTTCTTTCTTCTGCTGGGCGCCGCCATGCTTTTCCCCGGAGCGGCGCCTAGTATGACGTCAGTAGCGGCATGTCATACTAGGCGCCTGCCGGGGAAGATCAATGGCGGCGCCCAGCAGAAGAAAGACCTCCCCTACCATCACTGCTCCTCCCATACCACCACTGCTCCTCACATTCCATCACTGGCCTGCCCATTTTTATAACCATGCCCAGTGCCCCCCTATACTCCCTGATAGTATCTAAGTCCTGGTGCATGCAAAGTACCCCCCCTATACTCCCTGATAGTATCTAAGTGCTGCTGCTCCTCCCATACCATCACTGCTCCTCCCATACCACCACTGCTCCAGATGCAAATGTGCTCCCGAATACCCCTTTAGGTGCATGGTATTGTGGCAGCAACATTAGACCACCATGGACTAAGTCGTAAGCTGACGCCTGGGACCGGAGTCTAAATGGCACCCGGTTTTCAGCAGAGCCCGCCACAAAGCAGGTTGGACCTGCTGCGGCGTGGTACCACCAGGTCGTTCCTCAGGTGCGACTTAGTCCGCGGTGGCAGCCAAGGCGAGGTACACAGACGTTGAGCAGAATCGTAGTCGGGGACCGGCAGGAGTCAGGACAGGCAGCACATGATCAGAGTCGGGGATGTAGCAAAAGGTCAGGGTAGGCGGAACAGGATCAAAGTCAATAGCAGAATGGGGGTTACAACGGAAATACAGAACAATAGCACGGGGCATCCAACAAGCTTTCTGTAAGGCTGTGAGGCACAAAGATCCAGCATGGTGAGCAGAGAGAGGTTGGGTAATAAACAATTTTGGGAAGGGCCAGCACCAATCACCGGTGCACTGGCCCTTTAAATCTTTGCAGGCCAACCCGCACGCGCCCTAGGAGTCAGGGCCACTCGCACACAGCAGCGGGAGCCAGAACAGGAACGGGGACAGGTAAGTAGCGCAGGCGCCCCACTGACGGGCAGAAAGGGGTACGGGTGAGCCCGCAACCCAAGATATGGATCACTGGACTACCTGTGAAACTTATCCTGTACTGATCGGACTTACTTCCTGAGCCACATTCCGGTTATCATCCACGTGTTATTACCCTACACTTTTCTGTCTGCGTTACAGTAGCAGTGATTATATATAAATATAAGCCTATAAATATATAATTATTAGCATTTACCCATAATGCTCCATGTCTTACAGGCTTATAATGACAGCGGGTGATCAGCGCTCAGTATAAATAGCCCCTCTCAGCAGATGGAAGCGTGGGAGACACATGAGCCGGAATATGAGGCAGAGATTAACAAAGAAGAGGAAGAAGAGGAAATATAAGAGTGAGAGAAGGGAAGAGGAATGGAAGAGAAGAGAATGAATAAGGTTCATAAGAATAAGGTTAAGGAAGAGAAAAGAAGAAGAAGTTAAAATAAATGAGATGGGAAAAAGATGAGAGAGAGAAGATGGGAAGAAGGGAAAGAGAATAGAGGGAGGGGAGTAAAGGAAAAGAGAAAAAGAAGGGAAAGAAGTGAATGAGGAGAATGAAGAAGTAAAAAGGTGAAGAGAAGGAGAAGGAAGAGGAGAATAAGAAAAGGGATTCGAAAGAAAGAAGAGGAGACAGAATGAGAAGGACAGAGGAAGAGACAAGAGGAATAAGGGGGAAAAGGGAGAAGAAAAGGGAGAGAATAGGAAGAGAGAAAGAAAGTAAGAAGAGAAAACAAAGAGGAGAAAGAAAAAAAATTGTAATTAAAAAGAAAAAAAGAGGGAACGGGAAAAAAGTGGTTACAGGTAAAAGGAAGAGAGAAGAAGAGAGAGAAATTGTAAGAGAAGAGAGGAGAATTAAGAGATGAAAAGAGGAAAGGAAGAGAAGAAGAGGGAAAGAATAAAACTAGATAATAAAAGGAAGAAAGGGAAAGAAAATGAAAGTAAGAAAGACGGAAAGAGGAACCAGGAACTGAAAGAAAGGCAAATCAGAAAAGAGGGAAGATAAAACGATTAAAGAGAAAAGGAAGAAGTGAAGAGGAAGTAAGTATCGTTAAGGAAGAGGGAAGTTAGAGGTAAGATGGAAGGGTAGAAAAGATGGGGAGAAAGAAGAGTAGAGGAGAAGGCAAAAGAAAGAGTAGAGGAGAAGGGAAAAGAAAGAGTAGAGGAGAAGGGGAGAAGGGAAAAGAAAGAGTAGAGGAGATGTCGAGAAAGAAGAGTAGAGAAGATGGGGAAAAGGAGTAGTAGAGGGGATGGGGAGAAGACATGTGCAGGACAGGGCGCTCCCTGTTATCTGCCCATTATAGGGGTAACCTGGATGTTGGTCTTCTTCAGTGTCTGCTGCCATGGCCACCCTGTGTAAGCTGCGGCCTCTGCCACCTCTAGCCCTTCTGTCCAATGACCCCCAGGGGGTATTAGCTGTAGCGGACCTGGTGATCAGATGAAATAAAGCGTCCCACCAGGGGATTACTAATGGGGGCCACAGCTGGAGGGTGACCTCATCAGATGGGGCCCGGGACACCGGATGTATTGTGTGAGATTTATAGTCAGAGGCGTCAGCAATGACCCCACACTCCAGAATCCAGAAGAATCTACAAATATGAGGGTCCGGAGTGCAGACCACCTACTACCACCACCCCTCTCTTCTGAGACCAGCACCAAGAGATGCTGAGGGTCGTAGTTCAGCCCCCAGCCCCCATCCTGTGCCTAATGAGTAATAATGGAGACGTCTGGGATCTCAGAGGCAATGACCTTGATGCTGAGGGAAAGGTTGTAAATCCCAGGAGAAGGAGGAGGAGGAGGACAGAGGGGATGGAGCGCGGAGCATGTCCTCAAAGTAGGAAGAAGACAAAGGAGCGAGAGAGCGAAGAACATCATAACTTACCAAGATATATAAGATAAAGAATATGATGTCCTGCATAATGTCCAGTATAATATATGGAGGAATATAATGTCCTGTATAATATATGAAGGAATATAATGTCCTGTACGGTGTATATGGGGGATATAATGTCCTGTATGATGTAAGGGGGGATACAATGTCCTGTATGATGTATGGGGGATATAATGTCCCGTATGGTGGGATATAATGTCCTGTATGATGTATAGGGGGATATAATGTCCTGTATGATGTATGGGGGGATATAATGTATGAGGGGCAGTGTCAAATGCCTTTGCAAAGAACACAATGGGGGTGATTTACTAAGGGCCCTATTCGCGTTTTACCGACGTGTTACTCGATTGTACCTGAATTGCCCCGGAATTTTGGCGCACGCGATCGAATTGTGGCGCATCGGCACCGGCATGCACGCGACGGAAATTGGGGGGCGTGGCCGAGCGAAAACCGCCGCATTTAAAAAAGGTAATTGTGTCGCGGAGCTTGCACTCACCTTCATCCAGGATAGGATCGTGAACTTCGGTTCATTTCAGGGAACTTCAGCGCAGCAGCGCCACCTGGTGGACGTCGGAGGAACTGCCTTGATGAATCCCGGACTGCATGGCAAGGTATATGTAACGCTTTCTCTAACCCGTCCCTTGTGTTGTCCATCCGCATCTGTTAGCCGGAAACCGTAAAGGCACCAGACTTCTCTACAGTTCCCATTCACCCCGACATGGTATATAAGATGACGGCTGAGTGGTTCAAGTCTTTGACAGCAATTCCATTTATTATATTTTGTTATATTCCTAAGAAGAATGGCTTGAAAGAAATATTCTTTTCTAGTGTTACCCATCATCTTCAGTGAAAAACCGTTAAGCTCTGGGAGCAGGGCCTTGCACTCCTGTTGTTCCATAACCAAATGTTGTGCTTCTGTTACATTACATTGTAGTTTGTTCCTATGATTTTGTAAAGCGCTACGGAAGATGCTGGCGCTATATAAATAAAGATTCTTATTTTATTATGAGGCAGGGTGAACTAGTAGTAGGATTAAAGGATGCGTGCCAGTATAGTTTTTAAAACTAGAGTAGTTGGATCATGGAGTGAGCTGGCGTCCGCGAGCCAGGCGAGCTTTCGCCAATCCAAGCCCCTATCTCTAGGCTACTCACGCCCAAACAGGGCACTTCTCAGAACCTTGTGATAAGATCAAGTGTAGTAGCGTTCTTATAAGTTTGCGGATTATGGCGGGTTGAGGGGAATGTAAACAGATGCCATGCGCAAGAAGCGCTGAAATAAGATTAAAAGTTTATTAGTATATGTTGGGATAACACAGTGGAGGGAAGGTTAGCCATTATTTCTACTAGTGGTGGCGACGAAAGTTAACCACAACTTTTGATGTGGATCCATGAGAAATGGTTTCAACCCAAATTTATGACTGACAGCAACTCGTTATGAAAGGGGAGGTACGATGTAAGGATAGGCAGCTATAGGATGACTTTTAGGGACAGTGGGGTTAGCAATGGAGACCACGGGTGGAGGCTGCTATGGAGACAATTTTTTTAATTTGGGTAGTGCCTGTATGTGGCGGAGTCCCAACATTTTCAACCAGAGGAGCAGGGTAGGTGGCCTCAGGAAAATAGAAATAGATTGAGTGCCTGATGTGGCAAGTCCCGTCCTAAAAAAGTTTTTCAAACCAGAAGGAGCAGGTAGGTGGCCCTCCAGAAAAATAGAATAGATTGAGTGGCCGGATGTGGCTAGTCCCAAAAAAGTTTCAAACCAGAGAGCAGTAGGTGGCCCTCCAGACAATGGATCGATTAGTGCCTTGTATGTGGACAGTCCCAAAAAGTTTTTCAACCAAGAGAGCGGTAGGTGGCCCTCCAGAAACAATGGAAAGAAAAAAAACAACTTTTTCGATTGAGTGACGTGTATGTGGCAGCCCAAAAGTTTTTCAAAACAGAGGAGCAGGTAGGTGCCCTCAGGAAAATGAATCGATTGAGTGCCTGTATGTGGCAGTCCCAAAAAGTTTTCAAACCAGAGGAGCACGGTAGGGTGGCCCTCAGAAAAATGGAACGATTGGGGCCTGATTTGGCTAGTCAAAAAGTTTTCCAAACCAGAGGGCAGGTAGGTGGGCCCTCCAGAAATGATATAGATGTGTATGAGTGCCTGCTAGTGGCAAAGTCCCAAAAGTTTTCAAAACCAGAGGAGCAGGAGGTAGGTGGCCCTCTCAGAAAATGGAATCGATTGAGTGCCTGGTACTGTGGCGAGTCCAAAAGTTTCAACCAGAGGAAGCGGTAGGTGGCCCTCAGAGAAAAATGATAGATGGAGTGCCTGTTATGTGGCACCCCAAAAATTGGTTTAAAAACAGAGGACGGCGGGTGGCCTCCGAAAAAATTAAATGCATAAATACTATGTAGGCCAGGGGCCCTGTCAAAAAAAGCCAGTTCTCTGCTTACAGTACAAAGAGGACGGAGAAGAGGAAAATGAGGAGGAGAGGAGGGATCGGTCAATTTTCAGGTGAGCTTCCTTCACCTGGTGGGAGTTGGAAATTATGAGAAATCAAGGCTTTATCATCTTAATACGCGTCACAGCCGTGTCAGCGCTGTCAGTCGACAGGGTGTGACGCTTATCGGTGTGATGAGCACCAGCGCACTGAAAACCCCGCTCGGACAAGACGCATAGCGGCCAGGGCAGGCACAGGAACCTCCAAGGCGTACCGCGCCAGTTCGTGCCACATGTTCCAGCCTTTGGAACACAGGTAGTTGAGGGAGCTGTTTGATCATTTAGCGATGGTATGGTCACGCTACGTACTCCCTCCCATCTTTCGTGTATAAGATCAGCCCTACTCTGCCGAGACTTGGGGACAGTGGAGTGTCTTGCTGGGGTGACATAAAGCTGGCAAAAGCCTTGTAAAGCGTTACCCTGCCAGTGCTGGACAAGCTGCATGCTCGCCTAAACATGCCCTCGCTACTGCCGCAGAAAACGCACTCTTCCGCTAGCGCTTGTCAGAAGGGAAATATATGTTTCAGCTTGTGAACCAGGGCCTGTGGATTCATGCATTCTCACACTCCTTCCTCTGCCAGGGATGAGTAGTGGAAAGATTTTGCTCTGTACGTGGGTCAGGAGACTGGGTGCATACACCCGAGTAGCGGTGCTGGAATAAATCTTTTGAACGCGAGGGTCACGGGATAGG
This sequence comes from Engystomops pustulosus, assembly GCA_019512145.1. Taxonomy (NCBI): domain Eukaryota; kingdom Metazoa; phylum Chordata; class Amphibia; order Anura; family Leptodactylidae; genus Engystomops; species Engystomops pustulosus. Next base: position 116,247,908 of record CM033644.1, on the reverse strand, counting down.
CAGCACTAGCATGTGAAATCTCCCATATGCGCCAGGTACCAACGCGTAAGAATTCACTCCCTCAGGCTGACTGTCCATTTCCTCTCCTCCAACTCTCCTCCAACTCCTCTTCTTCTGCCTCTACACGCGAACAGTGAAGGACTCAACAATGGTCCCTCTTGGTCTGCCAACATTCTCCTCCTCTTCCTCCTCATCATCTCCACCTCCCACCTCCTCGATATGCGCTGAGAAAACAGACCTAAGGGTGCTTGGCTATCAACAAGGGAATCTTCTTCCCCGTCTCTTGTGGACGAGCGCAAAGCTTCCGACTTCATGCTGATCAGAGAGTTTTTCAACAGGCCAAGCAGCGGGATGGTGAGGGTGATGATGGCGGCATCGCCACTGACCATATGTGTTGACTCCTCAAAAGTTACTCAGCACCTGACAGATATCAGACATCCACGTCCACTCCTCGTTGTAGACTTGAGAAGCGACTGACCTGACTACCACGTTCTGTGGAAGTTTGACATCTGCAGTCTACAATGGCTCGGCGACTGTGGTAAACTCGGATAACATGGTCAGTTGAATTCCCTCGTGGCACGTCGCACAACAGTACGTGAGCGGGCAGTTGGAGGGCGGCTGATGCGCTGCCCTGAGAGTGCAGCATCTGTGCGGACTTCCTGAAATGCGCACAGATGCGGCGCACCTTCGTGAGCAATCTGAGAGATTGGGGTTATGTCTTGAGGAACCGCGTGAACTAATCCGATGTAAACACATGGGCCAGGCAGGACATGTGTCAGTCTGCCGAGTTGCAGAGCCGCCACAGGTTACGGCCGTTGTCACACAAACCATGCCTGCTTAGGCTTCGAGCTGGTCGTCAGCCACAGATCGGTCTGCGCCGTGATGCCCTGTAAGTATTGGGGGGTGTGCCTTTAATCGCTAGGCTCAGCAGTTTGAGCACGCCTGCTGCTGTCGACTTAGCAAAGGCACTGCTGCCTGTGCCAGAGTCACCGACTGATGGCGCCGTGCCCACGGATGGTAGTTCGGAGGAGGAGGTGGAGGAGGGGTGGGAGTGGAGGAGGAGGCATAGTAGGCCTGAAACCCTGGGACCGAGGTAGGCCCCGCAATCCTCGGCGTCGGCAGTATCATGACCAGCCCAGGTCAGACTCGGTCCCCAGCCTCCACAAAGTTAACCCAATGTGCCGTCAGCGATATCTAGTGGCCTGGCCGGCAGCACTGCGTCCAAGTGTCCGTGGTCAGGAGGGACCTGTCAGAAACGGAGTTGGTCAGGGCACGGGTGAGTTGTCTGACCACGTGGGTGCAGGGGTGGGAGACGGCCACATCGGGAAAAGTAGGGCGGCTGGGGACCGAATACCGAGGGGCGGCCGCCGCCATGAGTTGCGAAAGGCCTCGGTCTCTACTAGCTATACAGGGGCATATCAGGCTAAGCATCTGGAGATGTGCACATTAAGGGCTTGGGCGTGCGGGTGGGGTGCCACTTATTTGCGTTTCCGCTCCAGCGTCTGGGTATGGAGAGTGAACGCTGGTGGATGTGTGTGGAGGATCGTGGAGGGGGCGAGATGGGGTTTTTGTGGCAGGGTCCTGGGCAGGGGGTGACTATTCAGCTGACACGGGAAGGATGCAGTGGTGTGCACGGCCGTGAGGTGAACGGGCTTGTTGCCACTGAGTGGGGTGTTAGCATTCATTGCCTGGCATACTGGTTGGTAGTTAGCTAGTAGTGGTGGAACCCTGCTGACGCCTGGTGGCAAATGTTTGCACACCACCAGTCCGTCGGTCATCCGTATGTGTTTCCTTAAAGAACTCCAGACTTCTGAAGATCTAGCCCTCGCCGCAAGAGCCCTCGCCACGGGAGCTTCACTAGGTGACACATTTGGCGCTGATGCACCAGCTCTGGCCCTGCCTCTCCGTCTGGCTCCACCACTGCCTCTTCCAACCTGTTTCTGGTCGAGGACTCTCTCCGTCTCGAAGCACTGTGTTCACCCTGCGCATGCCTCTCAACCCAGCTTGGGTCTGTCACCTCCATCATCCTCCGGACCTCATCTGCTCCCCCCTCGGACTTCCTGCCTGACAACAACTTCCCCATCGTCTGAACCGTGTCTCCTCATCGTCGGAACCTCTTACACACTTCCATACGTCAGAAGGTCATCATCAACCACAAGACTGTGACTGGTGGAAAACCTGGGCATCGGAAAATTGCTCAGCAGCAAACGGGACAAGTGGTTTGTGACTGTGGGAAGGGTCAGAAAACAGTTCCTCAGAGTATGCGGTTCAAATGCCAAATTTCCTGGGAGGGGGCAGAATGGGGGGGAGGAGCTGAGGTGCAGGAGCTGGAGGAGTGGCGATTTCGGTGGACATGGGTGGACTGCGTGGAGACTGACTGGTGGACAAATTGCCGAAGCATTGTCAGATAATCCACGACATCACACCTGTTCGCAATGTTCTGGCTCAACAGTGTCCAACGAGTCCCAGTAACTTCAGACATGAACCTAGGGAGTGTAGCTCGCGGCGTCCCCTGCTCCCTCAAGAAGCAGGTTGGTGTCTCCACCCGGCCAGGACCACGGCTTCGACCCTGCAGTAGTTGGAGCCACGTCCCCGCCCTCCTCTTATACCCTAGCCCTCGGCGTTAAACATTTTAAAATGAAAGCTATAGCTTTAATTTTTTTAACTTTTTTTGTGTTTTTTTTTTTTTTTTGTGTTTTGAGTTTTTAAAACCAAACAATGCTATCCTATTGCTATGGCTATTTTTCAGCCAAGTATGAAAGACCATACTATGCAGATGAGATGACATGAGTTATTAAACAAAATAAACGTAAAATAAAAAGGACAAATGGCAGACTGTGCCTAATGAAACCAACCCCTACTAAATTTCTCACACTTCGGTCTTTGCAATGGATATGGCGTCACTAAGCGCAAAACACAGCGGTCGCAAGTCTCACTACAAATGCTCACAATTGGCTAGTAGATGCACTGCAGCAAGTACAGCCACCAGCAGTCAACCAGAAATCATATATAACGCTACTGTAGGCGTAGCCGTTTGGATTCTCCTATGCTATTTTCTGCCAAGTATGAAAGCACACTACTATGCCAGATGAGATGACGCTGAGTTATTAAACAAAATAAACGTAAATAAAAAAGGACAAATGGCAGACTGTGCCTATGAAATCCACCCCTACTAAATTTCCCACTTCGGTCTTGCAATGGATATGGGCGTCACTAAGCGCAAAACACAGCGGTCGCAAGTCTCACTACAAATTGCTCACAATTGGCTAGTAGATGCACTGCAGCAAGTACAGCCACCAGCAGATCAACCAGAATCAAAATAATAATTGCTACTGTAGGCGTCAAGCCGTTTTGGATTCTCCTATGGCTATTTCTAGCCAAGTATGAAAGCACACTACTATGCAGATGAGATGACGCTGAGTATTAAACAAAATAAACGTAAAATAAAAAAGGACAAATGCAGACTGTGCCTAATTGAAATCCAACCCCTACTAAATTTTCCCACTTCGGTCTTTGCAATGGATATGTGCGTCACTAAGCGCAAAACACAGCGGTCGCAAGTCTCACTACAAATGCTCACAATTGGCTAGTAGATGCACGCAGCAGTACAGCCACCAGCAGATCAAACAGAAATAAATATATAACGCTACTGTAGGCGTAAGCCGTTTGGATTCTCTATGGCTATTTTTAGCCAAGTATGAAAGCCACACTACTATGCCAGATGAGATGACGCTGGTTATTAAACAAAATAAACGTAAATAAAAAAGGACAAATGGCAGACTGTGCCTAATTGAAATCCAACCCCTACTAAATTTTCCCACCGGTCTTTGCAATGGATATGTGGTCACTAAGCGCAAACACACAGCGGTCGCAAGTCTCACATACAAATTGCTCACAATTGGCTAGTAGATGCACTGCAGCAAGTAAGCCACCAGCAGATCAACCAGAAATCAAAATATATACGCTACTGTAGGCGTAAGCCGTTTGGATCTCTCATGGCTATTTTTCTAGCCAAGTATGAAAGCACACTATCATGCTAGATGAGATGACGCTGAGATTATTAAACAAAATAAACGTAAATAAAAAAGGACAAATGGCAGACTGTGCCTAATTGAAATCCAACCCTACAAAATTTCCCACTTCGGTCTTTGCAATGGATAGTGCGTCACTAAGCGCAAAAACACAGCGGTCGCAAGTCTCACTACAAATTGCTCACAATTGGCTAGTAGATGCACGCAGCAAGTACAGCCACCAGCAGATCAACAGAAATCAAATATATAACGCTACTGTAGGCGTAAGCCGTTTGGATTCTCCTATGGCTATTTTTAGCCAAGTATGAAAGCACACTACTATGCCAGATGAGATGACGCTGAGTTATTAAACAAAAATAAACGTAAAATAAAAAAAGGACAAATGGCAGACTGTGCCTAATGAAATCCAACCCCTACTAAATTTCCCACTTCGGTCTTGCAATGGATATGTGCGTCACTAAGCGCAAAAACACAGCGGTCGCAAGTCTCACTACAAATTGTCACAATTGGCTAGTAGGCATGCAGCAGTACAGCCACCAGCAGATCAAACCAGAAATCAAATATATAACGCTACTGTAGGGTAAGCCGTTTGGATTCTCCTATGGCTATTTTCAGCCAAGTATGAAGCACACTACTATGCCAGATGAGATGACACTGAGTTATTAAACAAAATAAACGTAAAATAAAAAAGGAAAAATGGCAAGACTGTGCCTAATTGAAATCAACCCCCTACTAAATTTCCCACTTTGGTGTTGAGGTGGATATGTGTGCCACTAAGAGCTAAACACAACGGTAGCAAGTCCCCCTGCTAATTCCTCCAAAATGGTACTAGATGCAAATAAAAAAAAAAAAAGTAGAACGGTATTGTAGCCCTATAGAAGGGCTGTTGGGTTCTTGGAGAATCACTCCTGCCTAACAGTAAGCTAATAGAACACCCTAACGCTTTCCCTGAACCAGCAGCAGCTCTCTCCCTAGCGGCATCCAGACACAGAATGATTCCGAGCACGCGCGGGCAGCGGCTAGTCTATCCAGGGTCACATGATCTGGCCAGCCAACCCTGCTATCGATGTGTAAGGGTACCACGTTGCTGGGTGGGTGCAGAGTCTCTGGCTTTGTGTTGGCTCTGGTTTGGCCGCCAAAAAGCAAAAACGGCGGGAGCTGCCATTTTCTCGAGCGGGCGAAGTATTCGTCCGAGCAACGAGCAGTTTCGAGTACGCTAATGCTCGAAGAGCATCAAGCTGGACGAGCATGTGCTCATCTCTACTCACCATCACTTTGGAACAACAGTCACAGCAGTGGTGGTGGCTTGTATACTTCAAAGTGGTGAGATCTATGCAAGCACTGTCAGATGTGCTATTACATAATCTGAAGGAAACGCCTCCCTAAAAAAGAAGCCTCAACTTCAATATCAAGAAGTATTGGATCAGGTTTGATAAAAGGTATCAAAAGTGTAAGTAGAAGATTGGAAAAAGGCAATTTTGAGCTTTAGATGCAGTCAATAAACTGGATTCTGAGGTCTGCAAATGGATTGGATTTTGAAGGAACTTTAAGTTTGGGTGAGAAAGCCTAATTATATGGGGTTGATTCACAGCCAAAGGTGGTGGATACTTGACCAGGATTGTGGCGATCTCAATGAGCTATATGTGAGTATCCTACAAATGAGTTACTTTGGAGTATGAAATGGAGGACATAGTATTCCAGCAGGACATGACCCAAAGCAAACACCAAGATTGGCAAAATAATGACTCAATGACATAAAGTAAAGTTGGATTGTCCCCAAAGATCAAAATCTAACACTCGTGGGGTAAAAATTAAGAAAAATTATTCATACTCAAGGCAACTTATATACACTATCAGGGGATGTGTAAAAAAGACTTGAATTTTGGTCAAGACATGCTTGAATTGATCAAGAGCATGCCCACATGGATTCAGTATCTTATAAAAATAAGCATATGCTAAATAGTTGCAAGTCAAATGTATGTATATGATAGCCAAGATGATTGTCTAACCACAATGATGGCAGCCTTGCTCCAAAGCTGTATTGGATGATGAGATATTGCCCTTTGCTTGTCATGTGTACAGTGATGTTAGAGCTTTAACTTAAAAGCGTGACAACATTTTTTATAACTTTATGCATGTTATATTGACATCTTATAATCAGAGAGGTGTGGGGTCTAATTGGGAAGGATTGTTGTTAACAACCAAAGTTTTTAAAATCCAATTGTCATAGAGACCCAAAAAAATTGGTGGGGTTACAATAATAAATATACAGTTCCGACTACATACATATTCAACTTAAGAACAAATCTACAGAACCTATCTTATACGTAACCGGGGACTGCTTATTTATATGGTTATGTAAAAAACTATTAAGATTATCCTCCAAAGTTGTCTTTTGATAGTTGCAAACATTTTCTAAACCATAAACTTTTAACATAAAGGTAAAATAAAACAAAATACAGAAACAAACTTTTATTCTTAAACGTAGCTTATCATCAATCGGTACCAGTTGAGGTGATGGTCAGAATGCATCATATATTAAGTAAAAGAGCAACAAGACTCTTGATGATATCTTTGCTGAATAAGATTATGCATTGGTATTCAAACATCAAATACCTTAACTAGCTTAAAAGATAAACTGGGGCTTATTAATGTTTTTTTCTGTTTAACATGGTATCATATACGGCGGCAGCATGTACTTAAAATGATGTAATTCCCCTCAATGGACATTCTTTTTGTGTTACTGTGTGGTTGTTGGGTCATACTGAGCAGACAGTGTCGGGATGTCTGCTAGTCACCTTGGATGCGTTATGCGACCACTTTTCTGTACACATGGAGCACAGCCAGTGCTATACATATGGGCAGAGTTATGTTGCAGCATTATAAAAAATAGGCCGCACAATTCTTTGCAAAATTTATTTTTTATTTGATGACTGGACTGTCAGATGTTAACCCCTTTTTAGATTTCGAATTGACATGATTATATAAATGCTAGAAAGCCTGTCGGATTTGGATGCTGCTTGGAAAAGTTGAGCATGTGCTTAGATTACTACTTAATGTAACACAGACTTATATTTTACACTGAAAAATACAACATATGAAAATCATTTGGATATATACAACATGGATTCAGTTTGCCTCATGGCTTGTATTATGCAGTAAAAAGATCTGGTGCAAAATTTCAATAATGGTAATGTTTGGGTAAAACGTTGGTGGTCTGGATTAAGGTATCATGGATTTTAGTGGGGTCACATTAAAGGCAATTTTTAACTGCAGGCCTAATAATAAGATGAGAAATAGATCTTTGTTTCCCAATAGTGTACTTACCGAAGATCAAGAAAGTCCGAAGTTGAAAGAATACAATTTGTAACTAAACTTGTGAAAAGCATGTATGAAAATATATATACCATGGTTAAATAAACCTTGAATGGAAAAAATTAGGTGTATAACATTAAGGTAATAAATTAGCAATTTTGTGATTAATCGAAAGAGTTCAACAAACTATTTACATTATTCATACTCATCACTAAGAATAGGGGGTCTAATAGCAATTTAGAAACATTACACCCTAGCACTAGTACTAGAATGTACAGTCACGTTACCTAATAGACCAACAAAATGCATCGGCTACCATTGCATGTTTTGGGCAACACTCACAGCATGACCATAACTTTTAATAGAGTGAACCCAAGCCTCATTCAAGTGGAACAAAAATTATAGAATAATTCTTTACTTAATTTGAGGTCAAAGGATAGCAACCAAAAAGTGGACAGAATATGAACCACATTTATATGCAGCTGATACTTGTAAGCAAATATAGAAATCATATTCAGGGATAAGTCTGAGATCCACCAAACCCTCCATAATATATTTCTTTTCTGGGGTTGCCATAGTCTAGCATGGTTATTTGACAGATGTAAGATCAGTTATACCACAGAGTTTAATCTCAGTGTGGATATAGAGAAACTAAATCCAAATGTGCAGTATACATGTAACAAATAGCACAGCTCATTTTAAGCTGCTGATTCCCATATGGCAGTGTTAGTGTATGTTTTTGCTGTAACTTGTACCAGTAAGGCATGTTCTTTATGTTGTGCTGTAACTGTATAAAGCATGACACAGCTGACTTTGCATCTGATAAGATGATCTGTGACAGAAACCGGAACCAATCCAGGAGACTGTGCACAATATGGGAATTGGGAACAGGCATGAACATACTCCATTTTACCTCCAGATGTGCAGACTATCTCCGTTGACTATTTATATCGAGCATTAGTCAGTATCATGTCAGAACTTTCATTTATACTTTAAGGGCTTACACTAGATATCTATTTCATTAATATTCAAATTAAATCCACTATTGATTTTTTATGAAACCATTTTTATGAACCCGACAGGCATCTCCATTCTGAAACTTTGTGATTAGTGATGAGCAAACCCGAAATTAAAAACTGCATTTAGCGGGTTCGGCACCCACGACAAACCAATGACGAACAGACTCTGTATATGTGCTTTGGGATCTGTTTAGGAACAATCTGTTTGATTGATGCTGAGTAGCCAATTAACCAGTTTGCAGCCCCTTATTAACCACAGTAAGTCCTCTGTAGGGATGTATCCGATTGGCCATGCTGGACATGTGACTGCAGTATAGGAGAGGTTCACAAGTCCAGACCCCATTACACACAGAAGAGAAAATTGTTGATTATAAATCTAAAGGAGTTGTCACATTATAGTTTCCAATTGCATCAAAATCTGAAAGGTGCTGTTGAAGTATAGTTTGCTATGCATCAAAATCTGAAAGGTGCTGTTGAAGTATAGTTTGCTATTGCATCAAAATCTGAAAGGTGCTGTAGCATTATAGCAGTTGTATCAAAATCTGAAAGGTGCTGTTATATTACGTTTGCTGGTCCTGTATATCCAGCAATACTTAAAGCCCATAATACAATAATAATAACATAATTATTATGATTGCAGTTCAATAAAATCTTAAAGTTGTTGTTGAAGTATAGTTTACAGTTACGGCATCATCCAGTGTTTAACTAAATACTATCTTATTGCGTGAGTGTTACTTCACACTTCACAGTTTACAAGTGTTAAAGGAAATCTACCACCTACCTATTAAGGTAGACTGGTGGCAGGTTCCTCAAATGTAGAGTAGTATAGCCCTTTTAGGGCTAATTTGTTTGTGGCCCAGAACTTTTATACATTTAATTCCCCTAATATGCAAATTTTCTAAACATGCTACTGGGGCGTGGAGTACACGGAGCGGCTACTCCACGCCCCAGTAGCCTCTTGCATTCCGTATACCAATGTATCTTCTGCGCGCAGCTCCAAAGCCGGGTTCTGCCATGAGCAGTAGCTACGTCTTTGGAGCCGAGACTGCGCAGCTGGCTGCCTGCTCTCTGCGCAGAACCCGACTTGCAGACGAGTATGCGCAGCTAACAGGAGCTGCGCACTGAAGATGCATAGGTAGGCGGAACGAAGAGGCTACGGGGCGTGGAGTAGCCGCGCGTGTAGCCTCAGACTCCGGCTATCCCTGCCCCAGTAGCTTTTTAGAAAATTTGCAATTATGGGAATTAAAATGTAATAAGTTCTGGGCCATGGTCTTGGTGGTGCTGGAGTAGTGAGGAGTTGCTCTGTCTTTGCTACTCCAAGTTCTATGGGTGGAAGCTGGTGCAAGGGTGTGCAGCCCCCAATAGGTCGCACAAATTGAGGTAATGGGTCGGATATAAATGGAAGACAATACTCAGCTTCCATGGGAATTTATCAGCGCACCTGGTGGACGTCGGAGGAACTGCCTTGATGAATCCCGGCCGGACCCGAATCCACCGCAGAGAACGCGCCGCTGGATCGCGAACGGACCGGGTAAGTAAATCTGCCCCAATATCCCAGCGCTGGAGTTAAAATTTTTAATACTTTATTAGGTTTTCTTAAAACATGGGTATCACAAACAGACTCTCCATCTGATGCGGCTTGGGCGCACCAAATGCCCTTATTCTTTGCATAATTTTTGTGAGAAACAACATATATTAAAAAGAAGCAAAGAAAAAAACAGGTTAAAGAACAGCTCTGTTATTAGAGAATGAAGATTTAGACTCCAAAGTCATAAATCAGACATAACATATCAGACATAAACCAAAAATCGTCAGTTTACATTTTATACACTCACTATCTTAGATGCTTTTTCTCTAAGAACAGCTCACCACTCACCCGACTTTAATATATTTAAAATCTACCACTTTTTTTTTCCTTATGTTGGATCTTAAGCTTCCTTTTATCTTACTCTTAAGCACCATATCTTATATAATGAATCATGGATCTTTCAACTAGTCTATACCCGATTATCGGTTTATTTTGTAAAAAAATAAAAACAACTGTTTTGTAGATTTCTGGTAGTTTTTAATGACCCATACCGATATTACAAAAATTCTCTGGTGCGACGCTAAGAAGTGACTAACCAAGTTGGCAGCTCAGCTATGATCTTCATTTTTTTTTCTTATTTCCTGTATATATATTCATACAACAGACAGAGTAGTACGAATACACTGTTGCATTATTTCATACTACATTAGGAGCATTTTTTAATTGAAACTCCATCCAATCAAAGTTAAACAAGCACACCCTAGGGCTTACACAAGCCCTCGAGGCTGTAGCTTCACAATTCTCCACTGTTCTCCCCCTCCCCTGCTCCTCAGCATTCCTTCCTGGGATTGAGGTGTCCCCCCCAAGCATTTCCTTTAAACAGTTTTTTGATAAAAGTAGTAAAACATAACAAAACCTATAATGCACTGATATAATATGAATGACCCCACTTAAACAGTGACACTGTCATTTTTCAACATAATGTGTCATACAATGTTTGTTGCCTGCCCATAAAAAAAAACTTCTATTACCCTTCACAAAAATTGTGCCCAAATTAAGGCATCTTAAAATACAAATTGTCACAGAAGAACAAAGCCCTTAAACATATATTGAAAGATAGGAAAAACTAAACAATATGGATCTCAAAAATTCAAAAATATGAAAACAATATTTTGTAAGAGAGCCATGGTTAGAAATAATAAAATACATTATTTAACTTATGTACAATACCATCATTGTTCCTTGCGTGTCGTAACCATTTTACTCCCTGTTCATCATACAACACCCGAAAATACCCTCCAGCCTATCACTGATGCTATAAGAAAGATCTTATAGGAGAATGGTCTAGATCTCCATTTTGCTGAAGCTTTAATTCAGCTTTTATATTTTTTCCATTTGCTATTATTTGCTGTCAGTAAATGTTATCATAAGCAATGATCAACCTTGTATATGAATTTTATATTTTATTTGTAGTCTTGGTTGGTCATCTTGTTTGACCTGCTCAGACAACAGGACATGTGACTGGAGAGCAATATCATGGCAGCCATATCAGTTCATCACTCATGTTCTCCAGAAGCATGAGCTACAACGTGTCTGAAAGATAGAAAGGTATCACATGTGAATATTTTTTGTACAGCTGCATAGTTATTTTTTTTATACATATTATTTTGCATAAGACTTAAGCATAAATCACATGAGCATGACTATTGGCACCAGCTATCCATATAAGCTTTAATGAAATGTTTTATGTGGAGAGAAATGGGCACTGCAGTGACCGCCTGATAAGCGGGTTTGGGAAGGGAGCATGAAAAAATAACTTCAAATCTAAATATTTCTGCATCCATTTAAAGATGCAATATACTGTGTGCTATACACATCAGGTGATATCTAGTTTGTTGTATTCTAAGTTCTATATTTTCAAAAGTGCTATGTCTTGAAATTCTCCAATCTCAGACACACCCATCCAATGTGCAATAATAGGAACCCTTTATGTAATTTATTCAATACTTGTATAAATCCTTTGCGGTGATGACGCTTCAAGACATTCTCCCATATGGACAACTAAGCCACATAAATTAAGTAGTGTGATTTTGGTCTATTTTCCACACAAAATGCTCTCAAATCTCTGTATGTTTCAGTGGGACGTTTATGAACTCAGTCAGGCAATTGGCAGTGTAATTCTTAGTAGCTTTTCTCTAAAACCAGTTGTGGGTTTTCCTTCGACTGTCTGTTTGGGGTCAAAGTCTACCCTTGTATCATCGTCATCACCCTGGTAGATGGCAGCAGATTTTATCAGGAAATGTCTTAGTACATTGTACATTTATTTCTCCTTTAATTATATGAGGTTTGCCAGTGCCATATGCTTAAAAAACAGACTGCATCTAGGTTGTGTTTTTTTGCTGAAGTCTGGTTTTGGACTTCTCATCACGAAATCAGGTCCCACATTTATCAAAAACAAGTGCTACTGCACTATTTGGCAGTTTTCCTGTGTGTGCAGAGGCACCCAATTTATGAATTGTGGTGCCCTCTGCTGAATCTGGCGGCCTCTGAACTGCTTCGACAGAGTACAACACTTTTTTTGGAGCAACATGGGCGTTGGACCATGCTTCTGTTAGACCCGCAAGGTTAAATGTGGTGCACGATCAAACTGAGCACCGAAACGCCCCTTAATGTTCAGAAATTTGAGTCCGCGTGACGGATAGTGCGCCACAACACAAAAAATCACTTCGACACAAATGTGGTCTGAAACTTCTTAAATACAAGTGCAAGCAATTAAAAGAAGGTGTCCGACAGTACGACAGAAAGGTCAATGTCACACTTAATATTTCCCTACTGCTCCGTGTTAATATCATGTACAAAGTGTTATGACACAACCACTTGGTTGTTTCTTTAATATTCAAAATGATATTCATTAGAACTAAAAATTTTTACTCAGTTGAACTGAAACATACCACAAATACTTCTTGTGTCACCAAATTAGTAGAACTAAAGAATAAAGTAATTATTCTTAAAATACTGAGAGGAAACACACAGAAAAAAAAAACTGTAGTTAAAATATATTTCAATACAAAATGTCTGGTTTTCTTCACTGATATGGTTGATAATACTTAACAAGTTTTATGTGCCCCATAATTGGTGCAATGAAAAGCACAGCCCCCATAAAGTCACGTATATCACAAAAAATTAAAATGGCTCTTGAAATGGGACAATGACAAAACTAAAAAAATGTCTGATCACAATATACAATATTGAAATAAAATCATTGACTGGTGAAAACAAATAGTAAATCCATTGTACCCATTGGCGTTTTAGAATTTTGATGTGAAATTGCACTAAACTGTGCTTCTGTAAAGATAGGATAAATAGAACCAGTCACAATCGCCCCGATCTCTGTCAATCGACAAACACAATCACAGCCAAATAATGATAAAGAGGGGGTGTAAGGCCCTCTAAAAATAACTTTTATTAGTAATTAAAAAGTTCCAAGAGTTGGAAAGTAAAACAAACTGGAAAGCCAATAACTCAGACAATCCAAAAGCCAATCCGTCTAACAAAACATATTTGTCTTGGCAGAGAAATCACAGAAAGTGCGGGTAAGTGGATCTTACCCATCTTCTTAATGCAGAGGAGCCTTGGGGCTGCAGAAGAAGTGCAGGGATGATCTGGCCAGGAAATAGATACCGACACACCACCAGAAATCCCTCCATTATACATGCCCTATAGCCCATAAACTCCCGTCCTAATAAGAAGGTCCCAGGGAATCCCTCACGTAACTAGAGGTCCTAGAAGACCACCACAGCAACACATCCCAACTATAGTCCAGAGCTCCTCTGCCTTAGAAGATGGGTAAGATCCATTACCTTATCACCCGCACTGTGGTCTGTTATAATCACTTTCCCATGATTTCTCTGCCCACGCAAATATGTATTGTTCATTTAGCATTATCATATGGTTAACTCTTTCGTGATGCTTAGAGGCAGCATGGAATAAAAGCATAGATTATATTAGCAAATGGTTCACTTTGTAAGTGAGTTAATGAACCACATGTGCTTATGTTTTATCAAAGACAACTGAAATCAGATGGAAAAGTGAATCCATGAACACTTAAAACCAACGTGCATTCATGCGATAGAGCACGGGGAAGATCAGATACATTTATTATTAAATCATAATGCTTCATAGGAACTGTCTGCTTCATTAGTTGCACTTCCGTACACGGCCATTATTTTTTTCTTTGATTTGGAAATCATAGCCCCAGAAAATAGTAGAAAAGTACAAGGTAATTAATCATTTCAGACAACTGATTTATCTTCAGTCTTCCTCCTATTAGAAAATTGATCATCTACATTAAAATATAATCAAAAGTTTATATTTTGTAAATATAATAAAATAACATTGGCATATTAAAAATGTTCGGGTCAAGTTCAAAGCTCATTAACATTAAAAAGAATTCACAGGTTTAACCCCTTATCTCTGCATCTATTCCAAAATTATGCCCAGGTTATTTTTCAGTTTTTTCGTCAATGCTTTCTGGAAGCTTTAACTTTTTTATTTTCTGGATCCATAGCTTAATAGGGTCTTGTTTTTATGGGACAAAATGTAGTTTTTAGCATAACAATTTGGGTTCAATATGTCTTAATTAGAGATGAGCGAGTATACCGTCCGAGCTTGATGCCGTTCGAGTTCTAAGGTACTCGAAAGCTCGTTGCTCGGACGAGTATTTCCCCTTTGAGATCGAGCATTTAATTAAAAAAACACAGTGAAGAACAATGAAGAATAGAATAAAACAGTGACCACAGTGACCACAGGATCATTTAAGTGAAAAACACAGTGCAAACACAGTGCAGAATAGATTACAGATGTTCGGCACATCTGCTTACTGGTCGGGGAGATCGCGCTAGGAACGGTGCAAACAAAATACTATGTGAAGAACAATATATATGTGTGAAGAACACTTGCAGAACACGGTGAGCAGGACAGAGACACGGAAGCCACAGAGACACCGGGGAGCAGCACAGAGACACCGGGAGCACAGGGAACGGGAGACGGCATCAGAAGACATGGGGCAGCGGCAGCACGAAAGACAGGGCAGCGCAGCACGGGACATCAGCAGCGGCACGGACGGCACGAGACTCGGGGCACGGAGATATCGGGGCACGGAGACAGGGGCACGGAGCAGCTGGCACGGAGACGCGGCACGGAGACATCGGGCCGAACATCGGGGCGCGAGACAGCGGGGCACGGAGACATCGGGGCACGAGACAGCGGGGCACGGAGACAGCTGGGCACGGAGACAGCTGGGCACGGAGACATCGGGGCACGGAGAAGCGGGGCACGGAAGCGGCACGGAACAGCTAGGGCACACATCGAGCAGGCAGGAGAGGCGGGCACGGAGACAGCGGGCACGGAGACAAATCGGGGAGAGGCACGGAGACAGCGGGGCACGAGACGCGGGGCACGAGACAGCGGGGCACGGGAGCACGAAGCGGGCACGGAAGACATCGGGGCACGGAGAGAGCGGGGCACGGAGAGAGCGGGGCACGAGACAGCGGGGCACGAGACAGCGGGGCACGGAGACATCGGGGCACGGAGACACGGGGCACGGAGACAGCGGGGCACGGCGACAGCTGGGCACGGAGCCAGCGGGGCCGGAGACAGCTGGGCACGGAGACAGCGGGCACGGAGACAGGGCACGGAGACAAGCGGGGCACGGAGACAGCGTATCTCCCACAACGTAAGCAGATGTGCGAACATCTGCAATCTATTCTTTCACTGTGTTTTCACTTAAATGATCCTATTCTTCACTGTTCTTCACATCTGCTACTTGTCGGGAGATAATATACGCGCGGAACGTGAAGATAGATTGCAGATGTTTTGCATACATCTCTAACTTTCAGAAGACATTCTTTTTCAATTAATTAACACATTTTATTCCCGACACATGGTCCCTTTGAAAAATGCTCGATTCTCCCATTGACTTCAATGGGGCTCGTTTTCCGAGACGACACTCGAGCATCTGGAAAAGTTCGTCTCGAATACGAGCACCTCGAGCATTTTAGTGCTCGCTCATCCTCGTCTTAATGTTAACCTCGATTGACCATTTCTTTGTAGTATACAGCGTCCCCGGGTTACGTAAAAGATAGGGTCCGAAGGTTTGTTTTAAGTGAATTTGTATGTAAGTCAAAACTGTATATTTATTCCATTGTCGATCCAGACAAAAAAATTTGACCCCAGTGACACTTTGGAGTTTAATAATCATTTTTTCTGTAATGGGATCAATGATTATCAATAAAGCTTCATTACAACACCCTTACAGCTGATTATTGCAATCTGGGACTATAGAAAGCATTCAGAGACTTCACAGAGGTCAGAAGGGGTCTGTCTGTAACTATGGGTTGTCTGTAAGTCGGTGTCTTTAATTAGGGGACCGACGTGTATTAAAAAGAACTCAAATCTGTCATTGTTTTCAATACTCAAATACTACTACTACCATCAATACTAACCTAAATCGATACCAACCAATTTTTTTTTTTAAATGACTCAATTAATAATGAAATCCTTTTCGGTAAAACCTTTTCCATCATCGCTTTCCAAGCACCGTGAGGTGTGTGGTCACCACAAGTGCTGATAATTTTATAATTATTTGGCACCACTATGGAGGAAATTAAAGCATACCAAGAGTACAAATATATTGAAAAAAGTGGTTTCATTCAATGCAGGCCTTGCATATACAGTATGCACATGGCCGGCGTCAGCACCCGGCGTACCCGGGCAAGTGCGGGCCCGGAGCTCCCGTGGGCCCACGGCACACGCAGGGCCCATCACAAAACTCAATTACATCGGCATCCTTGGTTGCGATGTAATTGAGAGCCGGCGGCGGCGCAGTGATGGGAGCGCGCTGCAAGGTGATCGCAGGGGCACTGACAGGCAAGCGTCTCTGACCTGTGCGGACGCCGCCGCGACGTGATGACCTCCCGCCGCCAGCGTCCCTGCTGCCGCACAGTAGAAGCTGCGCTGAAGACGGTGGCCCCAGAAGAGGTGAAGCGGAGCGCGGAATGGAGCCCTGGACCGGCATGCATGAGGTGAGTTAATGTTTATTATTTTTCTACGCCCTTAATATGGTACTTTATGTGCATTTAATATATTCATGGGGCAGGGGTATGTATATCTTAATTAACGGAGCCTGGCTGTCGCAGTGACACAACTTTGTGGGCTGTATATTAATTCATGGAGCAACTGTATGAAAAAATGCATTTTGTGTCACTTTATTGTGGTGTTCAGGGTTTTTATAGTTATTGTATTTAACATTGTCAAAAATGAAACTTTTCATACTATTGTTAGGAGCTGTGTGTGGTGTCATCTTTACGAGATGAGCTGACGTTTCATCCCTACCATTTTGAGGACTGTCCACTTTTTACTCACTTTTTGTAAAAATTTATATGTGATGTAAAATGGTGTAAAAGTGGCGTTTTGGATACTTAGGCACTATCTTCCATTATGGTTCACTGTCAGAATAACCGTTTTTATATTTCGATCAGACATTTTAGACGCAGTGATGCCTTTTTAGGATTTTACTATTTACTCAGTTTATATCATTGTAGATAAATTAACCCTAGATGGCCTATCACTCCCACCACATACTGCAATGCTACGGTATTGCAGTATTGGCATTTTTACATAGGATTCGTTACAATGTGTACATGTACAGTGAGAGCGCTAAGAGGTTAATTCTTGGACCGCGGACTTTTATTCATTATATTTGTGTGTTTTAATGCCGCCACATGAGTTTACTGCTAAGGGGCCCACTGAGGCTCTGTCGCCCAAGGGCCCACTGATTCCTGGAGCCGGCCCTGAGTATACACACGGTGCTTAGGCGAGCCTTGTCCAGATCACAGATGTGTTTCCATGTGATTGATAACTAGCATTCGTTTTTTGCATTGTCAGGGGTGGATTAAGATTGCCATAAGCCCTGGGCTGTATGAATGTTACAGCCCCTACCAAGTCTGGAATTCACTACCTACACATTATACTGAATCAAGCTTTGTGGGAAAGGAGGATGTGTCAATCTACCTGCTTTCCATCTGCAGTTTCTGGCCTTTCAAAGGTCCTGAATGGCTCTTGAGTACATGTGTATTTAGAGCGGAAACAGTCTATGAGGAGTTTTGGCTGAAGGCCGTTCTGAGTATAAAATTTGGCGGGTGATTTGTGTGGCCATGGCCCCCTAGAGGCTTTGACCCCAGGGTACCATCCAAACTGCCTATGTTATAATCCACTACTGTGCATTTGTGATTGGCCAAGGGCCGCCCCTGTGCACTTGCACTGCATAAAGAGAATGGTAATCCTGTTAATGATGCATTCGACTGGCTGGTTATTACCAGATTATTTCATAGGAGATTCCACAAACAGAGGAATGAGGTATATCTGATGGGAGAAGTTAATGGAGTTTACAGGATGGCAAGAAAGACTCATGATATGAAACTTTATCAGAACATAATAGTGGAAGGACAAGAATTAGTTATTCCTACTATCCACAGTTCTGGATTGACATGAGAAAACGACCTACTTTTGAGGAGGCGCTTGTACATCTCATTAAAAGGTATGGATTTTATAGGACCTTGTTTATACGTAATATGAGTGATTTGTTTTGGTTGCTTATATCACACCAAGATATTTCAGATATTGTTGCAGAGGTTTTCATTATGTTTCTTTTACATAACAGTATGTAATTAGTTATGTAACCACCAATTTGCCATGGAAACTGCACAATTTTGAGGTCTACGGCATGAACAATATGTTTAAGAATTACTGCTTCATCAAAATGTACATTTTTTGCAAACTGAAACCTAAAGGGCCTAGTTATTGTTTATTGTTGTACGTTAAATATGTTTTCCTCAATGGCACAATTTTTAATAAAAATACTACTATATATATATAATCTTATGGACAGATGAATCTCTGAATGCTGGTGCCCTCCTCATTACCAGTTTCCCCCATAGATCATCACTGCAAAGAGATTTCTGTAGAAATTTGATTATAACTGCAGTTCTGTGCGTCGCTCTTCAAAGTATATGTTGCTGAAAAAGAAGGCCTGTACTACTCAGCTTTCATCATCTCCATAGACACTGGAGGGGACATGATGAGCATGAGGAGAAAAATGATGGAATCCTAACAATCACAGGAATGGAGGTCTCTGAGTCTCTCATGTGAATGAGTGGTGGCGCACATGTTTGACCACTACTCCACTGATAAATATCCCAAAGTGCAACATTCTGTATGTCCATGGTCCCAAGACATTCCCCTGTATAGAGTTTTTATTATTTATAGCATCAGGGGTTTTTGTATCAGAAGTTCATATTCCCGAACCCCTTTAATTATTATATTACATAACTTCTATTTGATACCTTGTTCTTGTCCCACCTGTCACCTGTGAGTATCTGTGTGTGTCATCTAGAATAAATCATTCTTACTGGAATGTCTGCTTGTAAACATGTTAAAAAAAACTAAATAAAATTATTTTAAATAAAAAATAATAAATGACCTTAACTTATATTGAAACATATACAATTATACAATATAAAATTGGCAACTTTTTTAATACATGTGCAAACTGTAGTTATGTTCAACAATAGGCAAGACATATGACAATGATGCATCCACAATAGATTATACTGATTGTAAGCAATATGGCACATGATAAAATTGAACTGACTCTAATCTTCTATGTAGATCTCGTCCCTTGAGAACACAAATCAGACTGTACTGGTGGCAGGTGAGTACAATGGCTCAACCCAGATCATCGGCAGATAATTCATAAAGTGCTAAAAAGGTAACACCAATTAACCTGTACAGCATGAACAGAAGGCTTAAGTTTATGTCAAGTGAATAAGATTAAAACTAGTAAAGATAATTTATGCAATCCTGACCTTTACTGCATTTTATGAAAAATCCAGAATAAAAGGGACATATAATGCATAGTGACACACATGGTTTAGGGGTTATGGCTTTAAGCTCCAAGAAAGTTTTCTGATACATCCAACAGTCAGTGGCCGATGGAGGGTCCAGGATTGGGAAGACTTTAGTCTAATATATGTTTAGTCCACTACATGGGCAAATTCAATTGACATATTTTTGAAGTGCTCTGTAATTACTGTGTAAAGTCTGGCAATATTAATAAGCAATCAACAGAAATGCCAGGCATGTCCCTGAGCCTGGAATGTGTCACACATAAAACATTAGACTAAAATCTCTAATCAGTAAGGTCAAGCGAGAATACTTGCATGCCAATCCGTTGTGGTTGTAATAGGTACCATATTACTATTATGTACCAAATTTAATACAACATTCTCCCTGTATGTTTCCTTTATACGTAAAATGATTAATAGACAAAAGATTTGCTTTTATAATGTCTCATGCTCACAGAAGTCTTCAGTAAAGTCTTCAGTAGAACTGAAGTCTTCAGTAGAATTGTATTGCTTGATCCTGAAACGGCTTCCATGGTTTATCATAGGAGTACTGTATGTTCTTTTTATTTTAAATTGTACACATTTCAGAAAATAGAGTGGAAAGTCAAAGATTAGTCCATCATAAGAGTGAGTATGAGTCTTGAAGTTTACGTCTGGTCTATAATAAACATCTTTATTTATATAATGTTATCAAATCAGTAGTGCTTTACAGATCCTGGGAACTAATACAAATAAAATAAGACATACAGATTAATAACAGTCATATGGAAAATAGGATGAGCCCTGCCCATATGAGCTTACAATTATGAGGAAGAGATATAAGAGCTTGTATAATGGTCCACCATTTTCATAACGGATGGATATAAAAATAATTTAATAAATAAAATGCTGCTGCTTGAACCAGCCATCTTATATACAAGTCCATAGTCAGTGGACTGCAGAGAAGCACATCAGACAGGGGGAGTGCCCAGAATTGGTTAATAAAGAGTTAAAGTTGCATGCAGTTAGCGAGTATGATAGGCCTGGCTACATAAATGACTACTAATCTTTGTTACTTAATAAATTAATGGAAAAAGAAAATGTCTTCTTCTATGTTTTGAAGAATATGATTGTGCCCATAATACGGAAACAAGGGCACTCTGCTTGCAATGTATGTGTGACCTCAGTCTTATACTGTAGTTAAAACTACACAAATTGCAACCTTTAAGAGGCAGTACTATCACGCCTGCAATCAACATGAGACCTTAGTCAAATAGACTATTTAAGGTGAACCTTTTAGGATCTCCATCAACTCCTACTCTTTGCAATAGGTGTCACTATATTAATTACTTGGCCCCAGTGTTCCCAAGCACCATTATTTTCAGAAACCAATATGCTAATAAGGCTTCACAGAAATTTGTGCATTTGGTCAAAATAAAGGGTCCATTGTAGCAACACCAAAGCATGCTACAGTTCAGGTAATTATTTCTATTCCTATTTTTTCATGAATTTTAGGTAAAGTTAGGTATTAAGTTTAGGCAAAATCTTGTAGAGGAATGATTTATGGGAACCTTCACAACATTTTCACATATACAGCCAGTGACAGGTTCCTATAGAGCTCTATTAACTGACACCCTTCTTTTAGCTAAAAACTGTTTCTCTTACATCCACATAAATCAACTTTATAATATATATCCCAGGCATCAGAGAAGTCTTGTTCTGCTTGGCCAGCCCCTGCCATCTAGTCCTCCTCATGTCCTATGTCTCTTCTCAGCATGTTACAACAAGTCCTAAACCTCCTAAACTTAGCAAATTGTACACCATGCACATCTCTGATCACATGAAATCACAGTAGCCTCCATGGACTTCTACTCCTTCACATCCTCCATAGATTTCGTCCCCTCCCCATCTTCCATGAAGCAGCGGCTGTGATTTCATGATCAGATTGTAATAGGACCTTGATAATGCCATCCTGGTCACATGACTTTAAGTTTCTGTTGTAGTGCCATGATATTTCTGATGCTATGCAAAAATAGAAGTATTTTACATAGTAGAGGCTTCAAGCCTGTATATGACTTTACTGAAGAAGTATGTCTAAAAGAGATTAACAAAAAATACATATAAGCTGTACAGTTTTTATTTGAGTGAGTTTTTTTTAATGTGTTGATAAAGCATTTATTCTTTCAAATGTCTACTGTAGTATTAAGCCACTATGGTGGATTAGGCCTTGTGCATATAAAGGGTATCATTAAGGGTTTTCTGAAAGATTCACCAGTATATTACACCAGATGCCACATTTTTGAAGCTGTATATCTGGCAAGCTTAACTACTTTGTCTGTATCTGTCATAATGCATCAAAAAGTGTATTTTGTCTTTCTAGGGAAAACCTGTTGGATATAGGTAATTATAAATCTATAGGGATGGGTTTTCACCTTCCATTGCATGGAATCCGTTCCTTATCACCAGTAAGTATGAATTGCATTGTACAATAAATACAATAAATATTTGAGAACATATCTTTAATAATTTACCCCTTTTAAAAAAGCTTCACGGCACTTTTGAAAAAAGAGTATCCTGCAATTGTTGGGGCATACTTACCAGTACATATTTTAACACAAAAAATTGGGAAGACCTATTGACTCAAGTATAACCTATATAAAATGAAAACCAACTACAATCAAATGTAATCCCTATAACAATCAAGAGTAAATACCAAAACGCAGTACATAGGATCAAAAATCTACCATATCAATACACAAGTACCATATTAGTGAGAATTATTCAGACTTTATTATACCATAAATTGACACTCAAAAGATATTAAAAACAAGATTAAAACCACAGAAACAACAAAACAAAAGGGTGGTGGACAGAGTAGTAATAACTATACATCCCTCAGTGGGGTATCACATCAGGCCACAAAAACGACAATCAGGTTATATTTATAAGGGTAGTACCAATGCCCAAAACAGGGCACAATATAGCCCGCAAGTGCCTACCAATGGTGTTGAATCACCAGACCACCACCACAGCACCCGACATACATTTCACTGTTGCTTCCTCGGGGGTCCTGTGGTGTGTCGTGTGTGGTATATAAACCCAAGAGGTAGGCTAACCCCATATAACACCTGAACCAATGGTTAAGCCTATCCAAGAATATGAATTGTCCAGTGTGTGTAACTGCGCACACCCTCGGCTGCTGCACACACATCCGGCCACGGGAACTGAATTTCCAAAAAAAGGGCCTATTATATAGCCTGCCAGCTCATGCCCCCAGTATATAGCCAGAAGCCCCTTGTTCCCAGTATATAGACAGCCCATCATGCCCCCAGTATACAGCCAACCCTTTACCCCCAGTATATGTCCGCAGCCCATACCCCCAGTATATAGCCTGCACCCCTTCTCCTAGTATAAAGTTAGATGGTCCCTGCCCCCAGTAGATAGCATGTAGCCCTGCCCTGCCCCAGTATATAGCCAGCAGATCTTTCCCCATTAATAGCTTGCAGATTCTGCCCCTAGTATAAGCCTGCAGCCCCTGCCCCATTATATAGCCTGCACCTCTGCCCCAGTATATAACCAGCAGCCCCTGCCCCCCAGTATATCTCCTGCAGTCCCTGCCCCCAGTATATCACCTGTAGCCCCTGCCCCCCAGTATATCACCTGCAGCCCCTTCCCCCAGTATGTATAGCCAGAGCCCATGACCCCTGTAGCTCCTTCCCGAGGAATGCCCAGCCTATAAGAAAAAAACAAAATGTGTACACACCTTCCGATGCCTCCACGGCAGGTATTTTTCTTCCATTGATGCTCCAGCTTCGGCTCTGTGTCCCATCGACAGCACCACAGGGATACACAGAGCCAGAGCTGTAGCATCGATGGAAAGAAGAGGACCTGCT
Source organism: Engystomops pustulosus (assembly GCA_019512145.1). NCBI lineage: Eukaryota > Metazoa > Chordata > Amphibia > Anura > Leptodactylidae > Engystomops > Engystomops pustulosus. The sequence continues at coordinate 116,224,181 of CM033644.1, read as the reverse complement.
GGGGGATGGGTGTAGGAGGAGGAGTACACATTTTGGTTTTTTTTATAGATTTGAGTATAAGTGAGTTAGGTTTTTTTAGCACATTTTATACTCAGTTTTTACATATAACTCTCTACTGTGTACACAAGTTTATAGGTTAAATTAGCAAAGGCCTCTAAAATGTTTTTACAAGGCACCTCCATTCACTATGATAGGCAGAACTCAATGAATAGTAACTCATGAATGAATAGGATATACAACAGACCGTCAATGGGGGTTATCTTATTAGGTTTTTATGGTGTCACAAACAGACCCCCCGCTGACATGTTTTGGGCATACCATTGCCTTTAGTCTTAGCATAGTGTTTGTGAAAACAACATATATTTTTTAAAAAAGCAAAGAACCAATATATGACTTGGTTGGAGTCATTCAATGTTGATACACAGATGGTCCTATTACAAACATTTGTTATTTTTTTATTTATCCAGGTTGGAATTGCTCTACGAGAAATAGTAATTTTGAATATGGCTTTTTTAACATCTGTTCAGTCGTCTTCCTTACCCAATATACCTACACTCACCGGCCACTTTTTAGATACACCATGCTAGTAACGGGTTAGACCCCCTTTTGCCTCCAGAACTGCCTCAATTCTTCGTGGCTATATTCAACAAGGTGCTGGAAGCATTCCTCAGAGATTTTGGTCCATATTGACATGATGGCATCACACAGTTGCCGCAGATTTGTCGGCTGCACATCCATGATGCGAATCTCACGTTCCACCACATCCCAAAGATGCTCTATTGGATTGAGATCTGGTACTCAGTACAGTGAACTCATTGTCATGTTCAAGAAACCAGTCTGAATGATTCCAGCTTTATGACATAGCGCATTATCCTGCTGAAAGTAGCCATCAGATGTTGGGTACATTGTGTGTCATAAAGGGATGGACATGGTCAGCAACAATACTCAGGTAGGCTGTGGCGTTGCAACGATGCTCAATTGATACCAAGGGGCCCAAGAGTGCCAAGAAATATTCCCCACACCATGACACCACCACCACCACCTGAACCGTTGATACAAGGCAGGATGGATCCATGCTTTCATGTTGTTGACACCAAATTCTGACCCTACCATCCGAATGTTGTAGCAGAAATCAAGACTCATCAGACCAGGCAACGTTTTTTCCAATCTTCTACTGTCCAATTTCGATGTGCATGTGCAAATTGTAGCCTCAGTTTCCTGTTCTTACTGAAAGGAGTGGCACCCGTGTGGTCTTCTGCTGCTGTAGCCCATCGCCTCAAAGTTCAATGTACTGTGCGTTCAGAGATGCTCTTCTGCCTACCTTAGTTGTAACAGGTGGCGATTTGAGTCACTGTTGCCTTTCTATCAGCTCGAACCAGTCTGCCCATTTCCTCTGACCTCTGGCATTAACAAGGCATTTCCGCCCACAGAACTCCCGCTCACTGATGTTTTTTACTTTTCCGGACCATTCTCTGTAACCCCTAGAGATGGTTGTGCGTGAAAATCCCAGTAGATCAGCAGTTTCTGAAATACTCAACCAGCCCTTCTGGCACCAACAACCATGCCACGTTCAAAGGCACTCAAATCACCTTTCTTCTCCATACTGATGCTCGGTTTGAACTGCAGGAATTGTCTTGACCATGTCTAATGCCCTAAATGCACTGAGTTCCGCCATGTGATTGGCTGATTAGAAATTAAGTGTTAACGAGCAGTTGGACAGGTGTACCTAATAAAGTGGCCAGTGACATGGTCAAGACAATCTCCTGCAGTTCAAACCGAGCATCAGTATGGAGAAGAAAGGTGATTTGAGTGCCTTTGAACGTGGCATGGTTGTTGGTGCCAGAAGGGCTGGTCTGAGTATTTCAGAAACTGCTGATCTATGGGAATTTCATGCACAACCATCTCTAGGGTTACAGAGAATGGTCCGAAAAGTAAAAAACATCCAGTGAGCGGCTTCTGTGGGCGGAAATGCCTTGTTAATGCCAGAGGTCAAGGAGAATGGGCAGACTGTTTGAGCTGATAGAAAGGCAACAGTGACTCAAATCGCCACCTGTTACAACTAAGGTAGGCAGAAGAGCATCTCTGAACGCACAGTACGTCGAACTTTGGGGGGGATATAATGTCCTGTATGATGTATAGGGGGATATAATGTCCTGTATGATGTATGGGGGGATATAATGTCTAGTATGATGTATGGGGGATATAATGTCCTGGATGGTGTATGGGGGGATATAATGTCCAGTATGATGTATGGGGGATATAATGTCCTGGATGGTGTATGGGGGGATATAATGTCCTGTATGGTGTATAGGGGGATATAATGTCCTGGATGGTGTATGGGGGGATATAATGTCCTGTACGGTGTATATGGGGGATATAATGTCATGTATGATGTATGGGGGGATATAATGTCCTGGATGGTGTATATGGGGGATATAATGTCCTGTATGATGTATGGGGGATATAATGTCCAGTATGATGTATGGGGGATATAATGTCCTGTAT